>CM053793.1:232660449-233115449 GCA_028749045.1 Cupressus sempervirens
GATAATAAATTAGATTTTAATTTTTTTACTATTCTATCACATGACTAAATTTGTTCCTTTCTTTTTTTCCCTATAAATTTGTAAATAATCCCACCATAAGGATCCATGGCCTTTCAAATTTTTACAATACTACTTAAAATTATTATATTCACTTGTGCCCTCAAGTTCATAATTCTCTTTCATCTCTTTTATCCAATCAATCATCTCATGTGAATCTAACTTCTATCACGATACAGTTGATTGAAATGGTGTTTTACATTCACTTTGGTTATGGCTATTAAGATTCTTTTACCTTCATAATTTATTTTTAGAGTTGTTTCTTCTTAAAAAAAATCTTCATCCTCACTCACATCCTTCATGTGTCTACCTCTTCTCTAGGTAGTTTGGTTATGATGTTTCTTCTTCTTCAACTTTATCACATCCTTAATGTGACTACTTTTTCTCTAGGCAATTTTCATAGAGTCTAACCTAGTTACAATATATCTCAATATGTCCATCATAGAAAAATATACATCTCTCCTTCTATGAACCATTTTTGGGAATTCATCTCTAATTGCAAGTTACATTCTCATTTTTTAATCCACAATAAACAATCTAGGGATTTGCAATATTTGGAATTAAAATTAAATATTTACAAAGAAAAAAAACTTTTCTCTAATACCACTTGGTAAACCAATAATAGGATGGACCCTAAAAAAATTGCATTCCTTGCAGAGAGAGAAACACAATGGAAAAAATTAAGAACAATTAAGAGAAAAGAAATATCATCCTTTTTACTATCAAAAAGTTCAAGAACAATAGATTTACAAAAAATAATATTACATGTGAGGCATATATGCCTTATTACATTTAGAATTATTTACACCTAACCTTAAAGAGGTTATTATAATCATTCTATCCAAAAATTACTACTTAACTATCCCCTGTGGATCAGTCACATGAACTTTTAAATCCTTTGCAATCAATAAGTAAACTAAGAAATATCATATTCTCCAAGAATAGGAAAATTTATTAATATTATAGGTTAGGACCTAAATCATATGGATCTCCCTATATTAGATTTAAAAAAAAGTGATCCAACAGAGATGTTAGTTAAGCAACATGGAACATTAAGATATGTTTCATCAAGATTAGAAAACATGAACTAGAAACAAAACACATAGAACAAATAGGTCCCTTCAAGAATTACTAATATATCACTTAAGAAGTATCAGATTGAGGAGAAAACCTTGGAAAAGGTATAGCACAAAATTAAGAACATACATAAGGTTTGTGACACTTAATTATTCAACCTAAAGGTTTGTTGTTGAAAACTCAAAGACTATACAAACTAGAAAGTAAATCTTTTGGGTCAATGCAAGATTGATAAGAACCCATGGTGATCCTACATGATCCTAAATATACTCTAATTTAGAGATATCACTAAGGTTCCATTATTTCACTTTATGGATGTGTTGAGTTGTCATTATGCACGATGCTAAATGATAGGAATTCTTTCGAACTCCTCTCTTGAAAAGTCAATATTTTGAATCAACTCCAAGGTTCTAGGTGGTCTTGTGACCTATTAAAATCTATTTAGTTGAATATAAATGTGATTATTCATTAGGAGGCCTTTTCTAGTTCATTTGATTTCAGATGAGATGTAGAACTTGTTCGTTGTTTCAAAACAAAACATGCAAAAGAAAAAATGTTTTGTGTATTTTTTATGTTTTCCAATCATCAATTAAATCTAATTCTTCAATTGTATATACATCTGCCAAAACCCTATACATTTTCCCTTTTATAGCTTGTCATACTTGTAAATCCTTACTCTAGGCATGTACTTCATCCATGATACTAAAATCTTTCTTCAAAATTTTCCCCCAAGACTAACACAATTTTGAAAGAAAACATGCGACTGGAAGCAAACACACAACTGAAAGCAAATACACTTGCAAAAATAAACACACTTGCATAAATAAAATCTAACTAATTTTATTTTTTTTAATTCTCTTAAGCTTCAAAATAATGTTTCAAAAACTGTCTTTTGATTGGAAATAGAACTAATTCCCCCTATAAGGAACTGAGTCTAAATGTATTTTCTCTAAGAATTTCTACTATTTGGTAAGGACCGATCCAAAAGCGTTGAAACTTGATGTGGATGCCCAAATTTTCTCTCGCCTTATTCCAAAGCAAAACAAGGTCAAAAATCCTAAAGGACTTTTTCGTGGCCCTCTTATCGAACCATCTCTTTGTGACAAGTTGATGTTTTTCCATGTGCTCCAATACAACTGTCCATTTCTTGTCCATCTCTAAAATATTTATCAATCCAATTAGTACTTTGTTAGCATCTTCAGCATACCCACTCATGAATTTAAAAATAGGAATCCTAAAGTTAAGTAGGAACACTAGCTCTTGTCCATACATGAGCAAGTATGGAGACATCCCCAAAGCATTCTTGACCCTTACGCCATTTGTCCATAGAGCATATTTGAGTTGCATATGCCAATCTTTAGGATTCTCCTTCAATAACTATCTTATTATTGTAATCAAGTTCTTGTTTGTAGATTCTGCTACCCCATTTCCTTGTAGGTAATAATTTGAAGAGAACTTGATAATGACCTGATTCTCAAATGCCCATTGATTCAAGAATACTGATGCAAAAGCTGATCCATTATTACATACTAAAGAGAATGGCATCCCAAACCTAGTAACAATGTGTTCCTCCAAGAAATCCATCACCACCTTAGCAATGCAATTTCTAAAAGTTTCTACTTATCCATCTCATACAATAATTAGTGGTTATAAGAATGTAGGTGTGTTTGGTTGATGATGGTGGATTGACTGGACCAATGAAATCTAGCCCCCACTTTGTGAAAAGGCATACCTCATATATGGGTTGTAGCGGCATTTTTGGGTGTCTTTATCTGTTAGCACTAGTTTGACAAACATGGAAAGAGTGCACGTGCTCAAGAGTGTCCTTGAATATTGTGGGCCAGAAATAACCCAATCTTAAAATCATATGAGTAGTCACTCCTTCTGAACCATGTCCTGTACCATACTTATTGTGAAATTATTCTAGGACTTCCTTCGCTTCTTCACATCCTAAGCATTTTAAGTAGATCCCTTCATAGTTCCTCTTGTACAACTTATTTTCTTGCAGCATATAAGACTTGCACTTCATTTTAAGTTCTCTTTGTTGTGAATTATTCATCCAACTAGGGCACCAATTCTGTAGGAGATCATAAACAATATCCTAGTATCAGACATTTGTTACCACACCTTGACCAATGTCAACTTTAGATATTATCATTTTCTTCTAATCTTCAATAACTATTTCTTTCTCAAACTTAAATTTCTTTTCATAGCTAATCTAGTTATCAACTATCATTCTTGACAATCCTTGATCTCTAACTAATTTCATAGGTTAGATCTCTAGGTCAAACTCTCGAAGTATTGCCATCCATTTATCTTGCCTTTCATGAAGTTTTTTTTGCATCAACAATGTCTTTCCTATTGGGTCAGGTATGATAGCATACACCTTACTCCTTAGTATATTATGGCAAAACTTCTTTATCGCCTTAACCAAGGCAAAAGACTATTTTTTGAGGTTAAAATAATTCAACTCAGTATTTCTTAGTGGGCAGCTCATAAAAGCAATAGGTCTTTCATCTTCCTTCTCTATCTTCTAGGTTAGGATCTCTATGCATGAATGCTTTGAAGTGAAGGAATATACCTTAAAGGGAAGGTTGTAATTAGGACTTACCAATACTGGGGCCATGGAAATGGCTGCCTTAATATCCTGGAATGATTTCTTTACCTCAAGAACACATTTTGTTTTAGTTCTTTTCTTGAGTAAATCATTAGGAAGATGCACAATCTTTGCAAATCCATTTATGAATTTTCACACAAAATTTATCTTCCCAAAGAAAGACTTCAGTTCCTTTTGACTGTTGGGGGGTGATAAATTCAAAATGGCTTCAACTCTATCAAGATCAATGGAGATGCTAGCTTTGGAAATGACATGACCAAGGAGTTTTCCCTTAGTGATCCTAAATGAACACTTCTTGGGATTGAGAGATATGCCATATTTACAACACCTATTGAACACCTGTCATAGATCAACAATGTGACTAGTTTGATCCTTTGAAAAGATAGTCAAGTAATCCATATAGATAACTATACATCTATTAATCAATCCCTTAAAAGCTTCATCCATGGCCCACTGAAATGTAGCCCTTGCATTAATTGATCCAAATGGCATTCTCTTGTAGGTAAAGGTTCCCCATTTGGTTGTAAAGTCAATCTTTAGTCTATCTTCTTCTTCTACCATTACTTGATTATAGCTTGAATATCCATCCAAGAAAGATATCATTTTGGAACTATTCATAATTTTTAAGACCTCATCTAGCAAGGGCAATGGGTAATTGTCCTTTTGAGATACCAAGTTCAAATTGCAAAAATCTATGCAAAGTTGAATCTCTCTGATCTTATTTCATATAGGAATTGAATTAGCCACCCATGTAGAGTGATGCACAGGGAAAATAATTTTTGCATCCAACAACTTCTTGACTTCCTTTATTATTAGAGGCTTGAGGATGGGGTTGACAAGTCTTTGTCTTTTTCAGAAAGGTTTGGCATCAGGTTTGAGTGGAATATCATTTGTAATAATTCGAGGATCATACATCTGCAGTTCTTCATAGCTCTAGGTGATGACATCCTTATATTCCATGAGCAATTTGAGCATGTCTTCCCTTTCCTACAAACTGCATGCTTTCCCAATCCTTACCATCTTGGGATCATCTTTTGTTCCTAAATTGTATGAATCACATTCTTTAGTACCCTTTTCTTCTATGATTCTTTTATTAAACACAAACTCATCATGATCAAAAATGCACTCCAACTCAATCATCCTCTTAGAAATAGTATTGGTTTTCAAATTCAAGATTCCATCTTCATCTTGAGTTGTAATATCCTCATATGCATTGTCTAGGGTGTCATCTATTTCTTGTCCCTTAAAGTGGCCGCTACACATAATAAATTCTAGAATATGTTGATCATCCTGAAAAACTTGGAATTTTGTGATATTGTTAGCAATAGATGGAGCAACAACCAATTCAACTGAGAATCATTTTAAGTTTGTTCCTTCAACTCGTTGTAATGCGCTTGTTGAAATAGCAAGGGTGTCTACTAGCACATTTTTCCTTCTTAGAATAGACTGTATGTTTAAAGCTTTAAAATCATCTAGTAGATCCCATACCCTTTTCCTATAAGCAAGCAACCTTTTATTGTTACAGGAATACAGTGATTTTACTTGTCAAATAACAAACTGAGAATCTCCTTCGATGATGAGAGTTGTATCTCACTTCTCCAATGCAAAGAGAAGTCCTTGAATCAATGCTTTGTGCTCTGCAAAATTGTTAGCACATCTAAATTGCAATCAATATGTTGCATAGAAAGACTTACTTTTTAGACTAGTTAACTCAATACCTGCATCGGCTCATGATTTGCATTTGGAATTGTCAAAATAAAGTATCCAAATTGGGCTTTCCTTGGGTTTTCTAACCTTATGCTTATTTTTCCTCAAGTTTTCTTTTACCTGAGCTTGGAAGGATTGTCTCTCGAGTACCCACTGTAATTTTCCACAAGGCAAATTCAATGATTCTCTGTTGTGAATTTCTTATAGAGGGGGTGTGTGCTTTTCTTGTTTATCTTGAATTTCCCCTATCATTTCTTTAATTTCTTCAACTTTAGATAGAGGATGAACAGCCACTGAAGTTCATCCTTGGCCTTTTATGTATCATCTTCTTCTTTGTACTTTGATCATTCTAGGTGGAGGAGAAGATAAAGCTCTACCATCCAAAGAGGTATCACTATATGATGCATTTAGATCTTTAGTTTTGCTTTTAATCTCTTCAACAACATTGGATGTGTTTGTAATACTTTGTTTGTAAGTTCATTTTGTGGGTCGTCAACTTTCTTTACTCCAACCATTTGGGTTGACACCTTAGAAACTACTTCTTGACATGATGAACATTCAAACTTTGAATGGCTAACTTTATGTAATTGACAAAATCCTGGAAGGAGGAGAATATTAGGGTCAGCTTCTTCCCCTAGACATCATAAACTATCCATCATATGGTCTATGAATGTGTTACAACCTCATCCTTTGGGGTTGAAATTATTAGGTCCATATCTTGATCATTTGGTTTTTTGGTCAAAGTTGTATCAAAAGCCATCACCTTGTAGGAGCCTAAATCTATTTGTAAGAAGGCTACCTCATTAGGAGCATTGTAATATATGATCATCTTTTTTAGCTTTGTCTTTGCATCTATTTTGATTTGATTGTTCAGACCTTTTCATGATAACCAAAGTTGAGTAAAATCCATGGAAAACCATCCCCTTAGACACTTCATCCATTCTCTATGGAAGAGTAATCCATATGTCTCTAGGATGTCAACCACATGTATATCAATGACATCTTGAATTCTTGGGTTGACTATTAACTGTATCTGCATATCCTTTAATACACCTATGACTGTCACCTCTATTTTGTCCAACTGTATCACTATTTAGTTGGTAGGTTGAGGACTTACTCCTAAATTTTTCACTATAGACAATGGCATGACATTTCTTGAAACTCCTGAATCAATAAGGCAATTGTGGAGATTCTTCCCGTAAATTCTAATCCTAAGAAAAAATGGGGGCACCTCTACCTTGTCTTTAAACATTGTGGGCAATGCCTCTGTAGTATTAACTTTTTGTGATACCATCTTTTGAGGGGTAGTATTCAAATTTTGGGAGGTCTTTGTATGGTCCAGAGTCTTCATGAGGACTTCTCATTGTTGTTGACAGTTTTGCAACATGTCAAACATGGACATATTAGCCTTTCTTTGTTTCTAGTCCTCTACCGCACTTTACTTTTTAGTAGACCAAGCAAGATTTTTCAATATTGTTGGTATACTCACTTGTTTCTAATTTTTTTGTCATCCATAGGGTGGTTTAACTGGTGTTGGGTTTTTTCTCACCCTTGGATTGGGAGGAGTTGTTGTAGTGTTGGGGGAATTCTATCTATTAGGGGCTCTTTTCTACTTCTCAATTTGTGCGTATTTTGATTGTCATTTCAAAAAATGAACATCACTTCATGTTGAAGGTCAGGTTCATGGCTAAATGAAAATGAGAATTCTTCATCAACTAACTATTCTACTTGTGTATTCTATGTGGAGCCATAAGATTCTAATAACATAGCATTAAATTGCATAGGAGGAGCATTGTCATTTACCTATGAGATTTGAGCCATCTTCTAATTTCAATTATAGTACGAACCATCATTGTTAGGTGTATTCTGACCATCATCATATTGATTAATATCTACATACTGGATGTTGTTATTGTTATTGTCTGCAGGAATACTTCCATTATTTAGATGGTTGTTCCACTATCAGTTTTGTCTTTGGAAGCCATTATTTTGTTCAAGCGGATTGAAGTTGTTCCCTCTATTATTGTTTCCTGCATTGTTGTTCCCACTATTGTTGTTTTCATTGAAGTTCTTGTTGTAATTTTGGCCATAATTGTTGTTGTAAGGACTAGTATTATTTCCTTGGAAGTTGTTATTATGTCCTTGTAACAACCTAAGATTAGTTAATTCATTGTTCATTTGTGACATAGTCTTTTTCATCTGACCAAATTTAGAAATAAAGCTATTTTTTGCTTTACCAGGGACTGTTGCCTTTTGCTTAAAGAAGGTAGCTTTTAGAGGTTCACACCCTAGATATGTTAGAGTAGGGTTCTGTGGAGTAGGTGCCTATTGTAATGGAACTATATTTGTAGGTACAAATTGACTAGGCATGGTGGGTACTCCGACAAGGTATGTTGGCATTGTTGTGATAGCTTGGGTTGGAAGCATCAATCCTCCTCCATTAGGATTGGCTTGCTTAGTGAAAGTTATTGCTTCTATGAAGACCTTTTCCAATATATCAATATTTGCTATAGGAAGCCTTCTTTAAAAGATAGTAGTGAGAGGATCCATAGTGTTTAGATAAATTTGAATAGCCACTTCAACTGGTAGAGTATATGGTGTTTCCAACCTATGATACACCATATGGAAGTGATGATTAAAGTGTGAAACTATCTCAGCTCGATCCCTTTTAATTGATATGAACTATTGATGTATCACTGCTAGGTTGAAAAAAGTTTTAAATTGTTCTAAGAACAATTTTTTGAAGGTATCCCAATCCCCAATACATCCAAGTGGAAAATTGATGTACCAGTTGTAGGAAACTTCCCCCAAAGAGTAGGGGAATAAACGAAGGACCACATCCTTGTTAGCAATCTTTTTTCGGTTGCACATTTCTTTGAATACTTTAATGTGAAATTTGGCAGTTCGTGTTTCCCCATAAATGAACCTTGGGAAAAACTTCTTGGGATTCTTGGGGAGTTCATGGAGTGCACCTCTCAAGTTTATTGGTGAGTCTACAATGTTTACGAAGAAGGCCATTGGCGAATTTGGTGGACCTAAAGGTGGTTTTTCAGGTAGAACTATTGGAACATGTGGTGGTCCACCAAGTGGTTGAAGTGGAGGTGAAGTTGAAGAAGATGATGAAATTTTGAATGAAAGTGGTTGGATTTGGGGTATTCCTTTATCACACTATGGTTTGTGAAAGTGGGAAAGCTCAAGAAACTCATGTACACTTTTGAATATATTAATGCTCATTGAAATGGGGATTATGGATCAAAACCTTCCAGTCAGCATCAGCTCTAGAAAAAGCACACCTCTATAGAAATACACTTTCTCACAAAATAAAACACACCATAAAATTTGTGTACCAGTGGACCTACGCACCTGCACAGCAGTGCACCTAAATTTCTAAAAAACTCAAAAAAAATTTGAACTCGCAAAAAATGTAGAATTTCAAAAATTTGGCAGAGTTTTCTTCTATTCTAAAAATAAAAATATCGGCCCTTCTTCTAGTGCCACTTCTATTGAGTTGTCATTATGCACAATACTAAATGGCAAGAATTCGTTCAAACTCCTCTCTTGAAAATTCAATCTTGTGAATCAACTCCAAGGTTCCAGGTGATCTTGTGACCTACTAAAATCTATTCAATTGAAGATAAATGTGATTATTCATGAGGAGGCCTTTGCTAGTTCATTTGATTTTGGATGAGATGTAGAACCTGATCGCTGTTTCAAAATAAAACATGCAAAAGAAAAAATGTTTTCTGTATTTTTTATGTTTTTAGATGAATGCAATATAATGATGCAAATAATATGAATTCCTAATATAATAGGGGAGTTAGTAAAGAAAATAACAAGAACTTTAAAGAAAATAACATGAAAGTAAAATCCTAATGGACATAAGCTATGAAAACAACATGTTTGCAAGTTAAGCTTTCAAAGAAATTGGTAGGTAACCAATGAAAATAGGAGTAGCACTTCCTTGACTCCATCAATGCAATTATCAATGGGAAACTTTAATAATCATATGATATTTCACTCTTCATCAAATTGCAAGGCCACAGAAAGTGCATGCATGCAAGACAAAGAGTTACAAAGACACAATTTGATGATTTCTTCTTGAGATAGATATGTTAGTGGAGTTCATTAAAATTGTAGTAAACACCAAAACTAAAGAGATCACAAAACTAAAAACAAAGCAATAAACTTTTGGCTCAATCACAATTCCATGAACAAAAATTCACAAAACAATGACACATTTAGAAAAGAATCACTACACTCCAAATGCGAGCACCAAAAGCATAATTTTATTGCAAATTAATGGTGGTCTCAATTACATATTACAATGGAGTATTTATAAGAAATCATCTCCTCAAATTGTGTTGAGATTGAGGGATATCTTCATGCAATAATATGCTTTTAATTTAATAAAACAAACTAATTATATACAAACTAAGAATCTAACTATGCTTAGTAGGACTCCATCTATTTTATATTCATTAATTGGATGCATGAGCCTTTACATGTCATAGGACAATGAATTTATGAGAGAAAAAGAATAAGAAAGCCTTCAGTCAATGTAGAAGTGTCTGGGAGCACCAAAAATAGAAGTTGATCCTTCATTGGGCATCTGTTGAAGTTAAACTACCATCAGAATGCATTTTTTATGCATGGAAAGCTCTATTTTTGGAACTGGCAGTTAACTATTAGCGCACCTATGGAAAAGCACACCAGATCACCTGTGTAAATGCACACCTATGCACCTACACACCTATGCACCTCAAAAGGTCCCAAAATCTCAAAATTTAATTTTGTTAAAAGAGAAATACTAGCTTCTAGATTTTGTCGCCCTTCGTACTAGAGCTATGTCTATATGTTTGCCTTTGAATTTATCAATAATCTCAATAATCTTAGCTCCATCTAGAAGATCTAAAGCTTTATACTTATCTTTGAGATTTTGTCTATAGTTGTCTACTTCAATTTGGGTATCAGCAAAATCCCTGAGTTTTGTATCCAACTCTAGCAAGGCCTACTGAATGTCATCATCATTAGAACCTTCTTCAAAAAAAATTTAGAACTTCTCTACCACTACCTCTATGAGAACTAGTTTCTCCCACTCTTCATCCTCAAAAATGTCCAAACACACATCATTATAATGCTTCTTTGCCTCCAAAATATGCTCTTGGGCTTGGTCCTTGAGCCAATGGATCTTTGTGTGTAATGTTTCCATTACTTTATTAGTATCTATTATTTTCTCAATCCAATCATCAATTAAATATAATTCTTCAGTTGTATATGCATCTATCAAAACCCTATACCTTTACCCTTTTATAGTATGTAATACCTGTAAATCCTTACTCCAGGCACATACTTCATCCATGATATTGAAATATTGCTTCAAAATTGCTACCATTTTATCCACATTTTCCTACGTAGCATGTAGCAACTTAATATTTTCTTGGATAATTAGGATGCTCTTTTCCTCAAAATTATCCCACCATTGCTAACAAGATTTCAAAAATGGATCCAAATGTACACCTCCCCTTTTTTTAAGTGCAACATTAAGAGTCCCCTCAAGGTGTTCTAGATCCAAGGGACCAACAACTTTGGCTAAATATCCTATTAGGATTTCATTTTGCCTATGAAGTGTTTTGAGCTTTGCCCCTTCTTCCTCTAAGGTTTTTAAAACTTCCTTTATTCCCATGGTAACCATCAACCTAGTAGTATCTAATGTGGGCTTCCCAAGCATAACCTCTATGATCTAATAGTCTTGTCGGCCTAAGCTTTCTACATTTGTATTAGGAGGAGGGATAGGCACTTGTGCAAATAAATCTTGATCATGAGTACTATTAATGAATGCTAAGGCTCTTGTTTCTTGTAATGGGAACTCGGGTTTGCCTAGAACCTTGGCCAACTTGATCATATCCTCTTCATCGACATTGAATTATGGCTTCTTATTTCTCATCATTTCCTTCCTCAACCACCTTCTAGCTCATTCTACTGAAGGCTTGCCTCTTGAGGATGGAGTTTTTTCTACCATTACTTTCCCCTTATCACTCCTTTCTAGCATTCCTTCCCTCTATGAGGGCTCTCCTTTTGTGGTTTCCATCTCAGTGGAGCCCATAGTTTGTACCTCAGTGTCTTGGGAGGTTTGTTGCTGATATTCAACCATTTGACCCTCTTTAGAAACTTTACCAGTCACAATTTTTTTTCGCTCTTCCTCTTGTGATGACTGCTTTTCTACCTATTCTTCTTTAGCATTCGAAGGTGGAGGAGTAGTAGAGCCTTTGTCTACAACTATGACTAGGACAAGGGGTGGGGGAGTAAGGTTAGGACCCTATGATTTTGGTAGTATTTGTGTTCAATCTTCCTATTGGGGCTCACTTTTTAGGGTATCTATGATCTTATCCCCAATCAACTCTGTTCCCATGGGCATAAAGTCAAAATCTAGCATTTTTAATACATCATTGCACTTTTCACCCTTCTCATCAACCTATCATTGTAATTCATCCTCTAATGTAGTTATTTCTAGAGATTCTTCTTGAGCTGATGGTGGTGTCAAAGTGGAACTTCTCATCCTTTCTTGCATTGTGGTTCTTTCTAGCCATGTCTTTCTCTGTAATGACACATGCTCCTCCTCATCTTCCTCTTCTTCTTCTCCCTCTTTAGGAATGGGTTCCAGGATAGATGGGAAAGAAACCATCCTTCTAATCACCCTTTGCCTTTTCTTAATGGGGGTCTTAATCTTTCTTAATTTCTTAGAGGCTGAAGGGGATGCTTGTTCTACCTGAGAAGGAGGAGAGACTTCTTGGGTTCCAACCTCTACTATTTCTTGGTTAGGCATAGATGGTGGAAATAGTGGGTCTTCCTAAACCTATTGTGCCCTAGTATTCTCTATCCCTTACACATTTTCTTATTGTTGCAGAAGCACCAGAATTTCACCCTCCTCTTGTTTAGCTCTTTGAGGAGAACTTATCTTTCTTTTTCCCGTCCCTTTCTTCTTCAGGGGGTGATAATATCCAACTGGTTGATCAAGTTGGTATACAGTTTCTAGCCTTATAGGTGATTGGGCTATAAAGGTAGGAATAGTAACTTTCTTCCCTCTACCTTTGGCCAGGTGGGCTTGCACATGAAAAATTACTATTACGTATTGGATCAAGTCTAAATGGTTTCTTGATCTAATCCTGTGTCAACTTGATAATGTGCTTCACCTGATGATTAATATCATCACTTTCCTCCTTGCCAATCTCAGTGTTCATTATGGGCCTTTCCCCAATTTTATCCTCATTGAACAAAGGGTCGAGCAACTCCCTAGAATCTTGCTGCAGTATCTCCATTGGAATCTTTATATTCAAAGCCTTTTTGCCTAAATACAAAGTCATCCTACAATAATCCCTAATATGAACATTGTAGTCATTTTTTGCATTCATCCAATGATCCTCAATGGCTTTTTCATGTTGGAATTCCCTACCTACCAAACTTTGGACCTTCTCGATATTATCAAAATAGGGTCTTGGGGAATTATACTCCTCTAGGGGATATCGATCCCATTCCCATTCAAAAGAAGGAATATCCTACTTCCTCTTAACTTGATATGGTCCTATGACCAAGGGCCATGTCCAACATGGTCTGTGCTATTTCCTAACTCTATCATATGTAGACTCAATATGTTGCATACTCTCCAAAAGAACAAGCTTATCACTAGGATATCTTTGGAGCTTCTTTGGATTGATAGTGGCACTAGCTATCCTTAGATATGTAAATGTTTTAAACTGAATAAAATAGGCCCCAAGTATTGTTATTTGTGTTACTGCATCATCAGATAATCTTTTGGCATAATCACCCTCTATGAATTGGATGATAGCAAATATGAATGCATCATTGACAATTCTATATTCCTTGCTTTGTCCCAAGAGCTTCTTCCTCACTAATTATGGATAAACAATATATGGCCAAGCATTAGGATCCTACATGCTACCTCTTTTGTATAGCTCTAAGTAGTTTGTTGCCCTTGTAGCTAATAGATACACCACATATGAAGTCATATAAAACTTCCTTTTATCTTTTACTACTTCCAACTACTTACATAGATTTTTTCTCAAATTTATGGCCCAATCAAGTGGTATAATGGTCATTTTGATAGTCTCAATGAAATGCACCATGAAGACATTTAGATGCCCAGCTTCTGGTAAACCCATCACCCTACTTAGAAGTATGACTGAGTATCTGATATCATCCTTCATACATCCTTGTCATATCCACCTTACTGGTTACCTTCCCTGGAGGAGTCTTCTATATTAAATAAGAGGATTGGATATAGAAGCCTCTTTTAGATGTTCTCTATACCACCTCTGTGCTGCCTCATAGGTTAATCTAATGAATTGATCTACCCTTGGAAGATGGAATACCCTTTCAATGTTATTAAGTCAAAGGTCCAGGATAACTTCTCCAGTCACACTCTTCACCACCCTTCCCTCAGGAACAAAGTGTTGCACAAGTGTCTTTATGAGCTCTAAGGATTGTACTGACATCAGATGTGAAGCTACACTTACTAGTCCTAATCAGATTAATGTTGAAACCAAAGCTGATCTCTCAGTGGGTCTATTGCAAATCCTTAAGAACTCCACCAAATTAGTGTGTCCCAAATTTGTATCCTTAATCTCAAAATAATCATCTTGGAATCTTGATTTTGAAGGCACACCTTGGAACTTGAACATGACGAATTTTGGTGCCATTTTCTTTCTTGATGAAGATGCCATTATATCTGCACAAAAGAGAAGAACATCCATTAGTCTGAGGTTGGAGGAAAAACAAATGAATTACCACCTAAACTTAACTCGCACAAAACTTCAAAAAATTAGATGCCTCAAAAAACCACTAGAAGACCCTATTTTTTACAAAAACTAAATGGTACACCAAATGCAATTTTAAAACCATATTCTCATACATAAGGTGCACACCAAATTAGGTGTGCTATTGCACACCTTATCATTTGGTTTTATGTTTTAGCATGTATAAGGTTAGGTACGCACTAGTGCACCAAGTCAAGTGCGCCAGTGTGCAACTAACCTTTGGCTATATTTTTAAGTTTTTATGTTTTGAATTTGGGTGCGCACTAGCACACCCAAACAAGTGTGTGAGTGTGCACCCAAATCAAGTTCTTCTTTTATGTTTTTAATGTTTTTTTCTTTGAATTTGAGCACATAAGGTTTGGTGCACACTTGTGCACCAAATTAGGTGTGTGAGTGCACACCAACCCTCAGTCTTGTTTGAGCGAGGGTTCTTTTTAAATTTAGGGAAAAGTTTGGTGCACATCAGTGCACCCGTGGAGGTGTGGTAATCCACACCAACCCTCTTAATTTTGAGTGTTTATGCTTTAGGTTTTACAAAGCACGGTGGGATCAAATAGTTGGAAAGCATACCAGATTAGTTGTACAATTATAAACTAAGGAAAGTGCACCTTGAGAAGTGCAAAGCTGTGAAGCAAATAAAAGATACAAATGTCACGTGTGCTTGAGTTGTGGTTAGGAAGACTTGGAAAATGACTTGGGAATAAATTGGGGCTCTAAATGAGAGCTCCAAAAATGACCTGACCCTTGATTTAAGGGTCCAAAAGTCAAAAAAAAAAAGTAGGGGGTCCTCATTTTTGACAAAAAAATGGGGCGTATGTTGTGGAATCACAATAGGATGCTTGAGAATGTTTAGTTATTTGTTTAAGATTTGAACATTTTCTTCAACTAACGGATTTGTTGGAAAATCCTTGTTGCAACTCCTCTAACTATTTCTTTATACTCCTACATGATTTTATTATAATGCGCAAAACATAGGCATATATACACACACACATAAATACATTCATGCATAACACCATAATAAATGTTCATCCATTTATGTGTAGAACTAACATGAATATTTCACATTGAAATATAGGTCAAGTATTAGGTTCATTCATCCAACCAAAAAGGACATAATGGATAAGTTATAACCATTATCATCAATTTTATGAAGTTATCTAAAAGTTGGCATAAAATATAGAAACAAGGTACTAAAACCTTATTACTATCTAGGAACCTCCTAAAATAAATTATGAAAGAATAAGATGTATGATAGAAAATATCCATTCAAAGGTCCCATCACTTGGTTGCATTCCCTAAACATTTTTAATGATTTTTTCTCTTCATTTGATGAGTGTAATATGGGATTCTCCCTCTAAAATATCATATTTATTCAAGTACATACCCATTAGTATTCCTTCTTACCTATAATTTATCATCTACTAGTGGTTGTCTAGATTTGATACAAATGCTCAATTTATGCAATTAATTTGTGTAGTTAGTGATTTGGAATCCATAGTAAGTAGTTGCAAATCTAAACTTGCTCTTGATTATATTGACAAGTGGCACAAGCTAATAGGATAAAATCAATGTGTTGAAGAATGAATTATTGCATTATCACCTTCTTATAATAAAATAAACTTTCATTGTCCTTGAGTTATTTATGAGTAATGCACCTGGACTAATCAACATTCCCAAGCTAAACCCCCTTAATTTAGATTATAGATTCATAACAAGGCTTTACAAATATCTATAACATTATCATTAGTAACCTAGTTGGATCTTAAACTCTTTCAAAATCTTCTTTCTCTTATATCTTTGTCTATGTATATCTCTTTCTCTACACCTCCCTCTTACATTAAGTTCATTGCACACACACGTGTCATCTAAAATTTATTCACACTTTCTAAAATTTATTTCTCAATAATACTAAAATTCACTTGATGTACAACCATTCAAATGCAATTGATATTTTAATTGCATATTAATAAAAATAGTGCTTATTAAAGAGACCAACCTTTATTATTAAATAATAAATAAAGTATTAAACATGTGATAAATTATCCAAGCAGTGGACATATTTATTTATGTGTTTCTAATGAATTTGTTCGTAACAACCTTTTATTAAAAATTGATTTAGAAAAATTTATATTGTGGTCCAATTTTCTTAGCATCCTAACCCTTTAGAACTCAGGATATCATTTGACTTGTTACTCTCTATGTATGCCTCTTTCTCTATCTCTATATCACTCCCTCTCTCTCATTTTTTCATGTCCCCCTTCCCCTCTTTTCTTCATCTCTCTCCTTCTTTTAATTGAGCTTCCCTTCCCCCTCTCTCTCACACACATTTTTTCTTTCTCATTAGCTATCCATTTCCACCTCTCCTCTCCCCTCCCCTCTCTTCGCTCCTCTATCTCCCTACCCCAATCCCCCCTCTCTCTCAACCTCTCCCTTACTCTCTCTTTCTAGTGTAGGAGGGCTCAAAGGATTGAGGTAGAACCCTAAAGTTTTTTCTTGTAGACCCTCTCATGTGATCTTGAATTTAATAAGGGAAAATGAAAATCCCATTGTGATGTTTGGTTTAGCATGATGTCACTTTGTGATAGGGAGGTCGGTCATTAAAACAAATGGCTATAGTAGTTAAAGCGTACAAGTGTCCTTTTTTGGGGTAGTAAGGACATCAAGGGTTAGTTTTGACCTTAGAAGGGTTAATGAGTCATGATATATAATATTATAATAAAAATAGGTGAAGTTATTCAATGGATGATGAGGTTTCTTAAATGTTGCATGACATTTTTGTAACATTGTCAATGTTGCTTGTGCAAAAAAGTGCAACTTTTGCATTTTGGGTCCAAATTAGTAATGAAGGTTGTCATTAAGTTGATAAATAATGGTAAGCTTATATATATCTCCTAGATCAATTATAATGGGATTGAAGATCGAAACATATATTTTTGCAATAATGAATACTATGAGATTTTCACATTTCCTATAGTTTTGTTGCAATGTGAGCATCTTGCACATTTTGGATTGAGTAGTAGTTTTTTTTGTTATTATTTATAATTCATATAGTTCATAATTATTCCACTTTTACTTTCATTAATTTTAAGTTCTAGTTTTCCAAGCAAAAATCAAATTGTAAATTGGCCCTCACTCGTAGTTTTAGGGTTTGAGAACAAAAATGCCCCTATATTGGAATTTCATAATGGAAAAATCATGAATATTGGAGCTATGATAGTAGAAATAATATAAATATTAATTCAAGTGGAATCATATCAAAATACCTCACCTATTATTTTTTCAAGTAAGCTTTAGGCGAAAAACAAAGTGTTCGGCTAGGAAAACTCGTTAATAGTCGTCACAGTTTAAAGGAGTGGCATACCAAATGAAAGAGAGTTGAAAATTAGAGTTAAGTAAAATATGAGGAGACTATGTGCCATATTAAATATATTTTTGAATCCACTTTGCCACTATCATCCAAGAAAAACCATCTTAATGCCTAATTTAGTCTAAATAGGCCTAATCATGGATTAGTGAATTGTATGAAGGGTAAAGTAATGAATCCTAGAAAAAAATTTGAATCTTCCAAAATTTTATCTAGAAAGTTAAATGGTTTCAAAATTCCTTTGTCAATATTTTGATAAAATCTTCAAAAACATAAAACCTAGGCCTAATTGGGGCTCATTCCAAGTATGTCTACTTTGCCAATTTGTGAACTCGATAAAATTTGGCTTCAAGAAACTATCAAGTCCAATTGAAATAAGAATTTTGGGAGTTTATTAGGTTCACCACACTCCTATTTGATTCATGAATATATTTGGGAATGTTATTAACAAACACATGAGGAAAATATTGGTTATAAGAGAAGTTCCACTAGTTTTTCTTGAGAAATTCTAGGAAAGAGTTTTTAAGAGAATAAGATCACTAGGGAAAGAGTTTAAATTTTGATTATTCTTTCCATATAATATCTAAAGGATACATATATGGATGTGAAGTTTTAGATAATCCAAAAAGGGTTGAACTCCTACAGCCTCCCTTTCATGTTGGTATTAGAGCCTAAAGATTTTGGCAAAGGCATAAAGTTAGTGTCAGCTACAAAATTAGTTTATGAAACTAGTATGGTGACTAATGTAGAGATTTCCAAGAAGGTACAAGAATAGGAGTACAAAAAAAATTATTGAGGAGAAGTTAGAAGAGTTTGAGAAAAATATTGATGATGCAGAGACCAACGCTAAGGAAATAACTAAGAAGGAAGAAAAATAA
Source organism: Cupressus sempervirens (assembly GCA_028749045.1). Taxonomy (NCBI): domain Eukaryota; kingdom Viridiplantae; phylum Streptophyta; class Pinopsida; order Cupressales; family Cupressaceae; genus Cupressus; species Cupressus sempervirens. The sequence goes on from CM053793.1 coordinate 232,678,984, forward strand.
GTTGGAGAAGAGGAAGAGATATAAAAGCCTAACCCAATCCTACCCAAAGAACCATTTATAAAGTTCCCTAAAGATATGGGAGATAAATTCCTAGAAGGGATACATGCATTAGTGGTAAAATGGAACCTAATCTTGGTATATATTGGATTCAATCATTAGAAAATCACTTTGAATGTGAGGGAGTTTTAGAGGCATAGAAGGTAAAAGTAGTACAATCCAAATTAAAGGGAGTTTCTTTAACATGGTGGAAATTTTTTCAACATGAGAAATTAAAAAAGAGAAATAATGTGATTACCACATGGAAGGTAATGGTTTCCAAGGTTAGCGAGACCTATTCATCAGTAGATTGTGAAATTCAACGACACAAGAAAAGATAAAACTTGAAGTAGAAGGACCTTGATGTGAGCACGTATACAAAGGAATTTTAAAATTTTTGTTTGAGTTCTAGCACAGTATAGGAAGAAATTGTGAAGCTAGATAAGTACTTGAATGGATTAAAGAGTAGTACCCAAGAATAAATTAGTTTTTTGAGTCCTACCATAGTGCATAAATGTTATCAATTAGTGCTTAAGGTAGAGGAGAAAAAAAGAGAGGAAGAAGCAAGGAGATAGAGGTAGAGGTAAATATTATAGAGGCCACAAATTTGACTATGGTGGGAGAATCATAAGCCATAGGTTCCATGAGTAATCTAGACCATTAGAGAAGAGTGGGGACTCTAGTATCATGGGAAGCTACAGAGGTAATAAACCTAATAGAAGAGGAAAGTCTTGAGGGTTAGGTAGAGAATCCCACTTCTGAACAATGAGGTGCTACAATTGTAACTACTTAGGACATCCTACCTATAGATTTCATGATTAAGCACATATATCCCAAATAGGGGAATAAAGAGTTAACTATGTATAAGAAGATGCATCTAGTGTAAAGTCACCTAAATTCCAATTAGATTCAAAGTTTAGAGAGAATATTATGGTGAGGAGGATATTTCTCAAAGAAAAATTCAAGGAAGAGATAACTCAAAGGATGTCCTTATTTATAATTAATTGCAAAATATTAGGCAAGGTATGTAAAGTAGTTATAGATTCATGTTCAACTAATAATATTATATCTAAAGAAATAGTTAAAATTTTGGAACTAGATCTAGGATTGTTGTTATTTTGAGCCTAATAAACTCATAGGTTGATTTTTCCCTACTTCATTTGATGTTGTTTCCCCATAGATTTGTCTATGTAGGTTTGGGGGGAGCACTGCTTGCAAGATCTTAGGATAGATCCCTAGGTGCACTTCCCATCATAGTACAGGGTGGAGTCAAGGGGCAATGACCCCACAAGAGTTTTCAAGGGTTGTGCCCCCAAAATCTCAAATGTCTTTTTTATTGTAAAAGGCATTAGGATATATTTTTCCATTAGACAACTTATTCTAGCCCTAATTTTGTAAGTGGAAAAAAGATTGTATAAAAGTTCTTAGGGTTAGGGATTTCATAATGTATGATAATTTAGTATCCTTTAGTGATGGTATTAAGTTGTAAGAGATTATGTATTATAATCAGGCTATAATCATTGGATAATAAGCTTATTAGGCTTTCTTTTTGGTGGACCTAGCCTAGGGATTGGGTGAACCACATTAAAACTTTGTGTCTTTTGTTCACTTTTGTGTGATTTATAATATTCCACACATGTAATTTTTATTTGTGTCTCTTTAATCCTAATAAGGATCCCTCATGGTAGTCCCTATAAGGTCACTTAGTCAAACAAAGGAAAATATTTATTGGTGAATGAACAAGCATGGGTAGAGTTTACCTTGGGTGGATATAAATAAAAAACCATTTGTGATGGATTACCCATGGATATCTACCATCTAGTACTAGGTAAACCATGGTAATTTGATAGGAATGAATTCTATGATAGTGAGATAAGCTGTTACTCTTTTTAGAAGAATGGGGCCACCTATAAGATTCATTACTTGGAAAATAGAGATTAAATTAATCCCACAAGACCTAGTGTGTTGTTAGTAGAAGAGAATTATTTTTTGAACACTCCAAAAGAAGGAGATAGAATAGGGTTTTCCTTAATGTTGAAACCTAAATAGGAGAATATAATTGACAAGAAAATAGAGATATATATAGAGGTACAAACCTTTTTAGATAAAAATAAGGACATAGTGAGTGATGAGACACCAAGGATTCTTTCACTAGAGAGATAAATTAGTCATCAAATTGATTTCATTCTAGGGGCTTCTTTTCCAAACAAGGAAGCCTATAAGATGACACCACAACAACAAAAACAACAAAAAAGTGGCTAGGCAAGTTCAAGAATTGTTAGATAGAGGCTTAATTAGGAAAATTGTAAGTCCCTATGTAGTACCCACAATCCTAGCACCTAAGAAGTGGGGTACATGGAAATTGTGTATAGACTCCAAAGAAAATGATAGGATTACAATTAGATAAGATTACCTATATGCAGAATTGAAGATCTCATGGATTATTTAGGAGTAATGAAATACTTCACAAAAATTGTGTATCTACAAATTGTAGCACACATCTATAAACCCTTCTATCCAAGGAACCCAATGGAAATAGATTCTTGAGTGGCAGCTTAAAGCTTCCTATTGACATGAAAGAATTAAAGAGATGTAATGTGTTGGCTCTCAAATGAATCTAGTAGTGACCCTTGCAAGGTGCACCATAAAATGGAAGATCATATAAAAATGCATAAAATCTAGTCTAGAATGAGAGACACAATACAAGAAAATTAGAGTCTAATCTATTTGCAAGAAATTAATGATCTAAGTTAATAGTGTAAGAGCTATGCTCCAACAATGCAATAGCGCTAAGAGTGTGGTGAGTGCTCCAAGTGGTCTTAAATGAAACCTTCATTATAACAATAGTGTGAGTCTAAGATATCTAATATTATGAGAGAGTGAGGAGATAGCCTTCTTATAAGGAATAATGGATGATAGAGATTAAGAGGCAAAATCTACAATGGAGGATCAACCTCATGTTGAATTTGTGCACAAGAATCTTGAGAGGAAAGAACAATAGTTGTGTTTAAGAGGAAAAAGATGTGTGGAGGAGAATGAGAGAAAAGATAGAGATTACATTCCCTTGAAAAGTGTACATTCAAGTGTAGACAAAAATGTCTTTTTCTTTATTTTTAAATTAGAAAATTCATTTTTCATGTGCAAACATAGAATAAAGGGGGTTTATTATTTAATTAAAAGGGATAAAGTTATTCTAATTAAATAAAATAATAAGGATAAGGTGGCCAAATAATCCATTATAATTGAATAAATAATAAATTGAGGATTTGATCAAAGATAAGTGATTGATAAATATGCAGAAATTGATAGAGATGGGGCCATGTTCTAGATGACCATTTTTAAGTGATTACATTTTCTCCTCTTTGGCTAATGTGTGATAAATTTGGGAACACATTAAGTCAAATAATGATGATGTCAAGATGATATAAATTTGATTCCAAACATAATCAAACGAAGCACAAAGAGATAGATAAGATGAATCAAAACCCACAACAATAGGATAAGAACCAATTAGTCCAAGACAGATAGTCAAGTTGGGATGAATCAAAACCCATAATAATAAGATGAGAATAGGTACATCAAAGTGGATCGATCAATATTCTGCCCTGGGTGAAGCAGCAAGATAGATAGATATAGCAGAATCAATTTGCAACCTTGAAAGATTGATAGGATATTCCTACCCCTTAGGATCAAAATTGAAATGATGTAGAAAATATATAGAAACAAGACAAATATGATAAACTAAGTAAAGATAATGTCTAGAATAATAGATGGGTGATTAAAGATCAAGAACCAAGTTTTGACCACCTCGTCGTGAAGATATGCCCCAATTTGATTAAATTTGACCAAGAAAGATAAAGCATAAGGATCAAGTAAAAGAAAGAACAATCATGATAGATAGAAATAAATACTGCTAAGAAATATGGAAATGATATAGGAGGAATAAATGATGAGTGTTGTTGGAATTTGCAATAGGAAAGGTAAACTTCTTAGAGGGGGGGTGAATTAGTAGTTTAAAATTCTACCCATAAAAACTTTCACCACATATCCATCTCACACATTTATCAAGTAAATTTAGATACCATGTAAAGCATGTACATCTTAAACATGAAAACAAGTAAACACATATGACTAAATATGATTACCAAGAAACCCTCCAATGTGAAGGTAAAACTAGGGTGGGGATGACACCCACAAATTTTCACTACTACAGTAATAAAGTGTATTCAATGAAGGTTACAATATTTTGATTATGAGACATGATCTACCCTATGAAAGGTTTTCCCTATTAAAGGCTTACAAAGACTGTTAGGTCTCACCTTGTTAAAGGATTTCAATACAGTTTGTTAGGACTACTCTATTAAGAGATTTAACTAATTCACCTATGGTTAGCACTTGATTTCTTGATGGTAGATCACCTCTAAGCTGATGTATTCTCAATCCTTCTTGATTAGATGTCTCTTTGATGTATACTTTACTTTCCTCTATTCTCCTTAAACTAATTCTACAATTTAGTCTTAGATCACAACTCCTTAGCCACCATGAATGCTATGTTTGTGCATGCAAGCTTATATCTTGAGAACAAAAATAGTATAGGGTTTGTCCTCCTTAAGAATAATTTGGTGACTTAGGGTTAGGTATGAATCAATATCTTTGATTCATCCATTTTGTTGCTTAAACCTTCTTTTTTCTGATTGGCTACATGTAATGCATTGGGAATTCAAATTAAGCTCCATCCTTATCTCCAAATATCATAATTGAATCTTTAAGTTGGCTCAAAAATGGTTTACATAGTTTTTTGGGCCATTACAAACAACTATGACAAACTATCTTACTCGGCATCTGATGCTCAGCATATAATGTTCTTTATACTCTGGCTTGGCGTCTGTATCACTCAGTATCCACTATCTACTAAAAACTTGAATCACTTGGCATACACTATTTTCTTGGCACTTGAGTGACTTGGCACTCATTGTGGACTTGGTCATGCTCTATTATATACATGTTGTGCTCAGCATGTACTACTTATTTGGCATGAACTAAGTAAATGACCAAAGTGTATAGACACTCACTTGTCAAAACCGATTTGAAACTAACAATATCCCCCTTCAACATGAGTGTCAAAAACACTTTGTCATGCAATAATTTCCTTATCCTTACAAGCATAACATATCTCTTATTTGGCTTATATATAAAACTTCAAAATTTCAAAATTTTGTAATGGTTTGTACCTCAAAATCTAATAACTCCCCCCGAGTTGGTAGGTTTGTTCTGTATTCAAAATTTTGTAATCCTATTGAGTAAATGTGGCTCAACTGATGCTCTTTGACTTCATGTTGTTTATCCTTGCTCCCCATAGCTTATTCTATCTTTTCTCTTACTCTTTACTCTGTATCTTCCTCTTTTTATTTCTTTCTCCCCCTTTTCTCATCTCCCTTTTTTTGTTTCTCCCCAAAATTTTATATCTCCCCCAAAATCTATATATCTCCCCCTTTTTGACACTTATGATAAATGGGTGATACAGTAATTGTGTGTTTGTCCAAAAAGGATTTATGGAGATCTAGAATAATTTTGAGAGTTGCATTCCAATTTTCACATGCTACATTCAAGGATTTGATTTGGATCGCTAGCTCGGCAGCAAGGTGGACGAGGCCATCTAATATTGAAAGATTTGGATCTTTCTTCATGAGGGTTTTAGAATAGCCTAATTCCTTGTGCAAAATTTCCATGTGTGGGTTCAACATTGTTTGGATGCTTGTTAGTTTATCCCTTATATTGGCTTCTTCTATTGACAATACAACTAACTTACTCTAGGTTTGTAACAAAGTTTACAAGTGCTTCTCACTTTGAGTTGGTATCATAGGTGGTTTTGCACCTGATGCACTAATCTAACTTTCCAAACTCAAAATGTGACTTCTAGTCTCTTGTGTGAAGAGTTTTGGATTGTATAGTTTAGTGTATAGTGAGAAGACATTCTCAAGTACCTTCTTCACACTTTCTACTTTAGTTGCCAATGCAACTTGTGTGAGTGCTATGTCACCTAATATTTTCTCATTAACTTTTCTTTGGAATTTCTTTTATAACCATTCTAACAGTTTAGTATTTGTATCCAGGTCTATATCACTAACCTTTCCACTATGTTTTTTAGTTATTCAATTAGTGGCTTGGTCGCATTTAGAGTTGACAGACTAAATGTATCTAAAAAGATGTCTTTGATATTCTGCAATACTTTCTTTTGCCTATGCTCCTTTATGGGCAATTTTTTTCTTCTCTTTCTTGCTAGGGCTTCTTGCAATATGCCCATATGCTCAATTTTCATTGTGTTAAAGTCATAATTTTGTAACAAAAATTTTTCATCAAGGCTCACATCTCCATATTGTACAACTTCTTCGACCTTTGATGAGCTCGTACTTGGCACTAAGATTCGCGACGATATTGCATCTATGCTTGGCTTCTAAAGAGTGTGACTTGAAGGAGTGTCAAATTCTAGTAAGGTTACTAGGGCTTGAATTACTACTTGATCCTTCACCTTAGGTTTCATCTCAGTCTCTCTTGGTTTGTCCTATTTTACCACAATGTTTTGACTTGCACCTTGTGCTTGTGTTGTAGGTGTAGATAAGTCTATCTAACTTGTTTGACTTTGTTCTTAAGTAGTGGCATGAGTTTCCACTTTATCTACTTCAACTGTATCAACCTTTTCAATCATAGCTTCATGTGTTTTATCCAAAGGTTTTACATGAGTGACTTGAGGGGTGATGATAGGTGGTTCTTGTGGATTCACCTTTTCCCTTGTTGTATCAGTCACAATTTTTTGCAATTCATCCATGCTCACCAATATAGGACTATCACATAGTTTTTCCTATGGTGTGGACTAATCAGGTATCTTCTTGAGATCTTCCTCTCTAGCAGGATTGATGTTCTGAGCTATGACATCAAATACATCATTAATTGTTACTATTTCAACACTTTTTACATGTTGAGGTGTGACATTAGGAAATTTTGTATCTTGTAGACTCTGTTCTTCTTGTTGCTTTGCCTCAGTTATTGCCTGGTTGTCTACTTGTATCTCTATATTTCCCTCAGTAGTGTCTTCATCATTATGTTTCACCTCAATAGGTTCATGTTCTCCTATTTTTACTATTGCTAAACCATATGTCACTTTCCACATCTGAGTAGACTTCTTCACAACAACTTCACTATCATTTTACAATATGCTAAAGGCTCTATATTTAGGTACAAACCTAACTACATATTTCTTCATAGACTTAAAAATTTATGCCTTAGTTTGGGCATGACTTCTGCAACTGAAGTCTCCCTTATTTGTCTTTCCAAGTTCAAACAATAGTGTTAATTCTACTCAACTCTCTCATATAGGCTCTTAGGTATTGAGTTGGCAATTTCTAGTGGGGCTTTCTTAAAGTTTTCCATTGTGGCATATATGGCTTCTTCCACTTGATTTTTCTCAACTTTACCAAGATTATCAAAATCAACATGTGAAAATCCAGATAAATATGCACTATTCTTAATATTTTTTAAATAGATTTTCTAAGTCTGATAGAGGATTGTGACTCACCAATTTGAATTGGCTATTCTCATCTGACTCTATTTTATCCTCATCAAATTATTCTTGTGCAATGTACTTTCTTCTCAATCTTTTTTGCATTTCATCTCCTTATTCTATTGGTTTTGTCTTTTCTTTTTCCTTTTGAGTAGTAACGTGTGCACTAGCCCTTGTAGTAGGTGTTGTAGATTTGGGTTGACTCAGCTTGGCTAACTTCTTTTATTTTCTCACTAGTTGGGCATTAGCCTTCCTCTTCTTTTGGTTTGTGGGAGTAGGTGTTTCCTTGGCTTCTTCTCTCTCAGCACTTTCAGTCTCCTCCTTTGGCTGGTCTTCTTCCATTCCTTGAGAAAGTGTAAGTGGTGCTTGTGCTTGGATGTCTTCTTCCTCTTCTTCATCTTCTTCCTACTCATCACCTTCTCCAAATTTAGATTTTAATTTATTCACCAATTTCCCTTTCTTCTTGATAACAGAGGCATTATTTAGTTCTATGGTGATTTTGGATTTGGCCATTTTATAATTTCCAAATGTAGTAGAATTTTTATCAACTTCTTCTCCCTATAATGTTGTAATAGTTGCAAAGGCCTTATCTACATTGATTTCATATCCAAGTGGCCTTAGCCATCTCACCCTTGGTATTACTGCTTGGAAAAATGTATAGTCAACATCCACTAGAAAACAAACATCATCATAATGTTTTTCTACTAGTGACACTAAAATTCTCAACCTTTTCTTTATTGATTATTTTAAATCTTCAAAATAGCTAGTCATAACAGATTCAAAGTTCTCTCCCAATTGTTCAATGAATTCACCAATCTGTATTGCCACTGACCTATTGGTTTTCCATGCAACTGTGCCAAATGTGGGAAAAGTGTTTTGTACATAAAAGAAAATACATATCAAAATAGAACCAAACTTGCATTGTGCACTCTTTATCTTCCTTATTGCTCCTAGGTTTTTAGCCAATTATTGTAGTAGTAACTCTGTTAGATCATATGTGTGATCTTTCTTAACAATTTTATAACCAACATCTATTGCAATGCAGGGCACACTGTTTAATGTGTTGGATTGATAAAACTTATGTAAAATAACCCTTACTACAAACTCTATCAAGGGATCTATAATGGCATCAATAGTCATTCGTCTCCTATTCCATATAGCTCTATTTTTTTCTCAATAACTTCTTTTGAGTCACTTCTTAAGGTCTTAGGCTGATCTAGGGGTTGGATACCCTATTACCCTATGGATTATCCATTTATTTATCTTGATGGGTCCATTATCTAACCAAAGTGAGTTGTCATGAATTTTGCTTGATACTATCCTAATCCATTCTGTTTTGAACACATTCAGGAAATCTAGGGCTTGTATTAAACCCTTTCTTTTCTATAATTTTATACTTTTCTCTTAGCACACCATTCTCACAAAGTCTTTCATATGCTTTCCTAATCTCCATATCACCCATACTTCTAATTTTATAGTTATAGCATTTCCTAACATCTTGCACCATTAAAACATTTGGTGGTATCATGTATAGCACACCAGAGGGATCTTGTTTGTAAGTGATGTCTAGTATAGCTTTGAATATTGGTTTCTTGACCTTGTTACAAACCAATCAAACATTAAAAACTTCCTTTCCCTCTACATTCTTTGAACTCAATGTCATTTTGTGAAACTAGGGTTTATGAAAATATAAATAGTGTAACTCGGCACTTGATAGCTACCTTGTAAGATCTGATGAAATGATGTAGAATCACTACTAAAATCTTCTACAACTACTTTGGATGATTTTTTTTATTTCCTTCTACTCTCCTTACTCTTTCTCAGTTTTGAAATGATGTGAAATAAGTTGAAAATTGATAAAATACCCTTTTGAAACCCTACAATAAATAGAGTACTTACAAAGCTATAAGCTTGGCATAAACCAATTTTAAGCTTACTTGGTATCCATGACCATTCCATTTGTTTGGCAACCATTACAAGCTTGGTATCTTCTAGCATTCCACTCAAAAGTCATAGGAAACATTTCATACTCGGCAATAACATGAAAAAATTAAAGATTTTTCTTGAACTCCTAATTACATCTTGCATCTCTATTCATTCTTATATAGTCTTTTCAATGCTAAGTCCTTTTGGAATTGATGTATGATATAACCTTTAAATATTAGTCCCACATGCCTCTTGATTTCTTAATTTGATGAGGTGTGATCACTTGACCCATTGGGTGAAGTGATCCCTTCTCGATTTGATGTGTTGCAACCATCATTTTTCTTCTATTTCTTGTTGATATCATCTCTAAAATTTTCAACATCTACCTTGCCTTTGCCTTTATCAAATTCACAACTTGGTTCCTTTGACCTTGTTGGATAGTAGCGACTAATGTGACCAATCTTTAAATAGCTAAAACATGTTGTTTGACTCAACCACCTTTTGTAGTCACCTCTAAAGTGTGTTCTAATACAATTTTTAAAAACATGTCCATATTCTTGACAGTAATGATAGTTATATCTTGTGTTATAATCCCAGTTATAAAATTTGTCATTGTTTCTTAGCTTTGCTTGCCTATTTGATGACCACATGAATTTGGATATGCACTCAAAAGCTATATGTCCATATTTCTAATAGTTATAACAATATCCTTCAAATCTTTGTCTATGCATGGTCTTGGTTCTACATTCATTTTCTTGATGTCCTTCTTTGTTGCACTTATGGCAGTGAACCATGCTCTTATGCTTGACATTTTGATTTACAATCTTGCTCCTGCATACATTAGTTGTATGTCCTTTCTTATCACAATTATGACAACTAGGTTTAGAATTTTTACCTTTATTGTTCTTTTCTTCAACGTTTTTGGATGACTCTCCTTCTTCAATGCTTGTGTATCCTAGTTTGGTTGTATCATTATTAGATCTATGAGATCTCAATAATTACTCAAAGTATTTGATGGCTTAATTTGGTTTTCTGAAACTTTCAAAAAATTCCTTTTCCCTTTTTAGGTCACTCTTCAATTGCTCATTCTATAGTTTCAATGTCATTATCTAAATGTCCTTGACATTCAATTCATAGTTGGCATTCATAATTTGGCTTAGAGTATCCAATTGCATGTTGGAAATCTTGGTTAGCTCTAATGACTTTTCTTCCATTCTATTTGTCAAAACTCTTTTCTCATCTTCAATCATGGCTTTGTCTTCCATAGCTTTCTTTTTCTATTCAATCACCTCACATAGTAGTATGGCTTATGATTCTTTCTCTAATTTGAGATTTCTGATTTCCTTAGCTTGAGCTCTATTCTTTTCCATTAGATTTACTGTATCAAACTCATTGGAGTCTCTGTTAGCAGATAGCTTAGTAGTGTTTATCTCCTTGTATTGCGTGTCATTCTCCTCAATAGAAATTTCCTTCCTTCTCTTACAAGATTTCTTTAGTTCTTCTCTTGCTTCATCTAGTTGATGTAGAATGAGTTGTATTTCAATTTCCTAATTCTCAATGATCTTACCCAACTGGTAGACTTCCATTTTCAAGATCTTTCCTCAAAGATGCAAAGCTTCTCTTTTTGAGAACAAGGCTCTAATACTAATTGTTGGAATTTAAAATAGGAAAGGTAAACTTCTAAGGGGGGTGGTCAATAAATCATTTAAACTTCTACCCATAAAAACTTCCAACACACATCAATCTCACACATTTACTAAGTAAACTGAAATACCATGTAAAGCATGTACATCAAAAATATGAAAACAAGTAAACACATATGACACTAGATATGATTACACAGAAGCCCTCCAATGAGAAGGTAAAACTAGGGTGGGGATGACACCCACAAATCTTCACTACTATAGTATAAAAGTGTATCCAAAGAAGGTTACAATGTTTTGGTCATGAGACATGATCTACCCTATGAAAGGTCTACCCTATTAAAGGATTACAAAGACTGTTAGGTCTCACCCTGTTAAAGAATTTCAACACCCTATTAGAAGTGTATCTGGTTAAAGGACTTCAACTCACAATTAAACAAGTACCCTATTAAAGGATTTCAATATAGCCTATTAGGACTACTTTGTTAAGAAATTTAACTAATTCACCTACTAGAAGTATGTAGCAATGATCATGTTTAGCACTTGATTTTTTGATGATAGATCACCTCTAAACTGATGTATTATCGATCCTTTTGAATCAAATGTCTCTTTGTTGTATAATTTCCTTTCCTCTATTCTTCTCTAACTGATTCTACAATTTAATCTTAGATCACAACTCTTTAGCCACCATGAATGCTCTATTTGTGCATGCAAGCTTCTCTCTTCACAACATGGATAGTTTAGGGTTTGTCCTCCTTAAGAAGACTTTGGTGACTTAGTGTTAGGTATGAAGAAATGGTTGTGATTCATCCATTTTTCCACTAAAACCTTCATTTTTCTTATTGGCTATATGTAATTCATTGGGAATTCAAATTAAGATTCGTCCTTATCTCCAAATATTGTAATTCAATCTTTAAGTTGGCTAAATAATGGTTTACATAATTGTTTGTGCTATTACAAACAACTATGACAAAACTATCTTCCTCAGCATCTGATGCTTGGCATATATTGTTCTTCATACTCTACCTTGGCATATTTATCACTTGGCATCCACTATCTACTCGACACTTGAATCACTCAGCATACACTATTTGCTCGAAACTTGAGTGACTCGACACTCACTATGGACTTGGTCATGCTCTATTATATACATGTTGTGCTTAGCATGTACTTCTTATTTGACATGAACTAAGTAAATGACTAAAGTGTGTAGACACTCACTTGTCAAAACCAATTTGAGACTAACAATTGCCTCATAAATATTTAAAGATTAAGCTTTAAAAAATCAATCAATTGTGCAAAAGAGAGAAAAAATTTAAATCATTATTTTAACAATCAAAATGAATCCAAATTTTGATTTTGATCCCAAAAATGGATCTAGAACATCAAAATTAGGTAGTGAATCATTTTGTCAAAAATATGAGACTTTGAAAAATTAGGTCAAAATACTATATAAGGATTCAAGAGGATAGATTAGAAAGGATAATATGGTTTACCCCTTGTAATTACAGGATAGAAGAAAGATGAAAAAGAGAAGTGATGATAAAAGAATATTATTACCAATTTTCACCTACTTGTACAAATTGAGCAATCTCATGAAACTAGGATGGCATCCATGTCTACATTCTTAGACCATTTATTTATTTCTATGCATACTTAATGGGGATGCATTAAAAAACCTTAGCATATCTTCTATATTGCTAAGTCTTTAGTCCCTTATATTTCATGTTATATGCTTAACAAGGTTTAGGTTGTGATCTTGTGACTACCTTGCTTTCACTCTATCATTGTAGTTTTTGGCCTAATTGTCATTGAAGTCATGAAGGTGCAAAATGGTCAAGTTCATGGTTTGTGCAGCTCTACCATGGTTAAAGCTAACATTCGAATGCAGGTTACAAAGTTGTGAACTACCTTTGGTCTCTTCATCATAGGAGGTTAAGCTTAACCTAAGGTTAGGGTGGAAAAGTTGTAAATTTCCTTTGTGCACATGGTCATGGGGTTGAATGTTAGAATAAAGGTTAAAGTTGTGAGCATATGATGAGTGGAGATGTGTAATATTAGGCCAAGTACATCCGAGTCTCTTCATCACATCATCATAGGAGTCTATTTTGAAGGAATTGTTCATCAAATAAAAGCAGACCAACTGAATTGATTTCTCTCAATCAATAATGATTCAAAATTCAAGTTGCAAAGTTGCAAAAGTTAAACATCCATGGTCAAATCTAATTTGTACAACATCACATGGTTAATTGGAAATTAGGCCCTAGGTAGTTGTGAGGCTACAATGAAACTCAATTTCAAGTTGTGAATGAGCAAAGAGTTATACCTATAGTTAAGGTTTGTGTTGTCAAAAATTCATTGGGGGTTAATGCTAAACCTTGGTTGAGGTAGCGAGGGTTAATTCTTTGATCACCTATTTGCAAGATTAAATGATGATTTAAGGCTTGATGCTGTGAGGTTGCAAACAAGGAAATGATGAACAGTTAAAGGCTAGGCACAACATCACACGTATTAAGATGCAGTCAATTTCCAAGTTGTGAGGTTGCAAAAATGATCAGCCTAACCCTGTTCACATCATTTTGTGGTTTCCAGTGGTTAGGTTTAGATTGTGATGTTGCAATATGGCATCAAGCAATCAAAGGATGTGTTTTTAGAAACATCATGTGGTTAATGTTGGTACCATGTCTAAAAATTGTGATAAAGTGAATAAAGCCAATTTCATGGTGTTCACAATATCACACAGTCAAGGGGAATTAACAATTTAAATCTTATGATGTTGTGATGGGGGGAGGAAATCAAGTCAAATAGTGCATTCAACATCACATGTTTCAGATAACCTTCATGTCTAGCAGTTGTGATGTTGCAATGGAGCATCAAATGGTCAGAGGATGCAAGTTTTGCATCATCATGGGGACAAGAAATGCTAAACCCAAAACCATGGAGATGATGTGAAAAATCTTCTCATTATCGTAGGGTCACACTAGTTAAGGGGACAAGGTGATTTTAGGTTGTGAATAGTGATAATAGGAAATGAAGGGTGGTCACAATTTCATAGGGTTAGATAGTTTAAGAAATAAATGAGTCACTAAGTTGCAAACTAAGTCAAAGGGCCAGGTCAAAAAAGATAGACAACTGAACAAGGTGGTAAGATATTTAGATGGCATTGGGCCATGTGAAAAATGTAAAATGACTGACTCTTGTTGACTTGTTGACATGGCTGATTTGGCATGATTAAGATCATGGAACTAGCAACTCTTTAATGGTGAGAAGCTCCACGATTACTTATAGGTTCTTTTTGGGTGTTATCCATGCCTATTTAATGCATCATTCCTCCAATCACTGCTATGGTTTTTTATTTACCCAATTAGTACTTATGGTCACCGCTTCTATCTCTTTGGAGATTGATTTACATGCAAGGATTAGATTTCCTATATGGGAGTGTGCTCTAATTGGATTTATTTCATGATTTTCAATTACTACTCTCATTTGCATTTTCAACTTTGATTGGTTGGAGTTTGTGTAGGAGTTGATGAAATCCAACTCTGTAGTCGCCAAGATCACCTACATGCAAATAGCTTGCTGAAGAGAAACCGAAAGAGCAAGAGCTTGAAGCAAACAATGCAAGAGAAAATATTTCACAATAGGAAAATAAAATTGCTATGTGAATGGATGAATTTACAATGAGAGAGAGACCACTTATAAAGGCCTCAAGGAAGCTTGTAGAATAAGCTGGAAGGAGGTAGAAGATAAGGTTGACAACTAAGCACCATTCCACAAAAAAGTGGAACATGCTAGAAGGGAACAAACTCCCATGTTGTCAACAACCAACTACTACAACTATTAAATACTAAATATTAAATAAATGCATTAACCTAAGTAAGCTTAAGTAAATAGAATAAATAATTAATAATTAATTATTTACTCTAACACCCCCCCTTAAGTGCAAATTAGGGGAATGCCTTAAGCTCCCAAAACATAGATGAAATGCATAATGGGTCTCAGAAATAAGGCCATGTTAGGTACCCATGTACAATGAAAAGAGAAACAAACATGAAGGAAGGAAGGCCTCAACCAATCCCCCCAAGGACAACTTCCATTGGAAAAGAGTCAAGAGACCCATTATGCATTTCATCTTAGTTTTGGGAGCTTAAGGAATTCCCCTAAGTTGCACTTAAGGGGGGGGGGAGGGGGGGGGGGGGGGGGGGGGGGGGGGGTGTTAGAGTAAATCATTAATTATTAATTATTTATTCTATTTACTTAAGCTTACTTAGGTTAATGCATTTATTTAATATTTAGTATTTAATAGTTGTAGTAGTTAGTTGTTGACAACACATCCAGTTGAGGGCTTTTCTCTTTTACGAGATTCTTCTTCTGATCTGATACCATGTAGGAGTTGATGAAATCCAACTCCATAGTCACCAAGATCATTTACATGCAAATATCTTTCTGAAGAGAAACCGTAAGAGCAAGAGCTTGAAGCAAACAATGCAAGAGAAAATATTTCACAATAGGAAAATGAAATTGCTATGTGAATGGATGAATTTATAATGAGAGAGAGACCACTTATAAAGGCCTCAAATAAGCTTGTAGAATAAGCTAGAAGGAGGTAGAAGATAAGGTTGAAAACTAAGCACTCTTCGACAAAAAAGTGGAACATGCTAAAAGGGAACAAACTCCCGTGTTGTCAACAACTAACTACTACAACTATTAAATACTAAATATTAAATAAATGCATTAACCTAAGTAAGCTTAAGTAAATAGAATAAATAATTAATTATTAATTATTTACTCTAACAGTTTCAATTCAATGTAGTATTAAAAGTTATGCCTGAACTCTGTAAAAGACAGTGGTAAATATGTTTTAGGGGTTTTAGTTTTTTGCAAAAAGTTATCCTGTCATGATCTCTTGGGAGTCCTTCACACTTCTCAACATATTACTTATAACCATTGGATGGAATTTTGTTGAACTATCTTGGAAGTTCAAATAAAGGAATAGTTTAAGTCCCTTATTGTGTTCATACAGGTTACAAGCTATGACAAATTTTGCTTCTTTCAAGTTTCATTAAGCTGTGAATATTATCATTCCCTTTAACATCTTATCTAAAGTTTTTCCTTCTTGTGAAATATTTATGTATGAATATGTTCTAAGATCAATATTCTGCCACCCTTAACCATTCAAGAAAGGTCCCTTGTGTCTACTTAACAGTATTTTCTTCTTAATGTTAGGTGCATCAGCCCTTTTTCTTTTAGCAATTTACTTGCAAGTATCCTTCTGTTCCTTTCCCTCTTAGGTTTAAATTTTTGTTTGAAGAGAATGAATAAGAGAAACATATAAAAGGAACTAGCCTATAGCCCAAATATTCACTCCTAATCCTTGGTAGACCCACTACCTCATAAGTGTTTCCATGTTACCCAAAGTGACTGAATCTTAGGATCCAGTCGAGGTGTAACTTTTGGAGATAACAATTATGGCATGCCTGGTGGGACTAGAAAGTTGTTCTTAGTTTTCTCTATATTTTCTTTTCTATTATTAGTGTGTACAGTAGAAAATAACCTATTTGGAGTTAAAAACAATACACATCTAGTGACTCTATGCTATGAAAAGAAAGATTAGTGCATATGACTTATGAGAAGAGCACAAGCAAGAAGCAGTTCTAAGAGTTTTGAATATAGAGAGTTGTCCCAACCTAGAAGGAGATGTAGAATAGCTAAAAGAGTCCAAAAAACCCTCATTCATGCAAGGAAGGCCAAATTCACTCCTCCACTTGTGAGTCCTATCATCATGTGAGATAAGGCACTATTCCAAGAAGGATAATTTTTCAAGTACCAATGGCAAGGCAATATGCATTCATTCCTTTCAATTAGGGACGTCCACTAAATTTTGCTCAACATCATGATATCCCTCAAGCTACCTTAAAAAGTTTACCATAATTCATTGGAGAAGGCCAAAAAATAGCTTTCGAGTGTATCAAGGATGTTACAACATTGTGTAGTGTGCACCATGTTACTCAGGAGGATGTCGTCGTGCAGCTGCTTACAACCTCATTTAAAGGAAATGCTCTATAGTAGTTTTAAAGCCTTACTATGGGTTCAATTGATTCATGGGATGCATTAGGAGATGCTTGAAGTAGATATTTTGAAGACAAGTCAAATTATCTGTCCTTGGTGGAGCAGTTGACTCTATAGAAAGGGCCCCACAAGAACAAATGATTGATTTCAACATGAGATTCCAAAGAGCTTGGACTAGAATTTCAATCCAAGTCAGGCCTTCTATAGAACATGCCTTCTTGTATTATCTAAAGAGCCTAAAAAATGATATATCAGTCTTAATCTAGTCTATAGGAGGAATCTCATTGCCACAATCATATGACTTAGGTGTAAGAGAAGAAAATTTCCTAATTCAAGTTGGAGAAATAACACCACAGCCCCCAATACCTATTTTCCCAAATATTTAGCTAAATATGCCACTAACCATTCCTCCTCTCACACCAACACCTGTTGTTCTAGCCTTACAAATTTCTACAATAAGTAGCACAGCTACTGTAGAACCATCATAGGAATTGCAAGAGATTAAAAGTAGTTAGTATAAAATGAAGAAAATATTGTAGATTATAGGAAATGAGTTGGTAAGCATCAAGATGCAATAGTACTAGGGACAACCACCTTACCAACAACAAAATCATAGTGGAAACCCATACTACCAACAATAGACAAGGAGACCACAACAACAAAATCAAGGTGTAAGGCCACCATAGTAGAATAACTATCAAGTGAATAGATAGAATGTGAACCAAAGGCCTTTTCAAATGTATGCACCAGCACCTTTGAATGCTTTCAAGGACATAGTACTAGCTCAAAATAACCTAGCTATTGAATATGAATGGTGTCATCCATGTAACCAACCACATAATCTAGCAACAAGTTCCAATGGGATCATCAATAAAGAATTGATGGTCTAAAGTGTTGCAAGTACACAATTAGAAGTAGTTGGGGATGCAAATGAACAACAACATGAACCAAGTCTAGCTGACACTTCCTTCATAAATTGTTAAAGAGAATATTTTTGTGGGGTAAATGGTGATACACCAGTTACAGCTCATACTAGAGAAAAGAAAATAGCTTTAGAAGCATAACAAGATACAAGTAAAGGAATGGATCCTACAACCAATGGGGCACCATCCACCCAAACACATGCCATAGAGTAATCCTATAAAGCTAGCTAAAGAGAAACCATAGCTACAATCATATCAAGTTGAAGTCAATACACCCACCAAGATAACTTTAGCTATGCCTTACAACATAGTGCACAACATGAAAAGGATGAATGTCACAATGTCCATGATGAATTCTCTAGCTATACTAGGGTAGACTGATTTACTAAAAGGGATCTATCTGAGGGAGAGGATCATGCTTTGATGGTTGCTAAGAAACCCAAGGTGGTCTTAAAAAATATTGTTCCAGAAGTAACTTCCCCAAAAGGAAATGGTGTTTAAGGTAAGAATGTAAAACCACCCCCTTTATACATATAGTTGATTATTGGAGATAATTTAGTGCATAACTATATGTTAGATAGTGGAGCTACTAGTTTTATAATGCTAAAGAAGACAACTGATCATTTGGGTTTGGTTTATCAACCTTTAGAGAAGGGGGTATTGTAGTTAGATGGTTCCACTGTAAACACCTTAGGATTTATTAAAGATGCTAGTTTGACTCTCCATGTATTTCCTAACTTCTCCATACCCCAAGATATTTTCATAATTAACCTTCCTCCATACTTTTCCCTCTATTTTTCAAGAGAATTCACAGCAAAAAAGGAGGATATATTTCCTCAGATTGGTCACACATGTTGTTTAGAACTCATCATGGGATCAAGGTAACCATTAAGTTAGAAGGACCACCCCATTTTTATGTATCTTTGATCATTGGAGATAATTTAGTGCATAACTATATGGTAGATAGTGGACCTACTAGTTCTGTAATGCCAAAGAAGATAACTAATCAACTGGGTTTGGTTTATTAACCTTTAGAGAAGGGGGTATTGCAGTTAGATGGTTCCACTGTAAACACCTTACTAGTCATTAAAGATGCTAGGTTGACTCTCCATGTATGTCCCAACTTCTCCATCCCCCAAGATATTTTTGTAATTGACCTTCCTCCATACTTTGCTCTCTATTTGTCAAGATAATTCCCAACAAAAATAGGAGGATATATTTCCTCAGATTGGTCACATATGTTGTTCAAAACTCATCATGGGACCAAGGTAACCATCAAGTTAGAAATACCATCACCTTTTTATGTATCTTTGATCATTGGAGATAATTTAGTGCATAACTATATGGTAGATAGAGGAAAAACTAGTTCTATAATGCCAAAGATGATAATTGATCAACTAGGTTTGGTTTATCAACATTTAGAGAAGGGGGTATTGCAGTTAGATGGCTCCACTGTAAACACCTTAGGAGTCATCAAAGATGCTAGTTTGACTCTCCATGTATGTCCCAACTTCTCCATCCCCCAAGATATTTTTCGTAATTGACCTTCCTCCATACTTTGCCCTCTATTTTTCAAGAGAATTCACAAAAAAAATAGGAGGATATATTTCCTCAGATTGGTCACACATGTTTTTTAGAACTTTTCATGTGACCAAGGTAACCATAAAGTTAGAAAGATTTGTTAAGAACCAAATTGGGCCATATATACCCAATGTAATCAATGCTAATCATGTTGCATTTGATTAGAATGAACACCCTACCATCTTAGAAACAAGAATCTAAGTAGAGAACATCCCTAATATACTCCTTGATGAGTGGGCAATAGAGGGTATATTAAGAAGCCAAAAAAATGCCATTTCAAATGTTAGTTTGGAAAATTATGTATTCCAAGAAGCTAGTTCAAGTATACCGAACGTTGTTAAAAGTCTCAATGAATTTGATGATGAGTAGGATAAGGTTTGGTAGTTGCACTTTGATGGCTCTAGAAGAAAGAATGGTTTAGGTGAAGGAAGTATGTTGGTATCCCCTCAAGGATATAAATACTATGTAGCTTTTCATTTCACCTTTGCAAAATAATGCAACTGGGTATGAGGGCTTAATTTAGGGGCTAGAATGGGCTAGAATGAGAGATGTCAAATGCTTGAAACTATTTGGAGATACTGAATGAATTGTTAATTAGGTTAGAGGGCTACATATGACAAAAAATGACAACCTAAGGAACTACAAGCACAATTTTTGGGATGAAATTGAAAGTTTTGATTCTTTTAACCTAATTTCCACCCCTAGAAAATTGAATCACCATGTTGATAGGTTGGTTGTTGTAGGACCACAATTTGATATAGTTGATAATGTCAACAAGGAAAGTATACAACAACATATCCAAGTGATAGTTAGGCCTCCTATACCTGATAATGATGTTAACTAGAAAGTGTTTGATAATGATAAAAAAATTTCTAAGTTTCTTGCTTATGGGAGATGCATTTTCAGCTTCCAACCAATATAAGCTAGAGCAACAATATGGTGATCAAATTATATAGCTAAAGTTGAATAAGCTACCTAAGGGGTTGGTTACCCTTGAATCCATCTTCAACATGGATGATCAAGTCAAAAAGAACAAAACTAGCTTGCTACTCCAACAAGATCATTATGAGGATCTTGAGATTGCAAAAAGAAAAAGTTTAAAGTTTGGAAAGGTAATTGTTGCTAAAGAAAGACAACCTTATTTCTAGCTTTTCAAAGAATTTAATGATATCTTCGCATGGGAGTACTCAAATCTTAAGGGGTTTGATCCAAATCTTACCCAACACACCATTGATTTAGAACCAAACTCTAAGCTTGTTAGATAGGAGCAGAGACTAGTCAACCCAAAGCTTGAACCTTTAATGCAAAAGGAAGTGTTCATACTTATTGAGATTCGAATGATTTTTCCTATCAAACATACTAGTTGGGTCTCAAACCTTGTTCTAGTTAAGAAAAAGAATGGGGAAATAAGGTTGTTTTTTGATTTTAGAGATATCAATAGAGCATCATTGAAGTATTGTCACCCTTTACCATCCATGGAGTAGATACTCTAATTCATTTCTAGTTCGGAGCATTTTTCACTCCTAGATGTTTATTCTAGAGACAACCAAGTTTTGGTTAAAGAGGAGCATCAATATAAGACTACATTTACCACTAAATGGGGTATAATGGCACATAGAAGGATGCCTTTTGGATTATCCAATGTAGGTACAATGTTCCAAAAGGAAATGGACATGGTTTTTCATAATCTGGTGTACAAGTTCATTTTGGTCTATCTTGATTATATCACAGTCTATTTAAAAGATGTCGCAAATCATATTAGTCATCTTACTCAATTTTTTCAAAGATGTAGGGAGTTTGGTATATCCCTTATCCCTAAGAAGTGTGTCTTTTTGGTCCATGAAGGCATGTTATTGGACTATGTGGTGTCCAAGTAGGGTGTAACAGTAGACCCAGAGTGAGCACCAGCTATTTTGGAGTTGCCTTTACCTCATCATAAGAGAGGTTTGCAAAGCTTCTTAGGAAAAATAAATTTTGTTAGATGCTTCCTACCTAACATAGCCACTCTATTGAAGCCACTGATAGCAATGTTGAAGAAGAATACAACTTTTAGGTTGACTAAGGAGGGGAGGAGAAACTTTCAAGCAATAAAGGAAGCTTTATCATCAACACCAACACTGATAAATCCTAATTTCATAAAGGATTTCATATTGTATTCTTATGGTAGCCATGATGTTATTTCTACAATCTTGCTACAATAGAATTCAAATAGGTTTGGAAAGCCTATTATCTTCTTTGGTAAAGGATTGGAAGACTGAGTAGAGGTATAGATTTGTTGAGAAGCATGTTTTGGCCATTGTGAAAGGTTTGAAGAAATTCATGCATATGTTGTCTCATAAAAAGGTGCATATCATGGTATCCACCCCTAGCATCAAAGAGTTCTTACTCAATAAGGATTTGAATGAAAAAAAGAGTTGGGTGGATAACTAAGGTGGTGGAATATGGCATGTATATCCAAGTTACCAAGTTATTTAGAGGAAAGTGCCTTTTTGAATAGATTGGTGATGTAATTATCATAGAAGATAAAGAAATAGTAGAAACAACTCTAGTTGTCCATGGGTCAAATGAAAATGACCAGTCACCAAGCTGGTTAAAGGAAATCACTCATTTTTTACAGACTGGATAATGCCCACCTAATCTTGATAGAGCCAAAAGAAGGTATTTTAGACTATAGTTTGTGCCTTATATGTTAATTTACAATATTTTTTTTAGAAAGGATCACAATATTATGTTGCTAAGGTGCATAGATAATGATCGATTTGACAAGATCCTATTTGAGTTCCATGATGGACCTTCAAGAGGTCACTATTCTCCTAGGATGACAGCATTTAAGGTTATGAGAGTTGGATATTATTGGCCAAATTTGTTCAAGGATGCCCATGCTTGGGTGAAAAAATGTGTTAAATGTGCCATGTTTGCTAGAAAAGAAAGGTTTTCGGCTTTTCCATTGTAGCCCATTCATTTATAGTAACCCTTTTTGAAATGGGGAATAGATTTCATTGGAGCAATCAATCCACCTTAAAGTGTAGGGCATAAGTGGTTTCTAACCACTATAGACTATTTTATCCACTAGATAGAAGCAATAGCCTTAAAGAAGGATAATGAATCAATTATGCTCAATTTTTATGAAGACATTATGTGTAGATTTGGAGTACCTAATTCATCATATGAAATAATGTCCTTTCTTTTAAGGGGTTGAGTATAAGTAATTGGGCAATAAAAGATGGAATTTACTTTAACACTTTCTCCAATTATTATCCTCAAGGGAATGGATTGGCAAAATCCACCAATAAAAATATGATAAGGATTATTAAAAGAACCCTACAAGACAATTAGCAAGATTGGCATTCAAATTTAAAGAATTCTTTATGGGCCAATAGGTCATAATTGAAAAAATGATTGGAAATTCTCCTTACATGCTAGTATATGAGAGAGAAGCAAGACTACCAATATCTACTGAACTACCAGAATTGGATATTGCTAGCCAATTGGTCCTATTTGAGCCAAGTGATCCTATGGTAATAAGACATGCCCAACTAATGGAGTTAGAAGAAATCAGAATCAAAGAAATACAAATCATGGAGCATCAAAAATTGCAAACTAAGAGGGTTTTTGATAAAATGGAAAGGTTAAGAATTTTCAAAGTTGGAGATCTAGTGCTCAAATGGGACAAGTTCAAGAGCAAGCTAGGTAAACATTTCAATTTTGATGCCTTCTGGAATGGTTTGTCACCATAGAGTGCAAAGAGTGCAATGCATTCCATCTTTCAGCAATGGATGGAGATGTTTTGCATATCTCAGTGAATGAGATACACCTCAAGCCTTGCTTCAAGGTAAGATCACTCAGCCCCACCCCTATATATAATTAGGTTAGGTTTTGTATTTTCAATAAGTGTTGTTGCACTAGTTCTAGCTTTGTGTTCCCTAAGTGTTGTTCCAACACAAGCTTGTTTTAGTTAGTCTTCCTATTTTCTATAAAGAGTTCCCAATCTTTTGAGAACCTGAGAAAAATAATTTTCTAGATTCTACAACCCTGAACTGACTCTATGGCCCAATAGATTATTTAAGGCTACTGGTCTAATGTCTAGTAGGCACCCATTTAGCAAAAATTGCCAAGAATGTTACCAATGTTCACCTCCTTGTGCAAATTGATGAGACTCATAAAACCAAGGTGCCAGCCATGTCTATATTCTTAGACTATTTATTTATTGTCATGCATACTTAATAGGGGTACATTAAAAAAGCTTAGCATATCTTCTATATTCCTAAGTCATCAATCCCTTATATTTCATGTTATATGCTTAACAAGGTTTAAGTTGCAATCTTGCAACTACCTTGCTTTCACTCTATCATTGTAGTTTGTGGCCTAACTACCATTGAAGTCATGAAGGTGTGAAATGGTCAAGTTCATGGTTTGCACAACTTTGTCATGGTTTAAGCTAACATTCAAATGTAGGTTGCGAAGCTACAAAATTCCTTCGGTCTCTTCATTGCAAGGGGTTAAACTTAACCAGAGGTTAAGGTGGAAAAGTTGTGAATTGCCTTTGTGCGCATGGTCACATGGTTAATTGTTAGAACAAGAGTTAAAAAAATTTTGAGCATGTAATGAGTGGACATGTGTCATGATAGGCCAGACACATCTCAATCTCTTCATCACATCATCATAGGAGTCTGTTTCAAAGGATTTATTCATCAAATGAAAGTAGACCAACTAAATCAATTTCACTAAGTCGATAATTCTTCAAACT
Organism: Cupressus sempervirens; assembly: GCA_028749045.1. NCBI lineage: Eukaryota > Viridiplantae > Streptophyta > Pinopsida > Cupressales > Cupressaceae > Cupressus > Cupressus sempervirens. The sequence continues at coordinate 232,703,467 of CM053793.1, forward strand.
TCAAGTTGTGAAGTTATGAAAGTCAAACATCTTCAGTCAAACCCAATTTGTGCAAAATTGCATTTTTAGTTAAAACTTAGGCACTGGCAGTTACGAGGTTGTGATGACACTCAATTTCAAGTTGTGAATGAGCGAAGAGTTATGCCTACAATTAAGGTTTGTATTGTCACAAATTTAATGGGCTTTAAAACTAAACCTTGGTTGAGGTAGCAAGGGTGCAAATTCTTTGATCACCTATTTGTAAGGTTGGATGATGAGTTAAGGCTTGAGGTTGTGAGCTTGTGAACAAGGAAATGATGAATAGTTGAAGGCTAGGTGTAACATCACAAGTATCAAGATTTAGTCATGTTCCAAGTTGCAAGGTTGCAAAAATGGTCAGTCTTACCTCATTCGCATCATCATGTGGTTTCCAACAGTTATGTTCTTCCAAGTTGTGATGTTGCAAGATGGCATCAAGCAGTCAAAGGATGCATTTTTGTAAACATCATGTAGTTAACATTAGTATCATGTCTAACAGTTTTGATAAAGTGAAGAAAGCTAATTTCACATTATTCACAACATTTCACAATCAAGGGGTATTAAATATTTAAAGGTTAAAAAGTTGTGATGGGGGGAGACAGTCAAGTCAAACAATGAGTGCAACATCACATGTTTTAGATAACCTTCTTGTCTAGCAGTTGTAATGCTACAATGGAGCATCAAATGGTCAGAGGATTTAGGTTTTGCATCATCATAGGGACAAGAAATTCTAGAACTAGAACCATGGTGATGATGTGAATAATCATCTTCTCATTATCATAGGGTCACAATAGTTAAGGGGACAAGGTGATTTTAGGATGCAGAGCAGCAATAACAAGTAATGAAGGGTGATTACAGTTTTGCAAGTTCATATAGTTAAAGAAAGAAATGAGTCACAAAGCCATGAACTAATTCAAAGGTGCAAGTCAACAATAATAGACAATTGAACAAGGTGGGGGGAAATTTAGATGGAAATGGGCCATGTGGTAAAGGTAAAATGAGTGACTCATGTTGACTTATTGACATGGCTAAGTTGGCATGATTGAGGGCACAAAACCAGCAATTATTTAATGGCAAGTAGGTCTTTGATCACTTACAACTACTTTCTAGATGTTCTCTATGTTTTTTTAATGCACCATTCCTTCAATCACCACTATGGTTGTCCATCTACCCATTCAACACTTGTGGTTTTCACTTTTATCTCTTTAGAGATCAATTTACACACAACGATTAGATTTCTTATATGGGAGTGTGCTCTAATCAAATTTCTTTCTTGATCTTCATTTACTACTCTCATCTACATTTTCAAATCTACTTGGTTGGAGTTTGAATTCAATGTAGTATTTAGAGTTATGCCTAAACTCTATAAAAGGCAATGGTAAATATGTTTTAGGGGTTCTAGTTTTTTGCAATAAGTGATCCTATCATTATCTCTTTGGAGTCCTTCACACTTCTCGGCATACTACTTGTAACCACTAGATGGAATGTTGTTGAACTACCTTGGAAGTTTAAATAAAGGAACAATTTGAGGCCCTTATTGTATTCATTTTTGTAGTGTAAGCTACTAATCTGATATACTCTTGTGATTCTCTTTCAAGTACCCAATTATGTGTCCCATTATTTATCTACAAGAAAGGTTTTAAATCTTCATATAGGTTCCAACTTGTGACAAATTTGCTTCTTTCAAGTTTTGTTAAATTTTGAATGCTATCATTCCCTTCAACATCTTGACTAAAGTATTTCCTTCTTGTGAAATATTTATGTATGAATGTGTTCTAAGATTGATATTGTGCCACCCTTGACCATTCAAGAAAGGTCCCTTGTGTCTGCTCAACAATATTTCATCTTAATGTTAGGTGCATCACCCCTTTTCCTTTCAGCAATTTACTTTCAAGTATCCTTCTATCCCTTTCCCTCCCAAGTTTAAATTTATGTTTGAAGAGAATAAATAAGTTAAGCATCTAAAAGGAACCATTTTATAACCTAGAGATTCACTCCTAATCCTTGGTACACCCACTACCTTAGGAGTGTTTACATGTTACCTGAAGTGACTGAATCTTAGGATCCAGTTGAGGTGCAAATTTTGGAGATAACAAGTAAAAGGTGATGAATTCATGATCAAGAGATAGAACAAAAAGATGATCAAATGCATTTGATAATATGTCCAAAAGGATGAAGGAGACACTCTACTTACTTAAAATGAAAACTAAAGTACAATGACACCCTGATGATGCAAACTAACATGAAAATGCAAATTTCAAGTTTCAAGGGTCAATTAAGTAGGTCCTTATTTTTATCATTGAGCCAAAATGTAGAAACCTGGCATAAGAATCAAAGATATGCATAAAGGTCAAGATGACTTGTTGGTATATTTTCTAAGTTTAATATTGCAATATTACACATATACTAAGGCATAAAGGCTAAGGTAACTATGAGTGAGTTCTTGTGTGAGAAAAAATTATGAACAATTAAGGATAATGTCCCAAATCTCTTAGGTGTTCAAGGTGTCAAATCAAGAAACACTTAGGATCATTTAAGTGACAACCATAAGCAAAAGGAAAAATAAAGCATGCCCCATAACTATATTTCTCTAGTTTGGTGTCACCCTTGAAAGACTAAGGAGGGAACACTCATTAAAAAAATTAGCACACAAAGAAGATTTTAAGCATATCTCAATCATTATAGTTTAAGTGTGATGTGAAAGAGAAAATATTGACTCTCTAGGACTTATGTCTTCCAATGAGCAATATTGCAACCCAAGATAGTCAAGAAGGTGTAAGCTCAAAGACACAAATTGTCAAAGGGAGTGTTGAGAAACACAATTTACACAGTATCCCCAAAGAGTAGTGTGTCACACTTCTATAAACCCTTATTCTTGAGAATACCCCCTTGAGATTAAGTGAAAACTTCATATGCAAAAATATACTCATATCCTAAGAACTTGATATGAAAATAATATTGCATGTTTGTTAGAAAAAGTGTCACCCCATTATATGTTGAGCATTTTTGCAGGTGTAGAAGAAGATTTTGCATGTTCGGTTATTGTTTTCTATCATTTTGATATTTTATGATGTTACTTGATATTTTTTGGGGTTGCACTTAATATGCAAAAAATGTGTGCATAAAATGTGTCACACTTCTATAAACCATTATTCTTGAGAATACCCATGAAAGAGAGCATCTCAAGAGGTAGCTTATATCCCTCTATCTATGATGTGTAAAGGTGCAAATAGTAAAATGGTGGCTCTCAAATGAACCAAATCTATGAAACCCTTGCAAGGTGCACCATAGAATGAGATATTCAAAGATGAGAGAAAGAGTGCTAGCATCCAAGTATCAAAATGAGAATGCAATACAATGTAGGATAAACTAAGATGATATGCAAGATGCAAGCTAATAAGAATGAAGAGTTATAAAGTCTTCAACTTAAGCTATGAAATCTAAGCTAGAGAATAAAAGAAAGCTAAGAAAAGAATGTCATAATACAAGTAGAATGAGAGCTAAGCTAAAATGCAATAGTGCAAGAATGTTTCAAGTCCTTCAAAGCTCCAAAAGAACCTAGAAATCCTATAGCACAACATTAGCATGAGATTATAAGATTTTTTGAATAAGGAGAGAGCCCTCCCTTTTAAATAAAAATGGATGGTTGAGATTAAGAGGCAAAAGAGGCATAATCAAGGGAGGAGAATGCATCTTGAGTGATCCATGTGCACAAGCATCTCCACCAATCACAATGAAGACTTGAATTTTGAGAGGGAAGAAAATGTGTGGAAGAGAATCAAAGTAATTTTAAAAAATAAAAGATTTCTCTCACGTAAAAAATTGTGCACTCATGTGTAGACAAAAATGTATTTTTCTCTTATTTTTAAAATAGGAATAATTCTTTATGTGTGTACACTTAGGATAAGTGAGAAGTGGGGTATTTGATTTAATTAAAAGGAATAATTTTAACTTTAATTAAATAAGAGTCTTAGAATAAAGTAATCAAACCATAGGTTATAATTGAATAAACAGATTTTTGAGGATTTGATCAAGAAGAAGGAATTAATAAATTAAGAAAAAATGATAGAAAGGGGATAATAGTCTATATGACCATTTTTGGATGATTATATTTTCCCCTCTTTGACTAATGTGTGATCGATCTAGAAATTCATTACAGTAAAGAATGAAGAATCCAGGTAAGCAGCATAGAAATCTAACTCTGAAAGAGCGAAGTATAGAGAGAGAGAGAGAGAGATAGAAAATCCTAAATGCATAGCCTATTAGCAATAGGATTGAAAATTAGAAGAGAGATGGACAAAATCAATACTCAATATGAACACTAATATGTCAAGCCAAGTAGCCAAATAAAGTAGATGAATTAGGAGAAAATGGAAAGGTCAAGCATATGCTCCTAAGAAAGAGATAACCATAGCAAAAAAACAATTTACAACAATGATAGAATATTCCTCACCCTTTAGAATCAAAATCAAAATGAGGTAGAAGGGATGAAAAAATGAGAAATATATGATCAAATCAAGATAAAACAAGGTCCATGACGATAGATATGTGATTAAAACCCAAGAGTGACCATTAAGAAGTGACAGACTTCTCCAATTTGACAAAGTTTGACCAGTAAGATAAAGCATCAAAAGTAGGTCAAAGAAATAATAAGGATAAAATAAAATGAAGAAGAAGAATAAAAGAGAGTAGAAATAATGAAGAAATGGAGAAATGATTATTTCCCTAGGAAGATTTAAAGATTAAGCCTCAGAAATTCAGCTAACTACACAAAAGAAGGAAGAATTTGAAACACAATTTTAACCATCAAGATGAACTCAAATTTTGATTTCAGTCCTAAAGATGGATCCAAAACATCAAAATTAGGTAAGGTAAAAATAGATAAATAAGAGATCTAAATGGGTAGATAGATGTGATGATAAGATTAACCCTTTTGATGACATGATAACAAAGAGGTGAGTGAAGGCCTAGAGAATATGACAAGATATGATCAAGAAGAAGCAAAAGAAGATGAACGTAGCTAGCTAAAACATCTATGAAATATAAAGAAGACTCTCTCAACATTCAAAAATGCAAATCTAATCTAAAATGAACCCTAAAATGCAAGTTAGTATGCAAAAGGTGCAATTGTAAGGGTTATATAGATAGGTCCTATTTTTTATCATCAATCCTTTTTAGGGACATCGAAAGATCATATAATAATAACTAGTGTAACTTTGAGGATATGAATATGATATATACCATATTGAAATGTGATAACCCAACCTATACATCAAAGACATATAGGTCAAGATGAGTACACAATTAGATTCCCTAGTTTTAATGTAGTGAGATTGTGCTTGCATCAAGACACAAGAAAGTCGAGATGACCATGAGTGAACCCTCACAAAATAAATAAGGATGAGGCCTTTGAGTTGATCCTAAGTGACCATTGGACCAAGAAAAATGATTAAGATACCTAAGATAAAATCAAAGAGAACACCCAAAGACATAAATAAAAGCAACACATGCCCCATGCCCCCATTCCTCTAGTCCAATACATCATCAAGATACTATAAGGGAAGGAATACGGTGAAATAATCATTTACAATACACAAAGAAAATAATTTTGAGCAAATCTTAGTCATTTTTGTTTATGTGTGTGTGTGTGTGTGTGTGTGTGTGTGTGTGTGTGTGTGTGTGTGTGTGTCACAAAGTCATCTTCCTAGGACATACAATCTGCCTGTGAAAAACATTGCGACATTCTAGACTGTAGCAAAGATATCTGATAAGTGTTTAGAAACACTCAATGTCAAGGTAAAGTATTGAGAAACATTATTTACAATATTTCCAAATAAATTCCAATGCAACAAAGAGACCCTAGATAAAGCAAAATACTATGTATGCCCCCTAGATCTAGACTAGGATTAGCTCCAAACAAGGAATACCAAAAGGACATAAGAAGTGAAAAGGATTAAGCTTAGAGCTCAAAGGGATATGCTAATATACATAAGTACAAGGTTCTCAAGTAGTGCCTATTTCTAGGTTTTCACCACCTGGCAATATTTTTTATTTTTTATTTTTTTCAGGATGTTTTATAATTTTTTTGTATTTTTAGGATATTTGATTTTTTTTTGGTGATACATCAATGTACCAATTTCTAGGTTTTCACTAAGAGGATCTTTTTTCAAAGGACATTATATGCTTTTCAGGATTTTTTCAGCATTATATATGTTTTTTTGGATTTTTAGAATGATTTAGAGATTACTAGCTCTCAAGAAAGATCACATCATTTTGTTCCAATATCTAGCAAGGTGTAGGGAATGACATAGTAGAAATTTGGTGCATGAGAAAAGATAATAGGCAAAGAGTGTAAGAAGCAAGTGAAATTGATCCTCAAGCACTTGAAGATTACCCAAGCTATGAAAAGATAGTGAAATAGCCATATGAAGCAAGTTCTAAGTAAGAAGTGGAAGTTAATGACTGAGGATCAAGTGGACTAAGAAGTTGAAGCCAATAATTGAGATAGAATATAGGATAAGAAGTGGAAGCTAATAAGCAAGATAGCATATAGGATAAGAAATGGAAGCCAATTCAAAAAGTAGACATGTCAAGATGCCTAAGAACTGTATTTTTCTTTATTGTGATCAAGATCTAAGGGGTCAACTAGATAGGATGGCAATGGGATAGAGAAATAAGAATGAAGCTAGATATGAAGGATATGAATGAATGAGCAAGAACAATAGGGAATTTGATAGATAAAATATAAAATACACAAGGATAGCTCAACATTGTTAAGATCAAAGAGAAAAGATGGAACAAATTGATGATGGAAAAATTATGCATGATGCTTGTTTAGCAGGATTTCATCATGATACTTATCCAAGGTGCCACAAGAAGTGGTTTTCACCATAGGATGAATTTAATTATCTTTAATTTTGCTACCAAGGTGCCACAAGAAGTGGTTTTCACAAAGGTACATTTTTTTCTCTTTTTTCTGATTTCTTTTTCTTTCTTTTTTCTTTCTGGATTTTTAGAAATAGGTCAAGATTTTTCCATTTAGATAGTGCTCCTATAGGAAAGATAATTCGTGATAAGCCAAGACCATATATAAGTATGAACAAAGATGTTGATAGGGTGAATGAAGAGAGATGCTAGTAGGATAAGTATATGGAGGATAATAGTTCATGCCTTGAAAGGGTTGTAGGAGTATCAATAGTAGGTAAGTATAGCTTACAAATATTATATAAGCGTAGGTGAAAAAGTGAGTAAGATCAAAATTGGCATACACCTTGGAGGGTTTTGGAATCATGGAGGAATCATGGAGAAAATATCTTGAGGTTTAGATGTATGAGGTGGTAGGATAATTTTAGAAGAAGATGGAGTGGAAGGCTCTGAAATATTTTTAGGAAGATGGTTAGAGGAAGATGGAGTGGAAGTCTTTGAAAGCTTGAATGTCAACTTAGATTTATATTCAATATTCAAGTATTTCAAGAGAGAGTTGGGAATAATCCATATAGCTTTTGATTTTTCATTTCCTTTGAATTCTTTAGAATGCATTTCTTCAATGATGGATTTAGGAACCCATATTTTCTTTGATTTAGCTCTTTGGGTAGTAGACCTTTGCAGTCTCTTGAATATTTTTCTTTCTTAGCATTCAATTTTTTATTAGATGAGACATAGTAATCTCCATATTTTTAATGGATTCTTGTATTTCTTGTTTTGAACATCAAAATTGCTTCAAAAAGGCTTGAGATTTGTGGATGAACAAGGCTGATATGACTGGTTCATATGGATAGATGAGTGAATGTTTTTCAAGGATGAGTGTCTTTATTGATCTTGAGGTATGATAGGAGGGATAGGGGATGAGCTAGGAGTGAAAGTTGGAGATGGATGAATATATGGTCCCAATATATATGGAAGGTTGGAATGGTTTATCATAGATGGATAAGGACCAAGGATAGATTTAGGAGATGTGAATGGATAGTGAGTGGGGATATCAACATCTTTATAGTGAGGAACATGACCATGGCCATTAGTGGACTTGTGAGTTTCTTTGATAGGAGCACCTTCTTTGATAAGATGACCTAAAGCTTAAGAATATTTTTGAATTTGATATGAAGAATTAGAACAAGAGGGTATACTTTGATCTTGACATATTTCTTTAGTTAACATGGGCATATTATTGTTTTCTTGATCTTCAATAAGCTGAATGGAAGTAGTGGAAGTGATTCCTTCATTGTATTTAGGAGGTGGGTAAGATATAGGATGTGGAAGAGTGACATCTTGAAGAAGGTTAAGGGTGCTTGATCTTCATCTTTCTTGACATTTGTAGATTTAGCTTTGTTAGAGTCCTCTTGACATGGAGCCACTTCTAAGGACATGGTAATTATGAGGTTTTTGTGATAAGTTCTTGAAGAGGTGATAGGGTATTATCTAAAGTAGGAATAGTAGTCATAGCATCACATAAAGGTTGAGGATATTTATGTTGGAAATGATTGAAATGATCATAAGAAAATTTGTTAGCATAATATATGGAACTGGTAAAGAATGTCCTCAATCATTGTTTTGTCATTGATGTCAAACTTGCTACTTGCAAGAATGACAATTGCTTTAGTGATCCAAATACTATCAATTAGTTGATTGTCAAGGAGGAGGCAATCAATAAGATGTAACTAGAACACTTAGAGAAAGGTTGAAGTTATGATGTTATAATGAGGTACAAGGATCAGCTAAGCCATTGATGAAAAAGTGTATTTGATGACATACTATAAGATACAAAGAATGGGCACACTAAAACATATCAAAGATTTAAGGAAAGATTTAAGGTTTTAGCTAAATCTTTTGTAAAACTCAAACTAAGTTCATTAGAGAGAAGGAGCCAAGCAAGCTAGTAAGAGCCGAGAAAATTCCTAGTTAATGCTAAGTAAACTAAAGATGCCGAGTAAACTCCAGATGTCGAGTAAACTCCAGATGCTGAGTAAACTTCAGATGTCGAGTGACACAAAGCAGAACCAAGTGCCGAGCAGAATCAAGTGTCAAGTAGAACCAAGTGCCAAGCAGAACCAAGTGCCGAGCAAAATCAAGTGCCGAGTAGAACCAAGTGCTGAGCAGAATCAAGTGTCGAACAAAACCAAGTGCTAAGCAGGTATAGATGTCGAGTAACATAGAGGTGCCAAGCACGAGTAACTCAATAATGTCGAGTTGCTGCATTATTTTGAAAATTGAAGATTCACTAGATCTAAGCCGACAAGGTTGTTATCTAGAAATTTGCAAATTGAAAGGAAGATAAGAATGATGAGCTGGTGGCACAGAACACCATGCAGAACATTTTTAAGGATACAACTGGTGAAGTTTCTAGAAGAAAACAAGATATGGGGTAGATACATTGCATCCTACCTAATCCATTTTGAAACCCTAAAATTGGAGAGGGAGAATTAAGAGGCAAAGGCAAATCAGATCTCTATTTAAGAAGACATAAGTTAATGAAGGAAAGAGAGAGAGAAGTGGTCAAGCATAAAAGCATGAAGTACTGAAGAAGGTGCTAAGGAGAAGAAAGCATAGGAACCTCATTTGGGTAGATGACCACAAGGATGACTGCATTAGCAGAATGAGTAAGAAGACTCAAGGAGACGAAGCTTGAGAGGAAGACAAGTAGTTAGAGCTGAAGTGATTGAATCCAAACATAAGGATTGAATTGAAAGTGTGATCTAAAATCTGCAAAGTATGTTGTAAGTTATATCGGATCAAAAGACCATTATCATTACTTTCTAGCAATTATAACAGTAATTTTAAATTCTATGGACTTAGGTTGGTTTAATAGCCATAAGATAAATCCTTTAACAGGGTGACATTCCAAGTGAATGTTCTAAAGACCTTTAACCAAGCCCATTCCTAATAGTTTGGTGAAATCCTCTAACAAGGTCACATTTAATAGTGTGTTGTAAGCCTTTAACAGGGTAGGTTTTTAATAGGGCATCACTTCAAAAGAGTGAGAATCAAGTAGCATGTTACTGGTGGTTTTTCCCAAATTGGGTTTCCACATAAATCATTGTGTCATGTGTTGATTTTGGATGTTTTATCTTTGCATGTTGATTTACTGTAACTTGCTTATATGATTTATTTAAGTTTGGATGGATGAAAAGTGTATGGATTCATTAAAAGTAGTAAAAAGGTATTAATAGGGCATTTTGGACCTTGAATAACTGATTCACCCCCCCCCCCCCCCCCCCCCCCCTCTTAGTTATTCTAAAGAATTCTAACAATTGGTATCAGAGCCTGACTATTGATTCATTTTAAAGGGACTGCAAGTAGAAAAGATCAAAATGGAAAAGAGAGAAGTTCCCAAGCTCAACAAAGACAACTTTGTTGCATGGAAAAGTTTGATGAAGCTACATCTTGGATCCATAGGAGATTATGCCCAAAATTCAATTGTCACTGAACATGTAGATCCAACAGGTGCTCCTACTGCAGAAGACATGAAAAACAAGCAAGAACACAATCAGACAATGTTGGAAATTGCCTCTGCACTCAGCTATGCTGAATTTGATGATATCAAAGGATGTGACACTGCATTCAAAATGTGGAAAGCCCTATCAGACATCTATGGAGGAGATCAGAATGTACAAAGAGCAAAAAGAGAAAGTCTTAGAGGAAAGTTTGATGACATGAAAATTGAAGAAAATGAGAATGTTGCTCAATATGGTGCAAGAATAAAGGAAGTGGTGAGTGCAATAAGATGCTTGAGTGGTCAACTAGATGAAGATACTATTAATAGTAAGTTCTTAAGAACCTTGCTCCCTATCTATGCTATTATAGTATCAGCAATACAAGAGCTAAGATGTATACCAGGAAATAATCTAAGCTTTGAAGGTATAATCGATAGACTCACTGCATTTGAGATATCTAACTTTGACAACTACAGACCTGAAAATGTTGAATCTACTTTTAAGGCCAAGATATCACTGAAAGATGTTGAACAAGTGAAATCAAAGAAAGGAAGAAAAATGATGTATCCAGTGATAGTAGCATTGATGAGGAAGATGTGGAACAATTGGAAGCATTTCTTGCTAGAAGATTTCATAGGGGCAAAGGAAAATTCAAAGGTAAGATGCCTATCATTTGTTTCAATTGCAATGATGTAGGTCATATTGCTGCAAGGTGTCCACAGAAAAAGGATTCCAAGGAAGGTAACAAATACAAGAACAGAAGAGATGATGACAAGAGAGATTACAAAGAAAAAGGTAAGAAGTGTTATATTGTTGAAAAAAAATTTAATGACAATGATGATGAAGTTGTTTATGTAGCCATGAAAGACCAATCTGATGAAGAAGAGACCATAGCACTGGTAACATGTATAAACAAGAATGACAGATGGATCATAGACAGTGGATGCTCACATCACATGACAGGAGACAAAAGTAAGTTTGTTAACTTTACTCAGTATGATGGAAATAGTGTTAGATTTGGTAATGATGCTCCATGTCAAATCAAAGGAAAAGGTTCCATTAAGCTCACAGAAAAAATTTCATGTGACAATGCATACTATGTTGAAGGATTAAACTACAATTTACTAAGTGTCTCACAGTTAGGCAATATAGGTTGCAAAGTGGAATTTGGAAACAAAATTGCAAAAATCTATGATACTGATGGTAAACTAATAGGAAAAGGAGATCAAACAAAGAGTAATTTGTTTTACCTTGATATGGATGATGTTTCTTGTTTATTTGCAAAATTTGATGATGAATGGTTATGGCATAGAAGATTATGTCATGTCAACTTTGACAATCTAGTCAACATCAGTAAAATGAAGAAAGTCAGAGGTTTACCAAAATTGAAGAAGCCTGATAATATCATGTGCAAACAATGTCAGCTAGGAAAGATGACAAAGTCAAGTTTCAAAAGCAAAAACTATACATCTAAAGATATACTTGAGTTAGTTCACACTGACTTATGTGGTCCAATGGAAATACAAAAATATAGAGGAGATAAATACATAATGCTATTTTTTGATGACTATTCCAAGATAATGACTGTTATGTTCTTAAAACAAAAATCTGATGCTTTTCAAACGTTTAAGTGGTATGTGGCTAGAGTTGAAAAGGAAACTGGAAAAAGCTTAAAATGCCTAAGATTAGATAGAGGTGGTGAATTTACATCAAAAGAATTCAAGATATTCTGTAATGATAAAGGAATCAAAAGACAAACATCAGCTCCTAGAACTCCCCCACAAAATGGAATTTCTGAAAGAAGAAACAGATATGTGATTGACTGTGCCAAAACACTAATGATGAAAAAGACTATTGCTCTAAAATACTAGAGAGAAGCGGTAAGTGTAGCTATTCATACACTGAACCAAGTATAATTCAAGAAAGGTACAAATACAACACCTTTTGAATTATGGTATGGTTACTCACCCAATGTAAAACATTTCAAAGTATTTAGTTGTAAATGCTTTATCCTTAAAGATGTTAGAAATGGAAAATTTGATGCAAAAAGTGATGAAGGCATATTCCTTGGTTACTCCACTAGAAGTAAGGCATATAAGTGTTTAAATATTAACACTAACAAAATTGTGAAAAGTGCAAATGTAAATTTTGATGAGCACACAGAAGTCCAAGCTGAAGTACCAAAGAAAATGGAAGAGTACAGAACCTTTGTGTATTCTTATGAAGGAATGACTGATGATAAGGATGATGTCAATCAAATTGAAACTCAACAAAAAAATTTAGTATCAGCCGAGTCTCAACCAGTGAATGCTGAGTTGCATTCAGAAGCCGAGTTGCAGAATGAAGGAAATGGACAATCTGATTCTAAAAATAGTACACATGATGGAGAACAACCTGACAATGAAGTGCATAGTTATCCTGAATCTGAAAGATCAAACATGGAAACAAGGACAGAGCCAAGATTATCCAAATATGTAAAAAGAGATCACCCTACTGAACAGATAATTGGTGACAAAGATGCCATACCAATGACAAGGAATAGACCAAGACAAGAATCATGTTTAATCAACAAAATTGAACCCAAGACAATTTATGGTGCATTACAAGATGATGACTGGTATAAAGCTATGGAAGAAGAAATTGATCAAATAAGAAAAAACAAAACTTGGAGTTTGGTTCCCAGGCCAACTGACAAGAATATGATTGGCACAAAATGGGTATTCAGAAACAAACTAGATTAGAATGGTGAGATTACTAGAAACAAAGCTAGACTAGTATGTAAGGGTTATGCTCAAGAAGAAGGAATAGACTATGGGGAAACATTTTCTCCTATTGCTAGAATGGAAGGAGTAAGAACTTGACTTGCATATGCTGCCTACAAAGATTTTAAAGTCTATCAAATGGATGTAAAATCTGCTTTCTTGAATGGTATACTAAAAGAAGAAGTCTACATTGAACAACTAGAAGGATTTGTTGATGAAAACAATAGGGATATGGTGTGTAAACTACATAAAGCACTCTATGGTTTGAAACAAGCACCTAGAGCATGGTATGAGAGACTTCACAGGTATCTAGTGCAAATTGGATTTGAAAGAACTGATGATAATAGCAACGTGTACATCAAAGCAGAAGAAGGTAAAGACATTATTGTATCTGAAATATTCATGGATGACATAGTATTTGGTGGTAAGGAAGTACTTTGCAAAGGCTTTGCTGACAAAATAAAACATGAATTTGAGATGTCTATGTTTGGAGAAATCAAATTTTTTGTTGGATTGCAAGTACACCAACTCAAACATGGAATATTTGTTACTCAATCAAAATACATCAAAGAAATTCTTAAAACTTTTGGATTGGAGGAATCCAAACCAATCAGCACACCAATGGCAACGAAAAATAAGTTGTCAAAAAATGATGAGTCAGTTGAAGTCAATCAAACAATGTACAGATCCATGATTGGAAAAATACAATATGTTGTACATAGTAGATCAGACATAGCATTAGCAGTTGGAATAGTGGCTAGGTTCTCTGCTAATCCTAAAGAAAATCATCTCATATCAGTAAAAAGAATAATGAGAAAAAGTACAAGTGGAGGTGCATTATTTCTAGGCAAAAGACTGGTCACCTGGACTAGCAAGAAACAAACATGTACATCCCAGTCCACTGCAGAATTAGAATATGTGGCAGCTGCAGTCAATTGCACAAACATTGTGTGGCTCACACATCTATTGGAAGGAATGAAAGAAGAGGTAACAAAACCTATGATATTGTATTGTGATAATACAAGTGCTATAAACATATCCAAAAATCCAGTAATGCATGCAAAAACCAAGCATATTGCAATCAAGTACCATTATGTCAGAGAATTGGTAGAAGACAAACAAGTAAAGTTGGAATACATTCACACAAAAGAACAAACTATAGATATCTTCACCAAAACATTGCCCAAGGATACCTATGAATATCTTAGAGGCAATTTGGGGGTCATACCCCTAACTCAAGTAGTTTAAAGCAACAAGGAAGCTATCTTGCATCAACAGGAATAAATCATTGAAATATTAACAGGTTGATGCAAAGGATGATAGCAGGAGCAGAAACTCCAAATCAGTCACAAGCATGGTGACAGAGGGAGAAAATCAACAAGAAGCCAAAGCCTTTATTTTGCATGATAAAGATGCTACATCTTTGGCATTTATGTCAAAGAGGGAGAAATATGCAGAAATCTGATCAATACAAATAAAGAGGGAGATATATGAGATTAGTAGTAAAAATACAACAAGACAACGTATACAATCTTGGTTGTAACTAAGTTGATTAATTATCAGTTTGGTTTTCCATCAATGCCAAAGATGGAGATTGTTGGAAACGATTGAAATGATCATAAGAAAAGTTGTTAGCATAATATATGGAACTGGTAAAGAATGTCCTCAATCATTGTTTTGTCATTGATGTCAAACTTGCTACTTGCAGGAATGACAATTGCTTTAGTGATCCAAATACTATCAATTAGTTTATTGTCAAGGAGGAGGCAATCAATAAGATGTAACTAGAACACCTAGAGAAAGGTTGAAGTTATGATGTTATAATGAAGTACAAGGATCAGCTAAGCCATTGATGAAAAAGTGTATTTGATGACATACTATAAGATACAAAGAATGGGCACACTGAAACATATCAAAGATTTAAGGTTTTAGCTAAGTCTTTTGTAAAGCTCAAACTAAGTTCATTAGAGAAAAGGAGTTGAGCAAGCTAGTAAGAGCCAAGAAAATTCCAAGTTAATGCTGAGTAAACTAAAGATGCCGAGTAAACTCCAGATGCCGAGTGACACAGAGCAGAACCAAGTGTCGAGCAGAATCAAGTGCCGAGCAGAACCAAGTGTCGAGCAGGCATAGGTGTTGAGTAACACAGAGGTGTCGAGCACCAGTAACTCAATAATGTCGAGCTACTACATTATTTTGAAAATCGAAGATTCGCCAGATCTAACCTGACAAGGTTGTGATCTAGAAATTTGCAAATTGAAAGGAAGATAAGAATGATGAGCTGGTGGCATAGAACACCATGCAGAACATTTTTAAGGATACAACTGGTGAAGTTTATAAAAGAAAACAAGATATGGGGTAGATACATTGTATCCTACCTAATCTATTTTGAAACCCTAATATTGGAGAGGGAGAACTAAGCAGCAAAGGAAAATCAGATCTCTATTTAAGAAGACATAAGTTAATGAAGGAAAGAGAGAGAGAGAGAAGTGGTCAAGCATAAAAGCATGAAGTACTGAAGAAGGTGCTAAGGAGAAGAAAGCATAGGAACCTCATTTGGATAGATGACCACAAGGATGATTGCATTGGCAGAATGAGTAAGAAGACTCAAGGAGATGAAGCTTGATAGGAAGACAAGCAGTTAGAGCTGAAGTGATTGAAGCCAAGCATAAGGATTGAATTGAAAGTGTGATCTAAAATCTGCAAAGTATGTTGTAAGTTATATCAAATAAAAAGACCATTATCGTTACTTTCTAGCAATTGTAACAATAAGTTTAAATCCTATGGACTTAGGTTGGTTTAATAGCCATAAGATAAATCCTTTAACAGGGTGACATTCCAAGTGAATGTTCTAAAGACCTTTAACCAGGCCCATTCCTAACAGTTTGGTGAAATCCTCTAACAAGGTCACATTTAACAGTGTGTTGTAAGCCTTTAACAGGGCAGGCTTTTAACAGGGCATCACTTCAGAAGAGTGAGAATCAAGTAGCATGTTACTGGTGGTTTTTCTAAAATTGGGTTTCCACGTAAATCATTGTGTCATGTGTTGATTTTAGATGTTTTATCTTTGCATGTTGATTTACTGTAACTTGCTTATATGATTGATTTAAGTTTGGATGGATGAAAAGTGTATGGATTCATTAAAATTAGTAAAAAGGTATTAATAGGGCATTTTGGACCTTGAATAACTGATTCACACCCCCCCCCCCCCCCCCTCCCTTAGTTATTCTAAAGAATTCTAACAATTTAGGATTAGTAGCATGGAAGAGATTTGTAACCAAGTGAAAGTTAGCTTGACTTTATTTTAGAGGAAGACCTTGAGGATAGGCATAGTCAATATGGAAAGCATTAGGTTCCTTGTTTGATGGAAGCATGTTGGAAATCTTTAAAGATTTAGGAATTTTGCACATGTTAGAAGAAGTACAGGTGTCAAGAAAACCATCACTAGACATAGGTTCATCAATTTGATCTTTTTGAAGAGAAGTATCATCATCATATTAGTCATTAGAGTTCTTAGTTCCAACTACCTTGTCATCAATAATATCTTTGACTTTATTCTTCAACTATATGTAATCTTTAATTTTATGACCTTTATTTCTATGGTTTTTATAAAAGTGTTCATCTCTCCACCATGGAGGTTTGATTTTTTGGTTCATAAAGTGTAGAGTTGTCTGGTAATGTGACAAACTCATTATCAAGAAGGGTTTGCAAGATGGCATTGCAAGAATCTTCCAAGGGAGTAGAAATTATCTCAAGAGTGTGTCTAGGATATTCTTATTGTTCATAAAGTGCACAAAATGCATAAATATCTTCATCATATTGGTCAAAGATAAGCTTTTCATGAAAGTTTGGCATATGTTCCAAGTAGGTTTTACTTGAGCTAGCTCTCTAAAGAGGTCTATATCTAGTAGATGAAGATAATTGATGTCTTGGAGTAGACATCATAGACATAGAATAAGATGATCAATGTGTATAATAAAAGCTTAACAAAAGATCATGTGATGATTCCATTCTTTCCTCTAACATTTTCTCAATTTTAGACTTCATTTCTATCATGCTTCTAGTGAGATGAAGGTAAGAAAGATCATTTGTTTCTTATAGTCCTTTGTATTGAGTGTATAGGTCTTGAAACTCTTTAGTGACATGGAAGAACTCATGATAATCTAGAAGTGGTTGAGGTTTGGTAGCACAAGGTTTGAATCCCATAGTAGTAGATATAAAATGAAGTATGAAGGAGACTAGGAGAAGCTAATAAGGTAACACAAGATAACTTGATGTCCAAACTAGAGATGCAGAGTGTTCACTTGTTAAAGAGAGGTAGCAATTAATGAGTAACTTACCAAGAAAAGTGTCCAAGAAGCTTATGGCACTAGTGACTCAAGTCAAAAGCTAGGAAGAAGCCAAATAACCAAGTAGATATAAAAAGTGAGATGACAAGTAAACAACTTTCCCAATCAAAAAGTGTAATCAAGCTATCAAGGTAACCATTTAGGAAAAAAAAATTATAAATATGGTAGAATAGATCATGAAGATGGAAAATACCAAGAGAATTAAGACCAAAAAGCCACTTTAAGCATGTTAAAGCACTAGAGACATAGCAAGAAAAGTCTAATGATGAAACTCCCATTAACAAGCAACACATGCCAATATTTTTACTTGGTTGACAAAGTTTGACAATAGTGCATAGCATAGAAAGTTTGATGTTCAAAAGAAATTTTTTCCCAAGTAAGATAGTGACACATGGAGTAATATTCAAACATTAAATCAAGGGACAAAGAAACCTTGCATAATACAAGCATATGTGAGATCTAAAAGGGAAGGCCCTAGAACTACTATCATGTGTATGTTCAAAATATTCCCATGGGTCTAGTGCACTCAAAAATGCATCAATAAATAGCTACCTAAAGGACACAACACATTACTCAATACCTTGGACCATAACCTCATGCTCCCTTGCCTCACACAAAGTGGTTTCCCATAATAGATATTGTCTTTTTTGTAGATGGGTTACCCACATCTAAAGGAACACATATGGTGAGTCAAATCTTGCAGTGATTTAGGTAGTCCACTAGGATTAATCCTTGCACCAAGATATTGAGCAAAAAAATAAGGTGGCCTCTAACCCTGAGATGTCAAGTAATGGCTTATGTTCATAGCACTCCTCTAGCTCCCAATACAAGACACCTTATCATATGATAAGTCATGAACCTCATAGCCACAAGAGTACCTTAATCATTCTCACCTAGTGATTTTCTCATGGTCACAATCCCACAAGTACTTCCACTAAATGAAGAATAGTACTATCTATACCAATGTTTTTTGTCTTTGATAGCCTTGAGTTTATAGTTGGTTGGAAGATCTGGGTTCGCGTGTCCTCGCTTGGGTCATTCCTCTTGATCTCTCAGGGGAAAGCCCACTAAAGGATTTTAGACTAAACAAAGATGAGTAACACCAATAACCAAGGTTACAAGGGTTCATACCAATACAATCCAAGCTCCTAATGCTTCCTCAAGACACCCCAACCAATTTCATGTACCCCTTACTCCATCTTGGCATATCAAATGGGTCAAGTTTCTTATTCATCTAAAGATTTAGAACATACTCTCCTACCAAGTGGAAAGCTTTACTAAATGAAAAATGAAATATAGCTTAAACTAGGAAAGAAAAATAGACACATGAAAGCATGAAATGAAAATGAAAAAAAAAAAATTGTTGCTTTTTTAAGCTACAAAAGCCCTGCAAACATGTTAGTAGCCCTTTTATCTTTGACAAGAATTATTTTCGTTTGTTTTGGAAATCAAGTGTGAAAACCCTACAAAACAATAAGGTTAAGGAATCAAAAACAAGTAAGACTTTCAACACAAAGTGATTATTTTCCATAAAAATCCAATTTGTCTTTCAATCAAGCATATGCAAAAAAAAATGCAAACTAATCACAAGTGCACTCCTTTTGACTTTTTGGTTTTTTACCTAGTCAACAAGATTTGATTTGTTTGCTATTATTTCAGCTCCAAAAATAGAAATGAAAAGTAGATACCCCTACTAAAAAGTAGGGAGCTTTCTAAAAATGCAAGAATAGTAGCAATATCTCTCAATTTGTCCCTAAAGGGCCCATTTTTTCAAAATATATCAATTTTTTTTTAAATCAAGTTATTAAGACCTAATATGACCTCTAAATTCAAAATACAAAGAACTAGCCCCATATATAATTTATAGACTTTTCTGAAGAAGAAAAAAAAATTTAAAAAGTTCATTGATTTACGACTAGAAATGACTTTTTTATGAAAAATAAATAAAACATCATAACATGCATAAATAAACTCAAAACACTTTATAAATTGGACTGAGACATCTCGAATGCATTTCCAACTTGCAAAACAAATTTCAGAATTGAACTCCAAGTGCTATAAGAGATATGATCAAATCTTTAAAAATCTAGGGTTTTGGCCTCCAAACAAATCTGCACAAGAGTTAGCATTAAAATGGTTGTGGTTTCACAACGCACACCCCATTTTGAGTCACAAAATGAGGACATCCTAGTATATTTTTTAGTTTTAAAAACCCAATTGGCAGAAATTAGAGGTTTTTAGGGAAAAGTGAATTTTGTTGTTGAGGTGTGCACTAGCACACCTAGTGCACCTTCAAGGTGCGTAAGGTGTGCCAATGTTTTTTTCTTCAGAGGTATAAATTAATTTTTTTAGGTGTTTTAATAAGGTTTTACATTTTCAGTCATTTTTTGTTTGTAATTAGGGTTTGCTTAAGGTTTGATTTTTATCTTTCTATGTTTGCTTCTTTCTGTAGATAATTTGGTCACCCTTAACTTGTTAAGGCCATAACTTTTGACCTAGAGCTCAAAATTGAAAACCATTTACACCATTGGAAAGAACTAAAAATCTAATTTCAGTCCCTAAAATAATAAGCCTTTAGTTGCTAAATTTTAGGGATGGATGAAAGTTTCAACTTGAAATTTTGAGCTAAAGACCTCCAAAAAAGCCAATTAAAAGGACCTAAAAAATCTTGTTAAAAATTTATATATAAATTTTTTAAACATTTGATGGTTTTGGATAATCTAGATCACCTGTCTCTAAACAAGAAGTATCGAGCAATCAGAAAGAGGAATAAATCAAAGAATGGACTTCATAATGCACGAAGTGTGCATAACATGAAGGTGTGGAATAATGCATAAGTGTAAAAATTTCCATAGCATCTTCATTATCAACAACAATAGAGATCTCACCTTAGCCGGTATCCTTCACCTTCAAAAAAGTCATGAGTGCCTTGGGATTTCATATAGAAGAAGGAGTTCAAATGTATGAAAGTGTTTGGCTATAAAAAGGGTATAAAAAATCAAAAGGGGGGAAAATAAGTACACTAAAGTGCTCCTAGACCTCGTCTAATAAAAATCCAAAAGCCATTTTCAAAACTAAGAACTTTAATTTTTTGGTGAATTAAGCTTCCAAGCTAGAATTGAGCTTTCAAGTTTTCGAGGTGTGCTTCTTCTTATGAGTTTTTGAGCTTATGAGGTGTGCTTCTTCCAAGCTTTTGAGCTCTTGAGGTGCCCTTCTTTCGAGCTTCTGAGCATCTAAGCTTCTGAGGTGCACTTCTTCTAAGCTTCTGAGCTTTTGAGGTGTGCCAAAAAAATTTGAAGTTTGAGGTGCATCGATAGTTAACTACCAATTCTAAATTTAGAGCTTTCCATGCACTAAAAATGCATTCTAACATAGTTTAATTCCTAAAAACATCCAAAGAAGGGTGAGCTTCTATTTTTGGCACCTCCATAGACTCCTACATCATCTAATGGATTTCTTCTTCTTATTTTCTCATGATTTCTTTGTTTTAGGACATGTAAAGGCTCATGCATCCCTTTAATGATATAAATATTGATGGATTCCTACTAAACACCAGATAGAGAGTTAGTTTGTACATAAATAGATTTGTTTTATTAGTTTAGAAGCATATGTTTGCATAAAGATATCTCTCGCTCTCAACACAAATTGAGGAGAATATTTTTTATAAATTCAAGAATGTAATATATATTATGGGCTGTTATTTTGATGCAATAATATATTCTATTGGTGCTCTCATTCAAAGTGTAGTTATTCTTGCCTAATTGTGTTATATTTTGTGAATTTATGTTCATGGAGTGTAATGGAGCCAATTGTTTTATTGTGTTATTTTGATTAAGAGATATTTTAATTTTGGTTTTTGCCACATGTTTAAAAAAAAAATTTGATGTACCAAGTTGGAGAACAAATCACCCTATTGTTCCTACATAGCTTTTTGTCTTACATGAGTGCACTTTCCATAGCCTTGTGATCTAATGAAAAGTGAAACATCTTAAGGTTACTGAATTCCCATCGAAGATTGCACCAGTGGAATTAAGGAAGCACTACTCCTATTTTCATTGGTTACATATTGATCTTTTCAAAGGCTTAACTCATAGATGTGTTGTTTTTGTGGCTTATGTCTATTAGGAATTTACCTTTCATGTTATTTTATTTCACCTCTTGTTATGTTATATTTGTTATTTTCTTTGCTAACCCTTGGTTAAATTAGGAATTCATATAGTTGTATTATTAGATTGCATTCATTTAAAATGTAAAATACCAAAAACATATCATTTTTATAGTTAATTTTGAAATAGCAAGCAGATTGATTATCTTATCTAAAATTGGTTCGAACCAGCAAAGGCCTCCTCATGAACACTTACATTTATCTTCTACTATGTAGATTCTAGTAGGTCACAAGATCACTCAGAACCTTGGAGTTGATCTTAGATTATCTTTTCAAGAGAGGAGTTTGAAAGGATTCTTTTCTTTAAGCATCGTGCAAAATGACAACTCAACAAAAACCAAAGTGGAAAACCTAAAAAACTACTTGATTAGACCCAATAAGTAGCTATAAAATATCAGAAATGAGAATGCAACTAAAATGAATGAAAGAAAATAGAGCTAAAAACTTGGTTCTAGCCCCACAATGTGTGCCAAAAATGTGCACTTCTCTAAACCCTTCTATCCAAGATATCCCATACATTGGAACACTTTAATGTCGGCTTAGAGATCCTTAACCATGGACTAAAATGTGTATGTTTGTACATACTAAGAGCTCTCAACTAAGCTTTAGGGATACAACCCCTTCTACTAAACCATGCAAAGGGAGATTCCTTAGACAAGAGCAAGAGTGCAAATGTCCAAAATAATTCTCAAATATGAAATGAAAGACTGAACTATGTTAATATGAAATGCAAGAATGCAACTAAACTAATCAATTTGAGCATATTAAAACCATTTTAATTAGACTAGGTCATCTAAGTTATTGCAAAATGAACTAGACTACTTGTAAATGGGTCTAAGCTACTATGGAAATGCAAAGAATGAGATGAGAATAATATAAGTTCTCCACAAAGCTTCAAGAAAATATGTCAAGAAACCTACAACATAAAATTAGTTCAAAAATGGGATCCTTAGAGAGGGAGAGAAATCTCTCTTTTAAAGGTGTATGGACAGTTGAGAACAAGATCAAGAAATAGATGATCAAGGGTGAGGTTTGAATTTTGGCATGATCCATGTGTAAGAGAAAACTAACCAATGAAAAGGAGTTGTCTTTTCATGTGAGAAAAAAGCCTTTTCTTTTAATTTGTAAATAGGAAAAATATTTTATGTGTGCACATTGAGTGGGTAAGGAGAATGGGATCTTTTATTTTATTTTTTGGCTAGTAATAGTTTTCTTTTAATATTATTAAAATACCATTTTTACAAAATTACATATATGCTTTTAAATATTAGCCTTTCTTTTACATATACATGTTTCATCTCAAAAAACTACCTTTCTAAACATTCTTAAACTTACATCATTTCGCCCTAAGTCCTAAACCTTTATACAAAAATCACATACATCTTGGCATTTTTTAACTAGGCAACAACAAAAAACATCCAAAACAAATAGATTGTCCTCCACCTATCATGTTGTTCTCTTTCCTAGTCTTCCATCTGCAACTCCAGCACTTGGCCTTTCCCACTACGCATACTCTCTTCTACATCATGACCTCTCTGTATCTTCCTTCTTAGCCCTCAAAAAACTTCCAAAAACTTATTCTATATCACTGAATTGAGTTGGAGCATTTCTATAATTTTTCCTACCCTTCCCTATGATCTCCATTGGCAATTGTATGCTTTAAGGCCCATATTGATCCAAATAAAAAATGGCCCCTTTACTTTCCTCTTCCTTCTTCACTCCTCCATCCTAATTGGAAATTTTACCTTGACCACCCTCGCAGTCCTTCTCCCTCTTGCACTTATCTTCTTCCTTGGGTGGGCAATAAAAAAGCCCATAACCTTTCTACCCCTCCTCTCCAAAAAACTTTAATTTCTGCCACTAGCTTATCCCAAGCCATCTTTATCTTGGCTTTAAAACCTTCCTTGTCCAACCCTGTTGGCCATCACAGAAAAATGACCTATCCAAGTTTCTTGCCCTCTTCATAGTTCTCATAACATTCACTATAATCAAAACCTTTCCCTATCCATGCCCACTCTAACAAGGAATCAATTCCCACAATTAAGTGCTCTAGAAATAGGTTTTTCATAACCCATTCCACTTCTTCCATTAGGCATGCTATCTCCAATCCCTATAACATTATTATCACCATTATATATTTTGGAATTATAGATGAAGTAACTAAGAGGGAAGGGGGTGAATCAGTTACCTCAAATAAAAATCTTGATCCCTTAGATGTCTTCAATAACTAGTTAGTAGTGTCACTCAATAAACACATCACAAAAATGTTATAACTCGGTAGATTAACTTGTTACTAATCTTTAAGCATTCATAATTATTAGCATGCATGCAAAAGTAAATAACATGAACACAAGAGACACTAGATTTAACGTGGAAACCCAATATGGAAAAAAATCACCAAGTAACTAGCTACCAATTTTCACTCTTCTAAAGTGAGCCTTGTTAGCAGCCAACCCTGTTAAAGGTTACAATACACACTGTTAGGTGTGACCCTGTTAGAGGATTTAATCACCCTGTTAGGAGTGACCTTGCTAGAGGTCTTTAGAACAATTCAACTAAACTATTACCTTGTTAGAGGATTTACAAAATGGCTGTTAAACCAACTCTATTAAGAGATTTTTAAATCCAAGCTACAATAGTTAGAAAGTAACAATGAATTGACCTGAATATGATGCAATTGCATATTTTGATTATAGATCTCTATTCTAAACCATTAGATCCTCCTTGATCAAACATAGCTTTGATGATCCTCAATGATCTTTGATCATCCTAAAAAATTCGCTCTCCCAATAATCAGTCCTCCTTCACATTTGCATCACATCAAATCCATCACACACTAAGAATTCACAACTTGACCTCTTCTATATACCATTCAAATTATCAAGTTGGCTCATTCACATGTTACATTTACCAATAAACCATACATCAGTTAGCTACAAATATTACATTAAACAAATAAATTTTATTCCACAAAACAATGAAATCCTTCATTGGCCGACCCTGCTCGGTAAGCACTACTTCCAGAAATAATTTCTTGAGTTAACCATGTCAACTTGATTAAGACTACAAAATCTACAAAATTCTTTGGCTACTAAGTGAACTTGGTAAGAACTGAATTTCCTTCTCTATCCATGAGAGCTTGGTAAGAACTGTCTTCTGCACTATTTTCCTTTGATGATTGAGTGAGCTCAGTAACAACTGAATTTTCTTTGCTAACCTTGAAAGCTTGGTAACAACTATCTACACAAGGTAAAACCTGAGAATGCTTGGTGGACACTATAAACCTTCTTTGCTGACCTTTTGAGCTCGGTAGACTCTATCTTTTGCCTTGCTGACCAACTGAGCTCGGTAGACTCTGTCTGATGATTGATATGACATTTGTGTAACATCAAAGACAACACACAATTGAACAATTGTATCCAAAAATCTCCCTCTTTGGCATTGATGGCAACACAACATGTCATAGCAGAATGAAATTTCAGAACTAGTCTTATCTGATAGAATATTTCTTATATTTTATTACAGTAATCTCCCTCTTTCATAGTAATCTCTCCCTCTTACATAAACTCTCTTTTTCTTCCAAATTTTAGAAAGATATGACAATAAAATCTCCCTCTTTGACAACACATTCCAAAGACAACACAACTCAAACTTAAATGAAATTCAATGTACCTTAAGTACTAATTCATATGCAATGTCTTCATTACTTTACCACATCAACTAATAGATCTTCAATTCTATTCCTGTTGATGCATCACTAAAATTGTATTTTAGTGAGCTTCAGATAGGAGAATGGCCCCTAACTTACCTCTTAGATACAAGAATGCATCTTTAGGTAAAGGCTTTGTGAATATGTTACCAATTTGTTCCTTTGTATGGACATATTCCAATCTGATTTCTTTATCCTACACCAATACTCTGACAAAGTGATACTTTATAGCAATATCCTTGGTTTTTGAATGCA
The DNA here is from genome assembly GCA_028749045.1 of Cupressus sempervirens. Lineage (NCBI taxonomy): Eukaryota > Viridiplantae > Streptophyta > Pinopsida > Cupressales > Cupressaceae > Cupressus > Cupressus sempervirens. The sequence continues at coordinate 232,729,149 of CM053793.1, forward strand.
TCACTGCATTCTTGGATATGTTGATTGCACTTTTATTGTCACAAAACATAACAACAAGTTCTTTGATTTCTTGCTTCATACCTTCCAATAATTGTTTAAACCAAATAATGTTTGAATAGTTTACTATTTTTGCAACATATTCGGCCTCTACTGTGGACTAGGATGTACAGTTCTACTTTTTACTTGTCCAAGAAACCAACCTCTTTCCAAGAAAGAAATCTCCTTGAGTTTTACTCTTTCTATCATCAACATTCCCTACCCAATCTACATCAATGAACACCTTTAAATCCAAATTTCCTCCAAGTTTATACCATAATCCATAATCTTTGGTTCCTTTCAAATATCTCATGATCCTTTTGATTGCCATCATGTGATTTTTTTTTGGTTTTGCTGAGAATCTTGCTACAATTCCTACTGTAAGGGCAATGTCTGGTCTTCTATGTACTACATACTGCAACTTTTCAATCATAGATATATACAATGTATGGCCCACTTCCTTTGATTCATCATCCTTGGTAAGTTTCAATCCAATACACATAGGAGTCCCAACTGGTTTATAGTCTTCCATACTAAACTTTTTCATTATCTCCTTGATGTATTTAGATTGAGTGATGTAGATGTCATTCTTACTCTGATGAATTTAAAGACCAACAAAGAATTTGATCTCACCAAACATTGATATTTCAAATTCTTTATTCATTTGTTCTAAAAATTCTTTGCAAAGATCATCATTTCCTATGAAAAAAGTATCATCTACAAATATTTCTGCCAAAACAATATTATTATCTGGTCCTTTTTTGATATACAAGCTATTGTTATCATTAGTTCTTTCAAAACCAATCTGAATAAGATAGTTATGCAATCTTTCATACCATGCTTTAGGGGCTTATTTCAGACCATACAATGCTTTATGTAGTTTGCACACCATGTCCTTCTTGTCTAGATCAATAAAACTTTTAGGCTGTTTAATGTAAACCTCTTCATCCAATATACCATTGAGAAATACTGACTTGACATCTGTCTGATAAACTTTGAATCCTTTGTATGCAGCATATGCAAGTAAGGTTCTAACACCTTCCAATCTTGCAATAGGAGAAAAAGTCTCTCCATATTCTACACCTTCTTCTTGAGAGTATCCTTTGCATACCACTATAGCTTTTTTCCTTGACACCTTACCATCTTCATTTAACTTGTTTCTAAATACCCACTTAGTTCCAATCACATTTTTGTCTTTAGGCCTAGGTACAAGAGTCCATGTTTTGTTTTTCTCTATCTATTTTATCTCTTCATTCATAGCTTCAATCTAACTTTCATTTTTTAATGCATCTTTGACATTTATAGGTTCAAAATCAACAAGTAAACAAGTGCCTTTCAACTTACTTCTTGTCATTGTTCCTTCAAATTTATCTCCAATGATCTAATTTGGTGCATGATGCTTCTTAACATACTTGGCTAGAATAGTCTCCTTACCTTTTGAATGACTTGCATTGTTATCCTTCTATTTTTCAACTTCTTTATGGTTCTAGTTGCTTGGGTCTGGTAGCTGTTGATTCGATAGCTTACATTTGCAACTCGGGTCATTGCAACTTGATAGGCATTAGCTCAGTTTGAACTTCTTACAAATTAGGTACAAAAGATTCTGGAGTACAAGATTTTTGATTGACAGGTGTGTCTGGCACTATATCAGGTTCAATGAAAACAAATCTCTTGTAGTCTTCAGGTTCCCTTGTGCTTTCTTCTTCAGTTCTTTCTGCAAACTCATCAACTTTTACATGTGCACTTTCTATGACTTTGTGAGTAGACAAATTCAAACGTCTATATGCTTTACTTTTACAAGAATATCCCAAAAATATTCTTTCATCACCCTTCACATCAAATTTACCTTTTCTAGATTCTTTCAAATTGTAAAATTTACTTCCAAATACTCTTACGTAACTTACATTGAGTTTGTAGCCATACCATAACTCATAGGAGGTTTTGAATGAGTCTTTCTTCAGCTATACTCAGTTCAAGTTATGAATTGTAGTGTTGATAGCTTCTTTCAAGTATTTGATAGCAATGCTCTTTTTAATCATTAAGGTTCTTGCATAGTCCATGATAGATTTGTTCCTTCTTTCAACTATTCCATTTTGTTCCAGAGTTCCAAGTGTTGAAACTTGTCTTTTGATTCCCCTTTCAATGTAAAAGTTATTGAACTCATGTGAAATGAATTCACCACCCCCATCTGACCTCAAATATTTCAGTCTTGTTAGAAGTAGTAATCCTTCCTTGGTTGTATTTATTTATTAAATGGGATAAACCAAGGTATCCCTTATGTATTTTATCCTTTAGTACACATGTGAAGGACATTATTTTCTTGTCCTCTAGTCCACATGTGAGGATAACTTTTTTTTGTAATTCTTTTATTAAGAAAAGTAGTTTATTCCTCCTTAAAAGGATATTGACACTTTGCACACACCTTTCATGAATGTGGCATTCATAGAAATAAGAGTTACACATGCAAAGACATGCAACTCTTTTCTCATCTCTTTAAAAGATGTGCTTCTCCCTCTCATTTTCATCTAGTCTCCATTATTCACATCAAGTTTTTGATACTATTGTAAATGAGCTATTTTGCTCCATTTCTTCTCTCTCTCTCTCTCTCTCTCATTCTTAAGCATTTGCCTCATTCATAAAACTCACAAGGGGTTTTTTTTGCTTTCCCCTTATCAAATTCTTGTCTCTTGTGTTGCTTCCTCATTGGTATTGCTCCATTGATCTTGTATCATTTATATGGTAAAACTCTTTTTTCTCTCTTGGATTAAATCTATTATTTCATGATATTTTATTTTATTATATTTTATCATTTTAATCATTTTTTATTACATGGCATCAGAGCTACTAATCCTTGTTTTGAGCTTGTGTGAAGGGTTCATTAGAAGAGCTTGATATTGTGAAGATCATGAAGTTTGAAATATTGAAAGTCGTATCTTATTCTTTTGCAGATTTTCTTCTTTCTTATTCATTCTAATCCTCTTTGGAAGGCTTCCTACCAAAGAGTTCTTCATTTTTTATTTTTTCTAACCTCCTTTGGAAGGCTTGCCGCCAAAGGATTCTTTATTTATTTATTTATTTTTGTATCTAACCCTATTTCTGTTGTAGGCTTTTTAAGTTTTTGAAATTCAATTTTTTTTTCTATTTTTTGTTTTAGAAAGGAAAGTACAGCAGTTCGTATTTTTCTTATATCTCATAATCTATGATTTGAGTTTGGTTGAAATTTTAACAACATTTAGAAAATATAAAAATAAAAAACTCTTTAAATTTCATTTGTATCAGAATAGTAATGCAAAAGTTATTGTACTATATGTGCAATATTATTTATTTTTTCAAGTTTTAAGATGGCAGATCGTATTTTTATGATATCTCTCAATCCGTGATCTGGGTTTGGTTGAAATTTTCACAACGTTTAGATGACATAAAAATAAAAAACCCTTTAAATTTTATTGAAATTTTCGTTAAATAAAAAAAATATCGTTCTCTATGTGTAACACTTTTTTTCAGATTTTCAAATTTTTATTTTTCCTGTTTCTTTAATCTGACCAGTGGCTTTGCAAGGAACATTTTAGTTTTTAATTTTGAGTCTCTAAATCTCTTAATATTATTTAACATTCTTGTGGATAATAAGTCTCACTTTTTTTATTTCAAACCTATTATTTAAAGTTTAAACGTAATTTCTAAATCATGTCGACTTTAATTTCAAAAATCAAGTTAAATAACTCAAACTATCATGCTTGGAAAACTCATCTTTCATTTATATTCTATTTTAAACATATTTTAGATGTTGCTACTGACCCTTCTGCAGTTCTTGGTACCTTAGCTACACAAGATGAAAAAAATGCATAGAATACTAAAAATGAGGAAGCCCTTGGCCTTATTGGTATATCTCTTAACCTATATTTATATGTTCTAATTTTTCATTGCATTAATGCCCACGAAGCTTGGGATATTTTAAAGCAAACATATGACAAGCTATCTAAATCACGCAAGATTCATTTACAAGACAATTTGGAAGACTTAAGGTATATTGATTTCAAATCTATGGATAAATTTTTACTTAAATTTGATTATATTAAAAGTAAACTAATTGGATTAGGTGTTACTCTCACTGATATTAGATTAATTACCATTATTTTAAAGAAATGTCTTCTTAGACAATTTCAACAATTTATCACTAATGTTCATTCTCAACTTGCTATTCCTACTTTGTCTGCTCAATTAACTTATAGTATTTTTCAAAATTTGTTACGTAAAGAGGAAGCTAAGTTGTTACAATTTGGTACTCTTAGATCTAATAAACATGCCTTTGTGTCTAAAAGTCAAAATCAAATTTTCAAATCTTTTAATAATGATTCCCGCAATACTCATAATAATAATAATCACAATAATCATAATTTTAATAATAATAATCCAAACACAAATCATAATAATACTCATCCTAATCAATCTAATAAAAAACCCTATTGTACTTATTGTGGGAAAGATGGTCGTGTAACTAATAATTATTTTTAAAAATAAAAAGATAAGCAACCTATCAATAACAATAATCATAACTCTCATCCATCTCATCATGCTTTTACTATTAGTCACAATGTTTCTAAAAATTTAGAATGGATTATTGAAACTCGTGCATCTCAACATGTTACTTTTCATAAAGAAGTGTTTGATTTTTTAAAACTCGATCTTTCTAATATTCCAATTCAATTAGTTGATCATCATAGTTGCAAAGTTGAAGGATTTGGTAATGTTAGTATTTCAAATAAAAAATTACATGATGTCTTTTATGTTCCTGAGTTGAAATACAATCTTCTTTCTGTTGTAAAATTATGTCAAAATTATAAAGTTGAGTTACATAGGGACATGTGCTCTTTTATTTATCCTAACAGTAATGAAGTTGTTGCTAATGCTAAGTTAGGCCATGATAACTTATTTAAATTTTTTGGGTTCACCTCTTCTAAACACTCTTTGCACAAAGATATTGCTTTTAATATGGAGCATGAAAGGCTTGCTCATTTGAAAAATGAGCATATCTCATCTAATAGAGTTGAAAATTTACCTCCTATTGCTTTATCTAAGATTGCATGTACAAAGTGCATGAGTGAAAACATGCAAAATACTAAAGGTTATCAAGTTTATAATCCTATTACTAACAAAGTCCACATAGCATGAAATATTTGTCTTGCAGAAAATGGTGTGCATGATTCTTCTAATGCTCAAAATGAACAATTTAGTGGAAGTAGAATTGTGTTAGTGGAGGACCAACCTCCTTCTCTAAACTCTACTCCTCATATATCTACCTTTATTCCTCCTATTCTTTCTTACAGTGGTAATGATAATGATGCATTTATAGATCAGGGTAATAATGCTAATATTGATAATGGTAATAATGCTAATGTTGATACAAATGGTACATTCATACATCATGACTCTTCTCCTAGTGATAAATCTGTTAAGGAAAAAACTAAATGGTTTAAGAAATTACTTAGTAAAAGAGATCAATTTCTAGAATGGGTGGACTTCAACCTAGGAGGTTTAATTACTGCAAATATTGTTTGATGTTAATGATTTTCTTTCATCATCTTTGGCTTTTCTCTTTAGTATGTTGCCTAGAAATTATGTTCTATTAACTATTGACTTTATGATCTTAATTCTATTTGCATAATCTCATACCATGATATTTTAGGTATATTTATTCATGAATATATATGGGGGCTCACATATATATCTTGAGAAATATACAAATTATTGTGACTTGAAAATTATGAGTGCATTCTTATTTTTTCACATGTGCAAATTTTTTTTCTTGAGATTATGAGCTATTATAAACTATTGCCTTCAACATTTATCTTGTTCTATTGATTGGCACATAAGTGCAGTTTATATTTTTCTAGCATCATTCTATTGCCATAATTAGCACTTTTTGGTTTATACCATTTATTTTTTAGAGTTTCCCTCCAATTTTAGTTAATTTGACCCATCTTGAAGGCATTTTACTCTTATTTGAAGGCAGTCAATTGTTAATACTCATACTTCTCCCTTTTGATATCTTTGAAAACATGCCATATAATGTTATGTATACTTCTTTGCTTAAATCATGAGTCATGCAGGTTATGGATTGATAACCCATTAACTTGCAGTAAAATAACTTATTAGTGGACTGTCTATATCCACGTGATTGAAGCATTGTTGATGTTGGATTCATTAGCTAGCCTTTTCTATCATCCATTCTTGAAAGCTTTGATTACATATTTGTTCTTTGCAGGATATGATTTATCTTGATTTCTTTACGGTACCAAGTTACACTTATATTTACTCTATGAGAGTTTACTTATACATAAAAAGTTTCTAACTTGAATATAAGATGAAATTATCCATGTGGATAGTTGCCTTTTTTTTTGTTTCTATGTTTCAGGTAATCCATCAAGGCACATACAAGACATCATTATTTGTTGTACTGATCCTATGCCACATGAATCCACTTGAAGAGGTAACACACTTGAAGGACTATCCACTTCTCTTGGCTCTCCAATGATGTACCCACGATAATAAGAGACCTTTTGCACAATGAAGATATTTTTAAAAAAATCAAGTTGTAATATTGTAAATTGGGTTTGACACCCTTTGATAAAATCTCCTCAAGTAAAGATTAAAGGGGGATGTTAGAAGTAGTAATCCTTCTTTGGTTTTATTTATTTATTAAATGGGATAAACCAAGGTATCCCTTATGTATTTTATCCTTTAGTACACATGTGAAGGACATATTATTTTCTTGCCCTCTAGTCCACATGTGAGGATAACTCTTTTTTGTAATTCCTTTATTAAGGAAAGTAGTTTATTCCTCCTTAAGAGGATATTGACACTTTGCACACACCTTTTATGAATGTGAAATTCATAGAAATGGGAGTTACACATGCAAAGACATGAAACTCCTTTCTCATCTCTTTAAAAGAGGTGCTTCTCTCTCTCATTTTCATCTAGTCTCCATTATTCACATCAAATTTTTGATGCTATTGTAAATGAGCTATTTTGCTCCATTTCTTCTCTCTCTCTCTCATTCTTAGGCATTTGCCTCATTTATAATACTCACAAGGAATTTTCTTTGCTTTCTCCTTATCAAATCCTTGTCTCTTGTGTTACTTCCTCATTGGTATTGCTCCATTGATCTTGTATCATTTGTATGGTAAAACTCTTCTTGCTCTCTTGGATTAAATCTATTATTTCATGATATTTTATTTTATTATATTTTATCATTTCAATCACTTTTTCTTACAATTATTTTACCTATTTTCTTTTCTACTATAGCCAAATGCCATTTGAACTTTTCAAATGCTTCTGATTTCTCTCTTAGGTGCATGACAGTCATCATTTTTTACTAATCATCAACAAAAAGAATGAAGAACTTTTCACCAGTATAACTTTCAATTCCAATAGGTCCACACAAATTAGTATGCACAATTTTTAAAATTTCTTCAAACTGGTAGTTCTTTCTTTTAAAGCTAGTCTTTCTCATCTTGCCAATTTGACAATTCTTACATAGACCAACCTCAGGTTTTTTTTATGTTAGGAATGCTTCTTACTTTCTTGAATTTACTTATTTTTACCAAGTTATCAAAGTTCACATGACACAACCTCCTATGCCATAACCAACTTTATTCAACTTGACCAATAAAACATGAACATTCACCAAGTTCAAGATAAAACATGTTACCTTTTGTTTGAGTGCCTGATCCAATCAGCTTTTCTTTGCCATCCAGTAGTATTTCTTTTTCATGCATGAATTTCACTTTGAATCCATTACTAAGTAGCTATGCCACACTCAAAAGATTTTTTTTTAGTCCTTCGACCTAGTATGCATTATCACATACAAGTTCTTTGGTCAGTGAGATTCTTCATTTTCCTTTTATGCAACAAGGTTCAATTATTACCAAATCTTGAACTGCCACCATCATAGTCTTCAAAATGTTCAAACTTAGTTTTATCACTAGTCATGTGATGAGAATAACCACTATCTATAATCCATGTATCATTTTTGCTTACATGAGAAATGAGTGTCATTTCTTCATCATTATCAGATTCATCCTTTACAACAATGTAAAAAAATTCATCTTCTTCTTCATCATCAGAATCATTAGAATCTTTGCCCATGAAACATGTTTTCTTACCTTTTTCCTTGAATGATTTGAAGTCTTTGTTGCCATTGCACTTGTGACCTTTATTCTCATCCTTGTTCTACTTATTTGGGCACCTAGCAGCAATATGTCCAATTTCTTCACAAGAAAAACAAATTAGAGGAACCTTACCTTTGTATTTCCCTTTGCCTCTTGAATATTTCATTGCTAGCAGAGCTTCAACCACCTCAAGATCACTATCTAAACTCTGTTCTAATTCTTCATCACTATCTGAATCAGGATCCTTTATCTTCTTGCCTTTCTCCTTAAGTGAAAGCTTGGCTTCAAATGTTGATTCAATGTTCTTGGGAGCTAGAATATAATAATCATAGTTGTCTAGCTCAAATGCAGTCAATCTTCCAACTATGGCCTCTAAATTTATCTTATAATTTGCTTCACATCTTCTTTCTTGAATTCTAGAAACTCTGATTGCATAAATAGGAAGTAGAGTTCTAAGAAATTTACTTATAACTATCTCTACCTTGATATCTCCTCCAGATGCTTTGATTGCACTAACACTTGCTTTAACTCTTTGAACATATTTTGCTATTTTTTCATACTCTCCCATCCTCATCTGATCAAATTGTCCTCTCAAACTTTCTTCCTTGGCTCTTCTCACATTATCATCACCTCCATAGATCTCTTTCAGTTTGTTCCACATTTCAAAAGCAGTTTTGTAATCCTTGATGTTATCAAATTCTTCATAACTTAGAGCAGATGCAATATCTATCATCATGTTGTTGTGATTCTTCTTTTCAGAAATATCATTGACAGATAATGTACCAGCAGGTTTTGCATATTTTTTATCAAGGTACTTCAGCCCTTAATCACCAATAGAAGCCAAATGAAGTCTCATCAATCTCATCCATGTTGAGAAGGTTTCCCTGTTAAGTCTTGGAATTTCTCTCTTGTAAGACATCCTGATCTTTAGCTTAGATCCTTGAACTCTTTTCCTAAAAGCACCAAAAGCTTTGATACCAATTTTTGAAATTATAGATGAAGTAACTGAGAGTGGAGGTGAATCAATTACCTCAAAAAAAAAATCCTAATCCCTTAGGTGTCTTAAATGACTAGTTACTATTGTCACTCGGTAAACACATCACAAAAATGATGTAACTTAGTAGATTAACTTGTTATTGATCTTTAAGCATTCATAATTATTAGCATGCATGCAAAAGTAAATAACATGAACATAAGAGACACCAGATTTAATGTGGAAACCCAATATGGAAAAAAACCACCAAGTAACTAGCTACCAATTTTCACTCTTCTAAAGTGAGCCCTCTTAGGAGCCAACCTTGTTAAAGGTTATAATACACACTGTTAGGTGTGACCCTGTTAGAGGATTTAATCACCTTGTTAGAAGTGGCCTTGCTAGAGGTCTTTAGAACAATTCAACTGAACTATCACCTTGTTAAAGGATTTACAAAATGGCTATTAAACCAACTCTGTTAAGAGATTTTGAAATTACATGCTACAATGGTTAGAAAGTAACAATGAATTGACCTAAATATGATGCAACTAAATTTTTTAATTACAGATCTCTATTCTACACCATTAGATCTTCCTTGATCAAATCTAGCTTTGATGCTCCTCAATGATCTTTGATCATCCTACAAAATTCACTCTCCCAATAATCAGTCCTCCTTCACATTCGCATCACATCAAATCCATCACACACTAAGAATTTGCAACTTGACCTCTTATATATACCATTTAGATTATCAAGTCAGCTCATTCACACATTACATTTACCAATAAACCATACATCAGTTGGCTACAAATATTACATTAAACAAATAAACTTTATTCCACAAATTAATGAAATCCTTTATTGGCTAACCCTTCTCGGTAAGCACTACTTTCAGAAACAATTTCTTGAGTTAACCATCTCAACTTAGTTAACACTACAAAGTCTACAAAATCCTTTGGTTTCTAAGTGAACTTAGTAAGAACTAAATTTCCTTCACTATCCATGAGAGCTCGGTAAGAATTGTCTTCTGCACTATTTTCCTTTGATGATCGAGTGAGCTTGGTAACAACTAAATTTTCTTAGCTAACTTTGAAATCTTGGTAACAACTATCTACACAAGCTAAAGCCTAAAAATGCTCAGTAGACACTATAAACATTCTTTGCTAACCTTTTGAGCTTGGCAGACTCTTCTTTTGCCTTGCTGATCAATTGAGCTTGGTAGACTCTGTCTAATGACTGATATGACATTTTTGTAACATCAAAGACAACACACAATTGAACAATTGTATCCAACATATATATGCATTTATCTTCCAATGATGGGAGGAGTTTTGAAATAGCTCCCCCACTATCTCTTTAACAGCTTCTATCACACCTGGTGTTGGGCATTTGAGAAGCAGTTTTAACCTCTTTTCCCACACTGGTCTGAACAATGCCTTCTACTATCTACTTGTTTTAAAGGTAAATGTCACTTCCATTTTGTCTTTCAATTCAGTCACTATCAATTCTATAAATTGTTGTTCTAATTTTTAGAAAAAAGCCTTTTCACCTTTACTATATAATGCCCCCAAACAGTTTCCACAAGGAAATGTCACCTCAACCTTCCTAAAAGATCATGCCTTCCCTACTATCACATCTTTCATGATGAACACATTTGTTGTAGATTTTTCAAATGAATTCAGCTAGCTTTTCTAAAAGTCCTTTATGGTGTCAATCATATTTCTATCACTTCTTTTTATAAAACACTCAACCAATCTCAAAAAAACCACCAACTAATAAATGCATGAAACATCTTCGTCAATCCCTTTCCAATGGCTATAATTTTCAAAAACTGACCTTCCATCCTCCCTTAAACCAACCACCCATTTGAAAGAGCATACACATCTCTACTTGCTTCTCTAAAGACATGGTGAATTTGAAATTCCTCAAATTCATCTAACTCTTCAATTATACACACTAATAGATTTTCTAAGTTTCATGTAGAGATTGAATTATTGCTAACAGCTTGCACAACCGCCATCAAATCACCTTCTAAAATAAATTTATTTCCTCCACATCTTTTTGCACATTTTAATGCTAGCAATGCTGCCTAGAACTCCGCTTCATTATTTGTTCCACCCTGTAACCTTAAAGCTCCAAAGGCCAAAGTCTCCCCTAAATAATCCTTGATAATGCATCATGCTCTTGATTTTCCAAGGTTTCCTTTAGATGCCCCATCAAATTTTACTTTTAACCAACCTTCTCCAAGAGCTTTCCACTTCACATCTTCCCTTTTATTGGTTTTAGAAGTATATTTTCCCTTTGCCCCTATCTTTCCTATTTTAATCCCTGGCTATATTTTTTGAATAGCTCTGTCATAATTCATAAACACACATTTTGACATATTTTTCCTAAAGACTGTAGCATTAACAACTTCTTCAATAGAATGATCAATCCTTTCTAAAAGCTAATCAATTGTCTATGATAGTTAATCCTTCTAGTCCTTTCCTTCTAGACCTCCCATATAACAATTGAGGGACTCACTCTCCATATGCATTCAAATAATTTTCTCCTTCCTACTTTTGGCCATGAAATAAATAAGGCCTTAAGAGAGGGGCCCCAAGGTCTAGACCAACCCAATTTCCCTTGAAGACACCTCCAACACTATGCTGCAATGTCATAATTTAACAACAAATGATCAGCACTTTCCTCTTCCTTTCCACACATAACACATTTTGTAGGGCCTTGGAAACCTAATTTTCTTCTCCTATCCCCTATTAGGATTCTACCTTGTATCACTAGCCATGAGAAAGTTCCCACCTTTGAAAGTATTTCTTTACTCCAACACAAATCCCCCACTTCAAAACATTATTCCTCCTTATCATCTAAAATTTCATATCCAAGTTTAACTGAAAACTTACCAGAAGTTGTTACACACCAACTAATCCTATCTTCTCTATTAATTATGTAGACATTTCTTCTATTAAGTTCTCTCTTAGGGATTGTTGATGTCCTTCAGATAGACCTTCCACTCTCCAATCTTTCCACATCCACTTTTTCCCAAATACTCCCTTACATCCCACCATATAGTTTCTAACATTCCTACCCCACAAATCACACAATATCTATTTCATTTCTCTATCCCCTATTTCCTCATCTAAATATTTGTTTCCATTCCATGAGTCCTCCTAAAAAAATTTCATATTGCCATTACCAATGACCCATAAAATATGGTATGTAATGACATGCCTACATGAAAGAATAAAGTTCCATATTGCTAAACCTCTAATCAGATTTTGAATAGTTAAAATCTTTATATTCTCATTAGAGTCTAAATATTTGGCTTTGAGAATCCTAATCCACATTTTCTCTTCATAATTTTCATTTGCCACATCGACTTTCCCCCTAGAGAAATGTTCATTGTGATCTAGTCTCTAATTCTAGCACCTCCAATCGTCTTAGGTCTGCAATTTTTTTCCCATTTAAGTAATGGCCATTTTTTCTCTTCCCCTACCTCACTCCAAAAGAATTTACTCATCTACCTTTCCACTAAGTTAATCACCTTCTTTGATATTTTTAAACACATCATTGAGAAAATAGGCACCGCTAAAACCATTGATTTTAGCATCAGAATCCTTCTTGAAAAAGTCATACATTTACCTTTTCATCCATCCATCTTCCTCAAACATTTTTCTACCAATCCCTTCCATACTTCACTTATGTTCTTCCCTTGGAATAAAGGAATTCCTAAGTACCTACTTGGAAGATTTCTCAACTTTATATTCAAAATTCTTCCAATAGCTCTTTTCCTATTAAGAGGGGTGTTAAAAAAGAAAATTTTAGACTTTTTACAATTTATCTTTTGTCTTGACACTTTTCCATATATTTCCAATGTCTTTTTCATCAATCTAGCTCCCTGCTTTGAAGCTTCACCAATTAGAAAAGTGTCATCCAAAAATTGCATATGTGAAAGTGTGTCCACTCCCCTTGCCACCTTTACCCCTTAACATAGACCTCTAACCCTTTTTTCTTTAATCAGCCTCCATAACACTTCAGACAAAATTATAAATAGGAAAGGAGATAAAGGGTCCCCTTGCCTAATCCCTTTTTCTAACTCAAAAAAACTTGGGGACTACCATTAACCAATATAAAGAACCTTACAAAGGTTAAACAACCATTTACCTAGCTAATCCAATCCTCATTAAACCCAAATTTCTTCAAAACTTTGAACAAAAAATCTCTATTTACCTCATCATAAATTCATTTAATATCCAACTTTACCATCATTTTGCTAAGCTTGTTTGTTCTAATTGAGTGGATCATTTCATGGGCAATAATCACCCCTTCAAAAATTGATCTTCCTGGAGCAAATCCACTTTGTTCCTTTGATATCACATCATTCAACACCACTTTAAGCCTATTGGAAAATATATTTGAAATGATTTTATATAGAGTACTGCATTAAGAAATTGGTCTAAAATCATCAAATAATCTATACTCATCCCCCTTTGGAGCTAACGCAGTAAAAGTATTATTCAAATATTTTAGAACAAAACCTCCCCTTCTAGATCCCTCCACCATTCCCCAAATTTCATCTTCTATACACTCCCAAATGAGTCTAAAATAACTACCTATAAAGCCATCTGGCCTTGGACTCTTGTCTTTACCTAAACCCCATAAAGCTTTTTTCACCTTTGGTTTTGAGACTTCAGTATTTAACATTACATTTTTCCTTTATGTAATACATCCCTAAATGCAATCCAAAACATCCTCAACTAAAGGCTCCTCCTCATCCTCTATTCTTCCTCTATCTTTGAAAAAATCTATTGTTTCTTTTATTATCATGTTTCGATCATTAATCACCTCACCCTCCCCATTCTTAATAAAGACAATTTTATTATGAGCTTTTCTTATTTTAATTGAATTATAGAAGAATTTTGTGTTTCTATCCCCTTCTTTCAACCACGTTTCTCTACATTTATGTCTCAAGAATAGTTCTTCTCTTAGCAAGATTTCATCATACTCTTTTTTTAGCCTATTTTGTTTTAGGAAATCCTCCTTGCTCATCCCATCCTAAATTATTCTTTCATTCAAAATTTTAATTGCTTCTTCTAGTACACTTTTTCTTTTAAATATTTTTTGGAAAGATTCTCTATTCCACACTTTCAACTTTCTCTTTATATGTTGAAGCTTCTTAAAAAATTTAGAAGCCTTATTTCCTTACTACTTAGGTGCCTCAGTCCACCATTTTTCCACCATCTCCTTAAACCCATCCGCCCTCATCCACATAGCTTCAAATTTGAAAGGGCATAGGTCAAGAGTATATTCTTCTTGAATTCTTAGACTAATAAGGAATTGATTTGAGCCATGAATAGGCATAATTTGAGCTTCAACAGACCAGTCAACTCTTGTCCAATCCCCCTTTAAAAGGAACCTATCTATTGGTGTAAATAAGTATTTACTTATTACATTTTACTTAAGTTTACTTATGTTAATGCATTATTTTATTATTATGCATTATTTTATTATTTCTTAGGTGAGACACTTAGGAGTTTGTGTACTCTTATGAGTTGTCATGTTGACAACACTGGAGTAAGAAACTCTAATTCAACACATGGAGTCTACAACACCAAAGTTTGCATAATTAACTGAGTTGTCATGTAGACAACACAGTTATTTGCACTCCTAATTTAGCACATGGTGTCTACAACATAATTTTGCATACTACACCTTTTTAGGCTTATCCTTTCATCATCACACTTACTCCTATGCTTAATGGAGGATAACTCACACCTGGTGGACATGTGTCTGGTTGTATGACTTATCATGTTGTTGACTCCTAGGCATTCTAGAAGCATTCTAGAGGTCTTTATATATAGGCACTCCTAGTGTACTTTCACATTGAATGAATATCATATCATCATTCTAATCATACTCTTATGGTCTACTATTGTATTTGTGCTTGAGTTCCTTGATCTTGGGTGAATTTTTTCCTAAGGTAAATTCGTACATGGCATCAGAGCTATACCAAATTCTTACATGGTATCAAAGCTGAGGGAGATTCTCTTCACATAACCATTTAAGACCATTCTTGCTACAGTACCTTGACCCAGATCCAGAGAATCTACCAAAATTAAGAGCGTCTAGAGCCTAAATGAACCTTGCCATTGCATTTGGAACATTGATTTGGTGAAAGTCGATTATAAATTTGCCTATATTGGGCCAAAGTCAATTTTCTGGCAAAAATTTTTTGCAAACTAGCACCAGAAGGTCTGATTTGCAATTTTGGGTTTGATTATTATATCTGTGAATTTATATTTTAGATCTTAATTTTACTTCTTCTCTACAATTATTTCTAAATTATGCATTTTTTGAAAAAAAAAATCACCCAATAGGGCCTGCAAAGAAATTTTTTTTGTAGGAACCAGACAATGACACCCTGGCCCCTGCAGAGAATATTCGTAGGGAATATTCTATTTTACTTGGTAGCTACACATTTCCAAATTCTAGCTCATAGTGGCTAAATCTAGTGATCCTCATTGGCCAAGCGTAGAATTCTGGTACACAAGCCCCATTCCTAATAGACTTGCTTATTTGTTTGGTATCGTAGAGCATTGAATTTAAACATAGTAAAGTGTTGAGCATTCAGAAATGTGGAACAAATCAAAGTACCAAGTAAGACATAATACTCCTCTGACCACCATTTTCAGTGTTACCGGCAATCACAAAACCACAGTCCTAGTAGTGTTAAAAATTTGGCACTCTGGAATCTGTTTAGTAACTTTGGCATGTCCTCTGATCTCCAATGTAATAGATATTTCCCAACACCAGAATTCATACTCTCATAATTGCTAAAATGATCTCCAGTGTGCCATGATTTTTGCCATGTCCATAGCCTATAGGGATAGTAGGCACCAGCTCTATCCGCTACCATACTACCATGTGAACACTACTCGGTGACTGTAATCTGCCATGTTAGCTTCAAGCTTACGTTAGCTTCAATCTTACATTAGCATTGACATGCAGGTAGGCCATGTTGGATTTGTCTATACAATTTGTACATAGTGATATTAGCATCCGTACAGGACACATCATCACTGACATCATCCAAGGGTAGAGTACATTGACATCATCATTTCACTGGTCTAAAATTGACAACTGTATGACTATCATTCCTAGTCAATTTTTAACTTCTATGATGGCATTTGACCATCAAATTTAACCTCATCCTTTTCTAATCAGAACCCTCTCTAGATTCATTTTTTATTAGATAGTATGACTTTGGGAGGCCATAACTCAGTCTTTCGGACTCCAAATCAAATGCAATTTTTTTATTTTAGGTAGAATTTCTTAAAAAAATTAGTGATGCAATTATTTTCTAGTTTTGGTGCATGGATTTATCAAAAATTGCATCTTTTGGTGACTATACCTATCCAATCCTACATTTTGCAACTTCAATTGCCCTGTATGGGCTCATCTAGACTTGAAATCAGGTTCCATTTTTTTGAAAGTGTGTTATTTTTTGTCTACTTTCCAAGTCTTTAATTAGATTATAGGTTGTGTGGACAAAACTATCACTTTTAGAAATAGGTCCTTTTCTACATTGTAATGCTTTGATATAACTTCAGAATTGTTGTATATCTACGATAAATAAGAAGTCCATGAAGGCAAAAATTAGCAAGTGGCCATTGTAAATGCACTACATATAAAGTTTCAAAAGCATCTTTTTTGGCAAGGTTTCTTGATTGAGTGAAAAGGGGAGGTGTTTTTTGGTGTTGTGTTCCTCTTTTCCTATTGTTTTCTTTCATTTATTGCATCATGGAAAATTTCAAGTTTACAAAATTAACGCCACATAAATATGCTACATGGTCTATTAAAATGTAGTGTCACTTAATGCATAATAAAGTTTCTCAATATGTAGATGGTACTCTTCCTAAACCAACAGGTCACCAAGTATTTAGAATTGAAATCTTTGCTTGGGAATCTATAGATAGGAAAGCCCCAGGTAATATTTGTTTGGGGGTTAAAGACAAGATTGTCTATCAAATCTAGAAGTCTCATACATCCAAGGAAGCTTGGGATACCCTCAAAAACCTATATGGTAAAGTATCTTAGGAGGATATTTATAAAATTGAAGATGAGCTTGTCTCCCTAGATCTTAAGGCATTTGATTCTATACAAGATTTCATCATAAAGGTGAATGAATTAAGAACAAAACTTGATGATTGTGGGAGTCTTATTAAAAATTATAGATTAATCTATCTCATTCATAATAAGATGCCATTTAAGTACTCCACATTTCTTTCTTCTTACAACACCACAAAGATTACATTAGGGGTTGCCTATCAAAAAATCACTTTTAATCATTACGTTGAACTGTTGGATGAAGAAGAAAAGAAGTTGCAATTAATGGGGATTCTCCACTCATCCAAGTCTAAGGAATTGGTGGCCAATAATGATGGTTCTCAAACTTCAAATAAAGGAAAGGGAAAGAAGAAGAAGTGCAAACATAACACAGAAGAGGATTTAGAAAAGACAACACCACCATCAAATCAACAAGGCAAGTCTTCCTCAAATTCAAAAAAGAAGGGGGACACTAATAAGGAGAAGAAAAAGTGTTCCTATTGCAAGAAGTTGGGTCATGATGAACATGAGTGTTATCATAAAAATATTGATGAGTTAACGAACATCATAAAGAAACACAATGTTCCATTGCTTAATGCTTATAAGGAGAAAGGATCTTCATCTTTAGATTCAAAGAGAAAAGGGCAAGCACTTATGGCAAATTCAAGTTCTTTAGTAGAATGGATTCTTGACTCAGGTGCCTCATATCATATGGGTTATTCAAAAGGATACTTTTCTTCATTGAAGTAGTCCAAGGTATCGCACATCTTTCTAGGAGATAATAAAAAAATGGAAGTTGAAAGGAAAGGACAAGTGGAGATGGAAAATGGAGAATTCAAAGATGTTCTCTATGTTCCAAACCTTAGCACTAATCTCCTTTAAATTTAACAAATCACTCACCTTGGAGATGGAAATAAAGTTGAGTTCCTTCTAGATTCAATAATGGTTCACACTCTCAAAGATGATTCATTCATTGTAATGAGAAAAGTTAATCATGACACAAGGTTGTATTCTTTCTCCCATTTTGTGCCTAAGTCTCCTTCACATACCTTGTTAACTGAATCTCATCCAAAAATCAAATTATGGCATGAGCAGTATGGTCATCTTTCCTTCCACTATCTTCAGCAACTTTTCTCAAAAAATATGGTCAAAGGTCTACCT
This sequence comes from Cupressus sempervirens, assembly GCA_028749045.1. NCBI lineage: Eukaryota > Viridiplantae > Streptophyta > Pinopsida > Cupressales > Cupressaceae > Cupressus > Cupressus sempervirens. The sequence goes on from CM053793.1 coordinate 232,747,590, forward strand.
ACAATCAACTTTTCCAAAGGTGAATGTTCAACATGTTCAATGCATATGCATCTAGAGGAGAAGTTTACTAAAGGGAAGTCTTCAAGAGTACCAGTTGTTCTTCAGTTAGTTCACATGGTACTAGTAGGTCCTTTTGCGGTGACATCAATCAACTAGGGTTACTACATACTCACTTTCATTGATGACTTTTGATGCTACACATGGGTCTACTTTATTCATCATAAGAATGAAGTGTTGGACAAGTTTCTAGCCTTCAATAGTCATGTTGAATAGCAATTAAGGAAAGCCATCAAAATTCTTTGAATGGAGAATAAAAGTAGATATGTGAACACAAGACTTAAAGACTTTTGAAAGCTTAAGGATATTGATCTTCAGAATCCACCAGCATTTAGTCCCCATAAGATAGATGTTGCAGCACTAAGGTTAAGAACTCTTATGTCTATGGTAAGTTTCATGATACAAGCCAAGTCTCTTGATCCTACATTTGAAGTCAAAGCTATAAGCAGTTCCAATCACATACTTAATAGGTCTCCTCATAATGCTTAGATGAAAAGACTCATTTTGAGGCATGGTGTGGTAGAAAACTAGTTATGAAACACTTCAGAGTCTTCAATTTTCTAGCATGGGTAAACGTATCTTCTAGGGGATGCAAGGCACCACCATCGAGGCCTTGTACTTTCATTGGATATGAAGATGGTTTTAAGGCATACAGACTTATGGATCTTGAGACTCATGAGATTTTAATAGACAAGAATGTACACTTTGAGGAAAGTTCACCTAGCTTATCCTTTAATCCTCTTCGCACTTCATACATTATGTAAACTGATAGTGACACCAATGAAAGTGGTTCAATAGATTCAGATATGTGGGATCCTATTGATAGATGCAGGAAGAGGTCATGACATTAGCATATTCCACATGCATATATTTCCATTGTGATAGGTCCAACAAAGTAGGGTACACCTAGTCTTTTAGCTCCAACATTAGAGGATGACTACATAGTAGATATTTCAAGTTTGTTTGTGGAGTCACACATTGCAGATTTGGGAGACATCATTGATGATATACATCTTCTCTTTGATGAAGAAGATCCTTCTTTAGTTTTTTCAAGGGCTTACTCTAACCCTCATTTCCATACTCTACATGATCGATCTCCACAAGTTGATATAATTGTGGATCCTTATGTACAGTAGTTGCAAGGGGTCTCTTTATGATTTGAGGAGATAGTAGGCTCTTTGGGATAGTTTCTATATCCATCCTTGCTAGATTTTACATTGTTCTTTTTAGAAGCATTGGAAGGGGCAACAGTTATCTAGTATTGGCACAAGGATAGTTGAGTAGGTTTTAGAGGCATTATTGGTCATCGAGATTCTTTCTACACATAGGGGAAGCATCTCATATGTACCCATGATATTATTTCTTCCAAAGGGGAGGAACATTATTTAGTAGTCATGGATCAACTTCTGTATTGGAGCAACTATAACTGATTAGCATTCCACTTTTTTTTCTTTTTTTTTTTTATGGGGGGGGTGGGTGCTACTTTGTCTCTCTTCTCCTTCTCTCTTATGGAAGGGACCTTTTCCTCTATTGGGATTGTGTTCTTCTCATACTTCTCTTTTGTATATACTTGATGTATGTCGTAATGGAAAGGTCTTGATTACTCCATCCATCCATGTATCTTATTTTTTAATCTCTCTTTTTGGGAGAGGGTTTTTCCCATGAGGTTTTCCCTCTTTCTTTACTTTATGAGAGATTGCATTCCATTATGTACATGGATACCTAACATGGCCTAGTAGTCGAGATCCATCTCACATTTCATCCTAACTTTTGTAATCTTAAGTGCATTCCCCTAAGTTGCACTTAAAGGAGGGTGTTGGTGTAAATAAGTATTTACTTATTACACTTTACCTAAGTTTACTTAGGTTAATTCATTATTTTATTATTTTATAGGTGAGACACTTAGGATTTTGTATACTCTTATGAGTTGTCATGTTAACAACACTAAAGTAAGAAACTCTAATTTAGCACATGGTGTCTACAACACTAGATATTGCATAATTAACTGAGTTGCCATGTAGACAACACAGTTATTCACACTCCTAATTTAGCACATGGTGTCTACAACATAATTTTGCATGCTACACCTTTTTAGGCTTATCCTCTCATCATTACACTTACCCTTGTGCTTAATGGAGGATAACCCACACCTGGTGGACATGTGTCTAGTTGTATGACTTATCATGTTGCTAACTCCTAAGAATACTAGAAGCATTCTAGAGGCTTTTATATATAGGCACTCCTAGTGTACTTTCACATTGAATTAATTTCATATCATCATTCTAATCATACTCTTTTCATATTGTCATTCTAATCATACTTTTTTGGTCTAAAGTTGTGCTTGTGCTTGAGTTCCCTGGTCTTGGGTGAATTTTTCCCTAAGGCAAATTCTTACATAGTATTAGAGCTATACCAAATTCTTACGCTATCCAATTTTTCAGCAATATTAACAAACCCTTTCCTTCTATTGTTCCATGTAAAATCCCCCTATTTAAAGGGAATATTAATTAGGCCATTTTCTAGAACAAAGGTCAAGAAGTTCTCCTGTGTAGTTGACCTCTAGCCTTTACCTCCTTTTTTTTTCTTCTGGGTAGAGTATAGCATTGAAATCTTCCCCTAAAATAGTGATTTCATCTTGTAAGATTTATAGAACCTCTATTAGTATCTTCCATATTTTTCTCTTCTCTCTATTCTGAATTGGGCCATAAACATTAAGAACATTAAATTTGTATCCTAATTTTTTTGAAGAAACTTTTATCCACTACCAATTCTTTCCCATCTTTATTATAGCTCCAGTCACTATCTCGTGATTCCATAAAACACACATTCCCCCTAAGGCTCCCTCTATAGCCACCCACTCTCTTTTCCATCTATTAAACTCTTCCTCATCCCCTCCAAGCCATCCATCTTTATCTTTGTTTCTTGCACTTAAAACCACATCTAGTTTTGCTTGATCAAGGCCTCTCCTAAGCAATCACATTTTGTCAAGGGTATTACATCCCCTGACACACCACAAGAGGATCTTCATCCCTTTCGAGAGGGGTTATTCCCGTTTCATCTTCTTAATTTACTTTGACCTCTTACACTTCCTGCAATTTGGATCAAAGCATTAATGGTTCTTCTTCCCCTTTTTTGACTCTCCCTAGTATGTGCTTTATGTTTTTTACTTTTTGTTTTCTCTATATTTTTATTTTTCTTTAAGGATCATAGTTTCCTACACCCCAAAGAAATATTCTTCTCCATTGGTATCCTTTTCCTCATCTTCCTCATTCAAGCTTTCCTCCAAGCTTGACTCTCCTGATCTTCCTTTCACCTTTCTTATTGGAGAAATTTTAATATCCTTAAAACACTCTCCAATCCTCCCCTCCATTTCTCCTTCCAACCCAATTGTATACCCTTCATTTTCTTCCTACTCCCTCTATGTTTCTTTTGGCCTTTCTGACAACACTACCACCTAACACCCTACCTCCTAATACATTTGAGGTCCTTCTAGGTCCTTACATCCCCTTTTTTCACCTCCATCCAAATTTCTATATTCAACCCCATCCTCACTAACCAGCCCTTGTCTTTGTTTCATCCTTATTTTGACATTCTCACTCACCAACCTCCTCTACTGATCTTCACCCCCACTTTTTCCACTTTGTGGTGTCTCCTTTGAGACTTTGTAACTTTCATCATCTAAAAATTTTTCTTGAGCCATTTCCAAATTCTTAAATACCCCACACCCATTTTCTTGATAGTTTCTTGCTCTTGTTTTCAACACCATATCATTCTCCACCTCTACATTATCCCTTTTCATTAGATTTTTAGTCTCATCCTTCTCGAATTCTTTTATCCTAGCCATCTCTATAACCTTTTGGAGTAACCTTTCCTCTTATTTACCCTTATGACGTCCTTCTTGTTTACAACTTTCTAAGTCATGTTCCTCACAAAGGAAAAACTTGCACACCTTCAACTCTTCCTCCAAAGACACTAGTTGTCTCTATATAACCGCTTCATTAAAGATCTCAATCATTTCAGGGATTTGATGAAAATCATTCCACATTATACATTTTCTTTGTAATATTTATAGAGTTTCTTTTTCCACCATTTCTACCACCTTAATGAATATTCCTAGCTTGTTCCTAATCACTTTATAACATTGTTCCTCCTAGTATTCCTGGGGCAGATTTCTCAATCTTACCCATAGAGGAAGTTCCTTTATTAACTCTTTTGTTGGATCAAATTTTGGGATCCATTTCTTCATATAAAACCCATATACTTCCATAAAATAAGGGCCACTATTCAAGATCCAATCCCTATCTTGTGCTATATCCATTGTAACCATAAAAAGCCATTTTCTAATGTTTTTTAGTCTTTCACTACACCCCATTTCTCATCACACCAAGTTTTAATCTTACCTATTGCTAGCCTTGGATCTCCCCACTTAAGAAATAATGCATTACTCTTCAAAAAGTCAATCTTCTTCTTTACCAAGCCACTTTCTAACACTACCTTCTCATCTATGAAATTGAGTCAATTGTTGATCTTTTATCATTTACTTGACCTAGTTTTCCACTACTTGTCATTTTCTCATTTTTTTTGCTATATTTTCAAAAACTGCATTCCCACTAAGATTTATTGATGTGAATCTTTGCATCAGATGTCTTTTCCAGCCATTTTCATTCAGCCTCTCTCTTCCATTTTGTCAGTTTTCCTCTCTTTTTTGTCCCACTTTTTTCCATTGAGAGCTTTCTTGGTAGTTTCTATTCCCATTTTTCCATATCCCATTCCTATTCCCCTGGTAAAACCTTCCTTCATGTCTTATGAATGGCTTTGTGCCCTTTCCAAACCTCCCAAAGCTCTCAATATTCTTGTTACTTTTTGTAAACCCTCTCTGAAAACCATTTCTCCAATGCTCTTAGATTTCTGAGAATAGAACTTTTTTCCACTATTCAATCTAATGGGGTCTTTTATTTAATTAAAATGGTACATGTTCTTTTAATAAAATATGAACTTAGGATATCATAGTCAAACCATAGGGTAAAATAAAATAAATTAATTTTTAGCAATTTGGTTTGGGGAAATGATTAATTAATTTAGCCAAAATATCATAAGGGGGCTAATAGTCCAAATGACTATTTTTAGGTGATTGCAACTAGCACATTCAAGGGACCAAAGTTGACATACTTTACCTCCCTTTGCCTAGACAAAAACCAATTCCAAACCAAGATTCAAGTAAGTACAATGGAGTGAAATGCTAACTGTCAAAGTCACAAGCTGATAAGATAGAAGTGCATGGTTCTCAAGTAGCACCTATTTCCAGGTTTTCACCACTTTGAAGAATTTTCTTTTCTTTTTTGAGGACTTTTATTTATTTTTTGTATTGATATTTTTTTTGTCACATATCAAAGTTCTTATTACTATATTTTCACTAGGATGATCATTTTTCCAAAAAAAAATTATTTTTAAGATATTTTTTAGGACCATATCTTTTTTTTGGATTTTTTTGGAACATATATCAATTTGTTAGTTTTTTTAAAGATCATAAAGTATGTACAAATCTCTGAGAAGTGTGCTCATCAAGTGCATAGAATCTCTTGGGATGAATAAAAATTATGGAACTTAGGAGTTTTTCTCCCTCAAGTGTTGAAAGCAAGTAAGCACTAGATCCAAAAGTTGCAATAATGGGTAGGGACCTAGAAAATTAGGTTAGAACTTTCCCTTTTGAGCTCTAAAATGTTGATTCTTGAGATTCTCTTGTAGGAATGGATCTCAAACCTAAAATTCTCTGGGATGATTTTTCTTATTATAACTCTCTTGTATTCATTTCTACTAGACTCTCATGTGATCAAATGTTTCCTTCCTATACTCATCCAAAAGTTCAAGTTCTTGTAGCCACATGATTATATAGTCTTCATATATTATAAGTCCTCTAAGAGCTATCCTAGTAAAGGGATCTCAAATTTGACAGGTAGAACAACTTTTAAGCCATAGAAGAGTGAAAAAAGGTGTAGCTCCAGTGGGTGTGTGAATACTAGTCACATAGGCCCACAATACAAGATTGGTTTGTAGATGCTAATATCTTCCATATTTATTAATAGTTCTATGCAATAATGTAAGGAGATTTTTATTAGAGTCCTCAGCATGAATATTCCCTTGAGGGAAGTAGATAGAAGATCAATGTTGCATAATCTTGAACTTCTTGCATAGATGTTTTAGATTATTGTTCTTGAGCTGACCTCCATTATCAATGAATATAGAGGAAGGTATGTTATACCAATAGATGATGCAATTGAAGATAAACAAGTAAAATTTCTTTCTTGTAGCAGCAAATAAAGGCACAACTTCAACCCATTTAGTGAAATACTCAGTAGTAATGATAATGAGCTTCTGACCTCCTAATGAGTTGGGATGAATCTATCCTACCAAGTCAAAGGCCCACTACTAAAGAGGCCAATGTGTAATGGATGGTATGAGTTCTCTTCATGGTACATAAACTAGGTTACCATGCATTTGACACTTCTTATAGGACTTATCATACCTTATGGAATATTTTTGCATAGTGGGTCAATAGTAACCAATCCTCAACACATTGCAAGCTAACAAAAACCATTATGAACTCTGGTATAGTCATACACCTAATGTGAGTTATTTCAAGATATTTGGAAGTAGATGATACATTAATAAAGATGAAATAAATGTTAAATTTGATTCTAAAGGAGATGAAGGTATTTTCCTTGGATATTCTTCTAAGAGAAAGGCATACAAATGTTTGAACAAGGCTACTAACATAATTATTGAAAGTGAAAATGTAAGAATTGAAGAGTTTGTAGATAAAAACAATGAGGAACTCAAAAAGGAACCAAATGATTTAATAAATTTGTATATTTTTATGAAGATGTTCCTGACACAATGATCAAACAATATCAGAGAGTCATCAAGCATCAACCTGCAATACTTGAGTAACATGTAGTACAACTAGAGTAGGATGCTAAGCCCCAACCAAGTGAAGATAATAATAAAAATAAAATAACTAAGATTGTGTTAGAAAAATATGTGAGAAGAAACCATTGACCTAAGCAAATCATTGCAGATAAAAGTGTTAGAGTTATGGCAAGAAGTAAGCTGAAGGATAGTACATGTTTAATTATTGAATTTAAACCAAGAACTATGAAATGTGTACTTGACAATGAAGACTTGATTAATGCTATGAATGAAGAGATTGATCAGATTGAGAAACACAATGCACGGAGACTATTACCGAGACTAATTGATAAGAATGTGATTGGAACAAAGTGTAATTTTAGAAAAAAAATTGAATGAACATGGTGAAGCTATGAGGACCAAGGAAAGTCTACAAAGGTGATGCCCAAGAAGAAGAAATTGACTATGGAGAAACCTATTGCCCTATTGAAATATAGAAAGGAGTCAAAACTTTTTTAGCTTATGATAGCAACAAGAAATTCAAAGTGTATTAGATAGATGTTAAGTCATATTTACTGAATGGGATACTTGAAGAGGAAGTCTACATAGAACAACTTGAAGAATTTGTTGAATTTAATCAAAGACACATGGTTTGAAAATTGAGCAAAGATTTGTATGGACTGAAGCAAGCACTAAGAGCCTAGTATGAAAGGTTACATTCATATTTGGTTAAGGTTGGATTTTTCAAAACAAGTGAAAATACTAATCTATATTTGAAAAGTGAAGCTGAAAACATGGTTTTGATTGTTGAATTTTTTTGGGATGATATTATATTTATTAGTAATTACTTTTTATGTAAATCATTTGTGATCAAATAAGAAAAGAGTTTGAAATGTCTATGTTTGGTGAGATAAAAAAATTCATTTTCTTACAATTTCATCAAACAAAAGATGGTATATATGTGACCCAATCTAAGTATATAAAGGAGATCCAAAAAAAATTTGGAATGGATGAATCAAGGCCAGTAAATACACCTATAGCAACTCTATGCAAATTATCTAGGGAGGACAGTACTACTAAGGTAAATGAGACATGGTATAGATCAATGATTGATAATTTATAGTATTTTGAACACATCAAACTTGATATTGTACATCCAGTTAGAATGGTTCCAATATTTTCTTCTAATCATATGGTACTTCATATGAATATTGTTAGGATATTTAGATATCTAAAAGGAACTGAAGATTTTGGATTGTGGTACAAACAAGATGGTGACTTTACACTTCAAGTCTACACTGATGCAAAGTGGGCTAGTGATGTGGATGATAGAAAAAGAACAAGTGGTGGAGCTTTCTTATTAGGAGAAAGATTGACAACATGGTTGAGAAAGAAACAGAATTGCATTTCAAAATATACTTTTGAAGTTGAGTATATTTTTGTTGCATTTAATTGTTCTAGCATTGGTTGGATTAAGTAGTTGTTCAAAGTAATGCAAGAGGAGGTAACCAAGATTGTTACTATTTATTGTGATAATATTAGTGCAATATACATATCAAATAATCTAGTGATGCATGCAAAAAAATCACATATATATCAATTATCACTACTTGAGAGAGAAAGTACAAGAGAATCAAGTGAGGCTTGAATATGTGAAATCTAAAGAACAAATTGTAGACATATTTACCATGTTATTTCCTATGGATGTTTTTGAGTATCTAAGAGGTAGAAAATAAGTACTTCCCCTATCCAAGATTTACTAAGTGAAGATGCATGTGGCATCAATTCATAGATGATCAGATATATCTTTTTGGAGTTGATGCAAGAATTCACTCTTTAGGAACATAATGCATGAGCATATAGCTTCAATTTTGTGAGCCTAAGTTTTACATGGTTAGGGTTGTTTTCAAGGCATACTAGACTTTGGAGATTGTATTCACAAGCTTGTATGGAGTTAGAGTCTTTTTGGTGGTTTTTGGTAACAAGTTCCTAATTATTGGTAGACTTTGGAGATTGTATTTGCAAGCTTCAATCAGAGGGAGTTGGCATGTGTTCTCTTGAATTTGGATAGTTGGATGGATTGTGGACTTATGCCTAAGAGTATGTACTTCCATGTGGTCATTTGATTTATTTATTCATACTAAAATTTGGGATTGTCCTAATTATTTAGTTATTTCATGTATTTAATGTATTTTGTAAGTTGACTCGTGGCTTGAGGGTTTATTTAATGTAAGGGTTTACTTCATATAACTTTCTAGGTCAACTTGTGGATTGGTTTAGTATAAGTAGAGGGTCTTTTCTTGTCTAGAATCATTATTATTCAACATAGAGAGTTGAGAGGAGTGAGGTTTGAGAAGATTTAGTAGCTAAGTGTAGGCTTGGTAAACAAGAGGTTTATTTGGTGGCTTGCAAGCATAGCTTTAGATTCTTCTTGAAATTTTCTACCAGATTATGGATCTAGGATAGCTAGGAGTTGGATCTTGTGAGATCTTGAAAACCTTTATTGTAATTGCTAATGTATTTAGTTGTAACCTAGAAGGCCTTACATCCAAGAATGTTGGATTTAAATCTTATGATTCTATTATGATAATTTTCATTTTTGGATCTAAATCTCTATGTTATTATGTATATTTTCCTTCCTTGTATTACGTCAAGTGGTATCAAAATGAGAGATTGATCTTGGGGAGCAGAGTTTGGTATTGTGATGGATTGTTCTTTCTAGAGTCTTAGATATCTTGGTTGTGAGGTGGTAGATTGTGGTTCTAAATTAAAATTACAAAGGACTTACAGATGGATCTTGTTATGAAGGAATAGTTGCAAAGACAAAAGGTTGATCTTGTTGAGTGAAGGTTGGATCTACTTGGAGATTTGTTGCAAAGGGTTTGTGAAGATCTTGGAAGATTCCTATAAGAAGATTTAACCTTGGGATGATTTCATATCTTTGTGATGTCATGGAGACAAAGGTAACTAAGGATTTTCTTGGTTGGATGTTGCTTTGTCTAAATAAATTGAAGATAAGGAGAAGAATTTGCATGCTATTGGAGTTGGGGTTTACCAATCAAAAGGAGAGTTATATGGCATGTTGGAAGGATTTTTTGTAGAATAAGACACTTTTTTATTAAGGAAAAGGTAAAGGATGAATTTCTTGAATTTGAAGAGGTCTTGTTCATCTTAGATTGGTTTTGACGAGTGTCAACACACTTAAGCCATTTATTTAGTTCATGTCAAGCACAACATATAAATATTAGATCATGTCGAGTTGTAATGAGTATCAAGTCACTCAAGTGCCAAGTAGATAGACCATGCCGAGTGATTCAAGAGCCGAGTAAATAGTGGATGTCAAGTAATGCAAGTGTTGAGTAACAGTATATACAATAGTACATGTCGAACATCAAAGACTTCATATGTCGAGTAACATAGTTTTGACATAATTGTTTGTAATGGCACAAACAACTACTTGAACCATTTTTGAGCTAACTTAAGATTATATTTTAATATTTTGGAGATAAGGATGAATCTCTATTTGGATTCCCTATGCAATTACATGAAGCCAATTAGAAAATGGGAAGGTTTAAGTGGAAAAATGGATGAATCTTAGCCATCGATTCATACCTAACCCTAAGCCACCTAAGTCTTATTAAGGAGGAAAAATCCCTAAACTCTTTATAGATAGAGAAGTGAGTAAGGAATAGAAGGAGAAAACAAGATATTTTGCATGTAAAGCATTCAAGGTGACTTAGAAGTTATGAAGAAGGAGTGAATAGTAGAATCAGTTAGAGAAGAATAGAGGATAGAAAAAAGGATGCAACATTGAGACATCTAATTGTGAAGGATCAAGTAGATATTGTTTAGAGGTGATTTGTTACCAAGCAAACAAGTTCTAACTGTAGGATCTATACTGAGTCGTTTTAATAGGTGACTTCAATTAAATCTCTTAAGTAGAGTAGTCCTAATAGGATGTATGAAATCCTTTAATAGGGTGCTTAGTTGTAAGTTGAAGTCCTCTAACAAGGTACACTTCTAATAGGGTGTTGAAATCCTCTAACAAGGTGATACCTAACAATCTTTGTAAGCCTTTAACAGGGCAGACCTTTCACAGGATAGATCATGGTTCATGGTCAAAACATTGTAACCTTCATTAGATACACTTTATTACTATAGTAGTGAAGATTTTTTGGGTGTCATCCCAACCCTAGTTTTACCTTCTCACTTGGAGGGTTTCTGGGTAATCATATCTGGTGATATGTGTGTGAATGCTTGCATGGTTATATGATTTGGATGCATATGCTTTACATGTTATTTCATATTTCTTATTAATGCATGTGATGAATGAATGGTAAAAAATTTATGGGTCCAAGTTTAAACTCTTGATTCATCCCCCCCCCCCCCCCCCTCCGAAGTTTACCTTTCCTCTTGTAATTCCAAAAATTGGTATCAAATCCTAGTTCTCTAAGAGAGAAGCTTTGCAGCATTGAGGAAAGTTCTTGAAATTGAAGTCTAAAAGTTGGGAAAGACTATTAAAAACTAGGAGATTCAAATACATCTCATACTACATCAACTCAATAAGGTAAGAGAGGAACTAAAGAAAACCTTGAAGAGAAGAGAAGAGATTGTTATTGTGGAGAATGACACACTATACAAAGAGATAGACACTACCAAGCTATTTGTAGATGGTGGCTCCAATGAATTCGATGCAGTAGTTACAAATCTAATGGAAAAGAATAGAATCCAAGCTGAGGAAATCAGAAATCTCAATTTAGAACAAGAATCACAAGCTATACTGCTATGTGAGGTAACTGAACAAAAGAAGAAAGCTATGGAAGACAAAGCCATGATTAAAGAAGACAAAAGAATTATGTCCAACAGATTGAAAGAAAAGTCAATAGAGCTAACCTGTATGAACCCTACAATGGTCACCTAGACTATGGGCCCCCATTATTCAATTTATCAATTTATCAATTTTCTAAATCAATGGTTTGCAATATTTTATTAAATCAATTCAAATCAATTTCCTTGATCAAATTTGATTATTTATTTTTCTAAGGTTGATCATTTTATCCTAAGTCTTATTTAATTAAAAGAAAATCCTCTTTTTAATTAAATTAAATAATTTCCCATTTAATTAAAAGAAAACCTCTCTTTTAATTAAATCCATCACATTTAATTAATTAAGAGAAAAACCCCTCTTTTAATTTAATTAAATATTTTCTATTTAATTAAAAGAACTTGCTTCCTTTTAATTAAATAAAATCCCATGTGAAAAAGGAAATAAAATAAATTAAAATTAAATAAATTCATTTTTCCTTCCCTCAATTAATTCTTCTCTTCTTTTATCATTGATGGAATTTTGTCTCACATGGATCAAACTCTATTATCCCATATTTTTCTTTATAAGGGAGATCCCTCTCCTCATTTTGGAGATCCATTATTATGCTATTGTTATGCAATAGGATTGGAAAGCAATTTTTGAAGAAGGAGTTTGAATACTAAAGCTTTTTTTGTGGAGAACTTCTATCTTCTTGTCTTATTCTCTCTTGCATCCATGGCTTCCATCATGCAGTTTCATCCTTGTATTTGTATTATTAGCTTAGATCTTGCATTGATAGATTAGATCTTGCATTATTTTACATTGTCATCATTTAGATTAGTTTGCATTTTCATTTGCATGCATTTTGGATCCTTGAATATCTTCTTTAATGGTGTACTTGCATGGGCACAAATTAGGTCAAACTGATGGCCTCCATTACAAGCCCTTGCACTCCATGAATAAAGAGTTGTGAGCCAGCATTCAAGACCTCATTCTTGAGCAATCTTGGATATAATGACTCATAGAAGTGTGCTCACATTTTAGGCATACATTTTTGGCACCCACCGTGGGGCCACCCACCTTTACTTGTTGGTATTAGATTTTTTGGAGTTAACCCCCTTGTGTAGATTTGTTTGGAGACAAAAAACTCTAGATCTAAAAGATTTGATCATATCTCCCAAATGGCTAGATATTTTGATCTGAATTTTTTTTGCAAGGTGGCAACATATCAAACAAGCTTTAGTCCAATGTTTAGATTTTTCTGCGGTATTTTACATTTTTTATAATTTTTTCTTTATTTTTAATGAAAAAACATCTTAAGGAGATTAGTGAATTTTTTGGAAAATTTTACATTTTTTAAAATCTCTCTAAATTCTAAATAGAGTTGGTTCTTTGTGTTTTGATTTTAGAGATCATATTAGGGCTCAATAATTTGATTTGCAAAAATTGGTCTATTTTGACAAAATGGCTCCCTAGGGCACAAATGAAAAGATATTTTCAAAATTATAACATTTTTCGAAAGATTTCTAATTTTTGATATGGGTTACTTTTATGCATTTAGGGTTTTGGATCCGAATTCATGTCATATAGGTCCAATCTTTATGACTAGGTCAAAAATCAATAATAATAAAAAGGCATTTAATGAATAGCTTGCATTTAGTTTTTACAATGGATTAATGCATGATGTGAGCTTTCATTTGAGTTAATTTTTTATTATTATCACTTTTAAAAATTATATTTTTAGATCTAACCGTAATTTTGCATAAGTTGGATATATATTGCATATCTTGTGTTTGCTTGTTTTGCTTGTTACTTTGTTCATTGCGAGCAAGTGTTCAAGCATAAATGAAAGGTACAATAAAGAAAAGATATATTGCAAGGATTACTAGGTATTTTTTTTTATCTCTATAACATTTGGATTTGGAACTAAAATGAACATCTCATGTGTTTGGCTTGAGTTCTTTTACATGCTTTCATAGATTCACACTTCATTTGGTGCTCTAAAATTGGATCTAGATTTGCTTTCACACATTTGTGTTTCACACAGTAAATAAGGCCCTATGAACACTATTTGGGAGATCTTGAGAGATTGAACTTCATTTGCTTGCTTTACATGTGAAGCTCCTCTTGACGATGGATCCCCTTCTAAGTAGGGAAGGATATTTGTTATTATCTCACTATTCCACTTGGATTTGCCCTCAGCATCCATTAGTACTTTCTCTTTTGAGATTGGTGGTATTTGTTATTGGATTTTCCAAAAATGTGGTGAGGTGATTTCAAATTAGCATGCCAAAGAATATTGTTTTCTATGTTTAGATAAGGTGAAGAGGCTAGAGGAGTATGCTTCCCTTTTGGGCACATCAGAAACTTGGCACCCTTGAATCCAAACCAAGTCTCCATGTGGTACAACTTTGTGATTCTTCGTTGATTGGAGATTGTTAAACCATAGTGGACAGTACCTCAAGTGGTAATAGCCATTTTTGACATGGTAGTAGCAACTGCTATATAAATGTCCTTGTGGGGGAAATTCTCATGGGTGTAGTCTTTTGTTGGGTTGTTAGATCTCCTCAGTATCTCTAATTGATTAAATCCTCAGAATATATCAAAACCCTGGTGTGTCAGGATTAGATTTTGCCCACTCTAGATTGTAAAGATGCAAAGTTGAACATTACTAAGAACCATAGTGCTGCCAAGTTTTTTTTTCTAGGACTATGTGCGTGATTGGAAAATATTTTGAGAACATACACACTAGTGGTTCTAGGGATTAGATTGATACTGCAACACTATTCTTGTTCATGTGCAAGGTTGCTTTGCCCCTGCTCATTGTTTGAAGACATTTTCTTGAAATCTCTGATTGTTTTCTTGCGTGCCTAGTTCATGATTAAAAATCTATTGATACACCTAGTTGGATATTTAAAATGAACAAAATTTAAGTTCTTGAGTCGATACTTTATGTTCAAACTGCTTTGTTGTCCTATTATTTCTAATCTCCCTAGGTTGATCTAGTTCAGATTAGGCTACTTACCCCATTGTTGGAAGTTTGTTTGCACCTTGAGTTATTGTGCCTTGACCCCTTGAATTAGTGATCTTTAATTTCACAAGTGACCTTGTTTGGAGTTGGTGAGTTAGAGATCGTCTTTGTTGAGAAAGATATACTTTGAATTCTTTGATATTATTCTTGGAGAGTCTTAGTAATATCTTGTCCATCCACTTTCATCAAAATATAATTTTAATTAATTAAAATTTGGGTAAATCATCTTCCTGGTCCATATGTTCTAGGGTACTCACCCAAAGTTGTGGGTATCTCTGTGGCAGTGTCGGTTTATGCCTATTGCAATATTTTATCTTATCATTTTTCTTTTGGTCAACTGAGTGCTTTTACTATCCTAGTTTGGTATCAACATTTCTTAGGGTTATCCTATCAACTGGTACCTTTTCTTTCATGTTGGTTATAAGTGTTTATATGTTGCTCAACATTCAAATGAACTCAAATGGTATCAAATTTCACAAAATGATTCTTGGTCTTTTTTCTTCTTCATCTTTCATGTCTTTCTAATCTCCCATCTCCATTCTTCCTCTTCTTCATGTCTTCTTGATTCTTTTCTTCCTATTATCATAGTCCACCTTCTTCTATTCACCCTTTCTCTTCGATTATTGATTCTTCTTCTTCTAGAACCATGGATCTTGAATATCTTCTTAGGGACCATTGTTTGAGCATAGATGAACTCGATCTCCTTAAATTTAAAAGTTTTGTTACTACAATGGATATATAGATGCTAACCTTTTGATAAAAATGATAGAAAAAGGAAAGAAATTTGATATTCTTGCTAGGATCATATGCAAGATTAGATCACAATATCCTTCTTCCAAATATTCCTTACCTTCCAAGTCTCACCATGATTCTTCTAGATATCATTTACATTCTTCATCTTCTAAGTCTTATCATGATTCTTCTAAAAAATGTCACATTCTTCATCTTCTAAGTCTTATGATGATTCTTCTAAATATCATTCACATTCTTCATATTCCAAGTCTTACCATGATTCTTCTAAATATTACTCATCTAGGTCTTCACCTACCTCTTCTTCACAATATCATTCTTCTTCTACGTCTACCAAGAGACTTATTCCTCTTATTGAGACATACCATAATGAACAACATGAAAAATCTTGTGATATGCCTATCTATAATGCCTATAGTGACAATGATTATAATGATGATGACTATTATATTCCTACAATTCTTAAAAGTCCTCCTAGTCCTATGCTTGTGCTTAAAGGGGATGAGTCATAGATAGATATTGATGGTAATCCATATGACTCAAATTTTGAAAACAACATTGATAAATTTTGTGAACAATACCTAAATGATAAATCTACATTTTTTGAGGAAGAGAAAGCAATTTTTTGCACTGAAATAAAACATCAATGACATAAGAGCTTCTCTTCTAAGAACCCTCATGCTAAAAATAAAGATTACACTTTTGAGCAAGATCATGTTAATATTGAACCTTTGTCTTCTGATGCTCCCCTTCCATCTTCTACTTCCTCCACTATCCATACATCCCTTAAAGATTTTGAGTCTCTCAAATCTTCTTCCAATCCTTCATCCAACAAAGATCCTAATTGTTTTCATGTGGTTCCCTATAGTTATCCTCAAAGGTTACCTCTTAAAGAAACTCAAGCTAACCTTCACTTGGTTGTAAATACTTTTGATAATGCTAAACCTAAAGAGCCTAAGCCTTCATACTCTATAATGCCTACTTCAGATAGTCCTTCATCATCTATTTCAAAGTCTTCCATACAATTCCAACATTCTTCTTTCTCCTTAGTAGTGGCTTCATGTCAAGAGGACTCTAAAAATCATAAAGAAAAGAATATAAAGAAAGATCAAAATCAAGAACCCTCTATATCATCCAATTATTTTCACAATGTCTCTGATCCATTTCATGATTCTTTTGATCCTTTGTGCCCTTCCTCATTCATTCCACCATGTCTTAAGTCTTCTCCTAAGAAAGATAAAGATACTACTTACACCACTAAGCTTATTGACAATCATAATGAGCTTAATATAGTTGCACCTTCCAAACATGATACTTCCATTAAGGTTATTAAAAATAGTTTTGTTACTTCTAATGTTGAGCCTATTGAAAATCAAGAGAAAAACTCTACACTTATGCTATCCAAAGATCCTTGTCAAGATCAAAGTCTTCCATCTTCTTCTTCTACCACTCCATGTTCCTTCCACTTTCTACTCTTCCTAAGTATTCTCAAGCTTCAAGTATTCCTATCCAAGAAGTTTCTCCTATTCAATATGTTCATGATCCTATTGAAAATCCTAATGCTCACTCTAAATATGTTGATGTCCTTGATTGTCATATAGATGTTGATGAGCTTATTGATTACCCTTTTTCATATTCCACATCCAGCCTTGGACCTCCCCCATCAATACTAAATGCTTCATGTCATCCTTCCATCTTGGGTCCTTATGTCCCTTCACTTTTTGCTCCCAACTCTTTTAATTCTACATCAATCTTTTGTACTTACATCCCTCCCTCTCCTATATTTCCTCAAGATCAACGTAGATGCATATACTTGAATCATTTTCATCCACCTACTCACTTAGACCAATCATATCATCCTTCTTCTTTCACAAGTCCCTAGTCTTTTGGAAGTAACCTGAATGTTCAATACAAGAAAAAGAAGCAATTCAAGAATCCATATAAAAAAGAAGACCACCATGTCTCCTCTAATCGACATGGGGGCATAAAGTCAAAAGAATATCCAAGAAAAAAATTATAAGACAAGTATGGGTTCCAAAATACATCATTGAAGATATTATCTCTAAATCATCAAAAAGAAATGAAAAGAGGCCTATGGTTATATGGGTTCCAAAGTATCTCTTGAGAGAGTCTAATATTGAACAACTATTGAAGTTGACATTCAAGCTTCCAAAGAATTCCACTTCATCTTCTTCCAAAAGTATTCTTCCATTCCATGCACCTAAACCACAACCTCTTCTATCCACTCAACATATTCCTTCATGTATCCCTTCCTTCACATGTTCTCCATCCTCTTGCCACCCTTCAAGGTGTGTGTTGACATTGATCTTGTCTTCATTTATATCTTCCAATCTCATTTGCTTTGCATAAAACTATACCCTCTATTTTTGTCTTCCATCTTCCTTTCTGTATCAACATCTTTGAGCATATCATTTCAACTCCTTTGCATGTCATGGTTTAAACTTTCAAGGAGAATTATTTAAAATTCTTTACTTCTTCCAAAAAAATTCAAAAAAAATGGAATAAATTTGAAAAAAAATGAAAATTTTGTAAATGTGTCTTGGTGAAAACATAGTAATCAAGCACCTTGGTAGCAAAAGTGAAGAGAAATCAATTTTTCCTATGGTGAAAACCACTCCCTTGTGGCACCTTAGATAAGTACCATGATGAAAACCTAACAATCAGGCATCATGCATAGTTCTTCTACATCTTTCATCCATTTTGTCTTCCCTCTTTGATCTTGAAAATGTTCACCTATACACAAACATTTGGCTATCTTGTGAGCTATCTTATGATGATCTTGTTTTCATTCCTTTCATATTTAACCTTCATATCTATTTTCCTCCATTCATTCTAGTCTTTCACTATCCTTTTTTCCATTTAAGCCTTTGGTCTTGATCTAATAAAAAAGAGTAATATACAATGTTATAAAGCCTCTTGACATGTCTACTCCTTTGAATTGCATCTTTCCCACTTTTACATTATGCTTTCACAAATTATCCTATGATGGCCTTTCTTTTCTTTTCCAACACGTGCTTTATATGAATATCTTTCACTAGCTTGGGTACTGTTGAGGAGTTTTCCCTTGAGGATTTCTTCCCTTTATTCTCCTTCATTCTCTAGTTTTTCATTTCTTCCACTAGCTTGCTAATCACTCTTGTCCTCTAGCTTGCTAGACATTGGGATTGCACAATGTGATCTTTCTTGAGAATTTGATGCCCATTCTATCTAGGGGCATCTTTGTATATATTAATTGATCCTGAAAAAATCCAAAAAAATGATATATTTTAAAAATCTAAAAAAAATGATATATTGTGAAAATTCTAAAAATTGGAAAATTTCCTAAAAAGAATGATCATTTTAGTAATAAGTGCTTTGATATATCTCCAAAAAACAAAAATCCAAAAAAGAAAAAAAAAAATCCAAGTGGTGAAAACCTGGAAATGAGCACTACTTGAGACCTTTGCACCTCTATTTCTTAGCATCTGTCCTCGACACTTAGTCTTTCTCCATCTTGTTTTGTCCTTGTTGCCTTGGTTTGGAATTGGTCTTTGTCTAGGGGGAATAACTATGTTAGCTTTGGTCTATTGGATGCATTAGTCTTTAGAACACCTCGCAACCAGTGTTTTTCAACACCACCCCAATTGTATTTTTCAATACAACCCCTGACATTGAGCATTTTCCAACACTTATTGGTTTGGTCTTGTTGAAAATATTCAAGATGTAATAGGTTACTAAGAGGGGAGGGGTGAATTAGTAACAACAAAACTTTTTTTTAAGTCAACCATACACAACATTTACTTATCTATCCTACTGCATAAAAACTGTTAAACATTTAAATCATATATGCATAGAGATTTGGTGACCCAGAAACCTTCCAAAGTAGAAAGTAAAACTGGGGTGGGGATGATACCCACAAAGCTTCGTTACTGCAGTATGAAGTTGGCCGGTTAAGGCTTACAATGATCACTTCTGGTGATCTACCCTGTTAGGAGCATAGAGGATTGCTAGATCCACCTTGTTAGAGGATTTACAAACATACTTTATAAGTATGCACTCTGTTAGGATATTTGAATAAAGATGGTTAAGTCCACCCTGTTAAAGGATTTACAAAAAATGATTCACCTATTAGGATGAACCAATAGATCAACTTACAATTTGACTGAGTTCTTTATTGTAGATCACCTTCTGTGATTGATGAAATCATTTTCGCTCCTAGTAGACCTTGCTGAGTATTCTTTTTTGCTCATGAATTCGCATATCATATCTTATGTCCCTCCTTTTTTTTAATATTCTATATCTTTTTTTGAATGTGTCAATTGTATATATACCATTCCAATAATTATTCATGCAAGGTTGGAAAAACACAAGTGAACAAAATATAACTAAGTCGGCAAAATGGTAAAATAAACTCAGGTTCTTCAGACAGACTTGATGAACTTCTGATACGTGACATCCACTACGTTACTCGGCATTTTCATGCACTCGGTAGAGGTAGGGGCTCTGTTCATACTAGTCATACAACATTGCCTGGAACTCGGTAACCATTGGTGACTCGGTAGATATAGTGTCACTCGGTAGAAATTAACTTCTTCGATAACCTCCTAAGCTTAGTTATCACTGAGTGCTTCCTCACTTGGTCAACACTAAGTGCTTCCTCACTCGGTCAACACTAAGTGCAACTTTACTCAATTGACACTAAGTGCAACTTTACTCAGTTGACACTAAGTGCAACTTTTCTTTGTTGACACTGTGTCTCCAGTGCTCGGTTTGAACTATGTTGCCACTTTATTACTCAGTTTGAACTGTGTTGCCAATGCTCGGTTTGAACAATATTACTTGATTTGAACTGTATTACTCGATTAGAACTGTATGATGAATGTTGTCACTAATGGCAAATAACTTTATGCCAACAATCTCCCCCTTTGGCATTAGTGACAAAAACAATTATGTGCAAAAATAGACATACAGTTCTAAATTTTCAAAATTGATCTTTGCAGGTCTTATTACACATATCTTTCTTACATGTATCTCCCCCATACAATATGCACAGTATTTACAAGTCATTACACATATTTGCACAATTTTATCTCCAAGAGTGTGCTATCTCCCCCTTTTTGACAATAATGCCAAATTAAACTATATATATTTACACAGAGAGTCCAAAATGGGAGATAAACTCAGAATGTACCTTGCGAATAAGATCCAATGTCTTATCCCAATTTTCTTACAAAAATTTGCTGGTGGAGAGTGCTATTTGAACTTTTGCAAAAAGTTCAATCATATGATCTGCAATTGAGAAGTTTTTGTCATCAATCAATGTTTTGGAATGGGCAATATGCTTCTGCATTTTGTCCATGATAGGAAGGATCATATTTTGGATGTCAATCAGAGTACACCTGATCCTTGCTTCCTATCTCAACAATTCTACCTGTTTCTCTGACAAAAATCTTATTCTGAGATGATGGGATCGACTTGAACTATGGTCAAGCTGCAACATTTGTGCACTAACCTTCATATCCTCATCAATTTTATTCAACTTGTCTTTGATTTCCTTAGTATACTTGGTAACATCACAAAGTTTACCAAAAAGTGAAGTTACATTATTAAAAGAATGTTCAAAATTACTCAAAATTGTAGACAGTTGTACTTGTTTTAATGCAATATGCTGAGCAATGTGCTCAAGCACCATATTGTCAAATTTCTTCTCTGCTTTTTTGATCAATTTTTCTTGGTCGAAGGTATCCTCATTGAATTTATATACAGCCTCTTCTAACTGAATCAAAATGTGTTGAGTAGAATCTACTTCAACACCTATAGCCTCTGTTAGAATATTCTTAGCACTTTCAATAATACTATATTCCTAGTCTCTCTCATGCCTCAGTTGTTTTTGCCTTGCCTTTTGATCTAATAGCTGACTGACCATTCTCATTTCATCAACTGATGCATTATCTAGATCTATCTTAGGAATGATAATGTCCTTATCCAAGTCTATTTCCTCATCCACTGCCTTGCTGGAAATCATGTATCTTTTTTCTTTTCCTGCAGTGACTTCACCTTTTCCTTCTGAAACAATAGTTGATAAGGTTGGACTGGTTGACAAAATTGGAATAGGACTAGCTAGAGGAAAACTAAGAGAAGTGCTAACAGTATCAAAAATTGATGTTCTTCCCAAGATTGATGTACAGGTTGGTATGGGAGAACTAACAGATGCCAAAATTGGAGCAGATGAAGTTGTCAAAATTAAAATACTAGTGGGTACACTTACTGAACACTCTACAGTGGAAGTTGATATGCCTGATGAACTTACTATTGTAGCTGATGATGCCTCGATCAATGAAGATGGCTGCAGCTCGGTTAATGAAGTGGTAGACACTTGCATAGATGGTGCCCAGAGCTGAGAGGAGACAGGTGAAGATTGAGCAATTGATGAAGCTGTTGTGCACACAATCTCACTAGTAGAGGCTATCTCCATAGTTGATGTATCTGCTTTAGGTGGAGAGTGAGGAAGAGATGCAATGACTTTGGCTGTAATTTTTACAGGATCATCTTCCTCCTTAGCTTGATCAACTTCTTCTTCCTCCATTTCATCTTCCTTGTCTTCTTCCTCCATTTCATCTTCCTTGAATTCTTCCTCAACATTTATCATCATTGAATGCAAATCCCCTGGAACATCTTCAATATCATCATCACTGTTGTCATTGTCCTTGATTTCAACAATATCCTTACTGGGTTTATGTAGATGATAGATATGTTCCACATGTTTGTTGCATCATTGACAACATGCTCAATGTCTTTGATAAGTATCAAACAAGTGTGAAATCTAATCATCATATTACCTTCATGATCTTTCAGTGATTTCTTTACTTCTGCATCAGTGAGACTTGGCAGGAGATTTTTTAGGGTTTGTTCAAAGATATCTTTGACAGTTTTGGTTGCAATTTCCCATCTTGGTTGCAACCTCTCCAGTAGTTCTTTAGGGATCTGAGAGGCAATCTCATCTTGAGAGTATTTCAATCTTCCCATTTTATTTAACACCAACTCCTCAATCTGCATTTTGTTCTATTCTGTTCTTGTCTCAAACTTCAATACTTTGAAGTTTGTGAAGCTAGTACCTTCTTCCAATTGCTTCAACCTTGCCTCAAATATGAGTGGAGGCTTGACAAATACAGGTTCCTTTTTCCCCTGTCTTGTTCTTCTGGACAAGATTGCAGTGGCTTGCATTTTAAGTTTGGTGATAATCACCTTACCTTTCTTTCATTGAGGCTCCTCTTCTTTTTTTGACTCAGTTTCCTCTTCTTCTTCATCATCTTCTCCTTTCCCTTCAGTAATCATCAGAGGACCAAGTTCTATTTTTAGCTTTGCAATCTTCCTCTTTCCTTTGCTAATGACCTGAGGGATTTTGATTGAAAGCTCAATTCTGGCTTTAGCTTCATCATAAGTTCCAATGACTGGCTGCTTTGGGTCTACTGGTTCATTCACCAGTGCTTCTATGATGTCTTTGGTTTCATCAATATTAACCTCATAAGGAAGAGGTTTCACCCATGCAACTCAGGGCCTGACTGCCTGTATGTATACTTTGTCACAATCTACCATAAAGCATACATCTTCTTTATATTCCTCAACCAATTTTGGTGGAATCTAGAAACTATTATTCATTCTTTCCTTAAAATCTTCAAAGTAATTATCCAAAAAACTGTTAAAATTTTCACCTAACTTTGCAATAAACTCATTTATTTGATAGAGAACGGGAATATACTTTCTCCATACTACTGATCCTTTTGATGGAAAAGACTTTTGAACATAGAAAAATAGATAGATCAAAAGTGAACCGAATTTGCAAGAATTGTTCTTTGAAGTCCTTATGCTTTCCATATTTTTATTAAATTGATACAAAAGAAATTCAAACAAATCAAACTCAACATTCTTCTTTACTATCTTATATGCTAAATCTACTGCTTCGCAAGGTACACTGTTTGGTCGACTAGAACTGTAACTTTAATGAGCAATGATGTGAATACCAAATCTTAATTCAGCGTCAGTTACTGTACTGAGCTTAAGTCCTCTACCATCCCATTCTACTTGGGTTAGCGTTTGCAATTCTTCCCCACCTAGGGTTTTGGTAGTCTTAGCTTTGCTCAATATGGGAAGGCCAGTAATCTTGTTAATCATTTTCTTTGTGATAAGCACTAGTTTCTCTAACCACAATTGCCCATTGTGAACCCGACTAAGTACATACCTAATCCATTTAATTTGAAATTTTCTTGGCAAATGTGAAATGTGGGTTAACCCTTTTGTTTCAAGATGCTTATGCTCAGGTTTCAAATTTCCATCTATGCTCATTTCACCTAGGGCATTATCAATTTCTAGGTTTCCAAGCTCTTGAATGGAACATTTGAAATGAGAGCGAATGTCATTTATAAGGAGTACCTTTGGACAAATTTGAGACTGGGCACCATTACGGTCGAGTGATTTTGCAATTACTGGTGCCAATTTGAAGTTCGGTGCCTTCCATTCCACACCTTTAACCAACATTTTTGAGCCTCTTTTTGTCTTGGAGATGCTACTTTCGGATGCCATTGCTGCTCAGTAGGTGAAGATAAATTCTGAATAGATTCTTCGCTCTTTTTAAAATAAAATAAAAATCACTCAAAATTTCTTTAAGCTTGCTCTGTAATCGCAGAAGATAACTTAGCTCAAAGTTCGTAGTGAAGAATGAGATCAAATTTTTCCCTTTTTGACAAAAAATTCATCATAAATGCTTGGTACGATAGTAGATGAAATGACAAGTTGTCATCCACTTGCTTGATAGATACTATCAACTCGGTAACCAAGAGAAAACATTGATGTACCGATCTAACTCGGTAAGGTCATGAACTGACCTCGCTCGGTAGATACAACTCGATGAGTGAAACTTTGTTGCACCCGACTGAACTCGGTTGAGTCTTGAACCAATTTGGGATCAAAGTGTATCTACATACTGATCTGATCATTTTTCTTCCTTTGGAACTACTTAGGATGATTCTTGGAGGATGTAGTTCCATACTTTCTTTTATGAATGTTAATTGAAAATGATCGAGTCACTCATTTCTTGAGTGACATTGCCATTGCTTGACTTATCTTGTTCAGTAGATTTAGGAATCCATTGTTGCTTCATTTTCTTCCAGATGTTGTCTACTTTGATTTTCTTTTCATCTTCAATTCTGTCTATATTCATACAATTTCTAGCTATATGACCAAGTTCTGTACATGTATAGTACCTTATAGTAGTGTCTTTCTTCCTTAGGTGATGTCTTGCACAATTTATGCTAGTATGTCCATATTCTCCACAATAGTGACATCTGCACTAGGTGTTGTAGTCCCATCCAAATATGGCTTTG
The DNA here is from genome assembly GCA_028749045.1 of Cupressus sempervirens. Taxonomy (NCBI): domain Eukaryota; kingdom Viridiplantae; phylum Streptophyta; class Pinopsida; order Cupressales; family Cupressaceae; genus Cupressus; species Cupressus sempervirens. The sequence continues at coordinate 232,772,521 of CM053793.1, forward strand.
ACAAGTTGTTCAGCTAGATTGAATGATTTGGATCTGCATTGGAATGCCTTGTGACCATGTTTATTGCATTTGTGATAGTTGCCTTCAAATTTTGGTTTTTCTTTGCAATCATTTGCTTTGTGACCATGTTGATTGCAATTGAAACATTTACCATTGAATTTTGCTTTTCCATTGCTCCAGCATTTGTTTGATGTATGACCTAACTTTCCACAGTGATTACAAGTGGGTTTTTTATTCTTTTGGGTACTTTGTTTTGAAGATTCACCTTCTTCATTGTATCCAAGACCAGCTTTACCTTTTTGTCTATGAAGATTCTGCTCATTTTGAAAATTCAATTGATTCATATCTGCTTGGGATTTCATCATTCTTTCATTGACTTGGATTTCAGAGATTAGGTCATTTTCCAAGCTTTCATTGATTTGTCTCTCAGTGATTAAATCATTTCTCAAACTTTCATTCTCAGATCTTAGAATCATGATTTCTTCATTTGCATTAGATAGTTGTCCTATAAGATCTTCATGCTGAAGGGATAGATTATTCCTAACCTCTAAGTCTTCATTTTCTTTGTTTCTCTATTCCAAAACTTCACATAACCTAATGAATTGGACTTCTTGTTCTCTTTTGAGCTTTCTTACCTCTTCTTGCAGAGATCCATTCTTTTCTAGAAGTTCTTTGATTGCCTTGTTAGCTTCTTCTGAACTACTTGATGGTAACAAATATTCAATCTTTTCTTCAACATAGTGATGGTCATTCATTTGTCTTGCAAGTTCCTTTCTTCTTTTTAAGGATTGAGAAAGATGCTTCTTTGCTTCTTTGAGTTGAACCATGGCCATTTCTAGATCTAACTTTTCATTTTTAATAACTTTCTCCAGTCTGAATATCTCCATAACTTAGATCTTTGCTCAAGCTGTCAAACTTTGTCCTAAGAACCAAAAAGCTCTAATACCAATTGTTGGAAATATTCAAGATGTAATAGGTTATTGAGAGCGGAGGGGTGAATCAGTAACAACAAAACTTTTTTTTAATTCAACCATACACAACATTTACTTATCTATCCTGCTGCATAAAAATTGTTAAACATTTAAATCATATATGCATAGAGATTTGGTGACCCAGAAACCTTCCAAAGTAGAAAGTAAAACTGGGGTGGGGATGATACCCACAAAGCTTCGTTACTGCAGTATGAAGTTGGCCAGTTAAGGCTTACAATGATCACTTCTGGTGATCTGCCCTGTTAGGAGCACAGAGGATTGCTAGATCCACCTTGTTAGAGGATTTACAAACATACTTTATAAGTATGCACTCTGTTAGGAGATTTGAATAAAGATGGTTAAGTCTACCCTATTAAAGGATTTACAAAAAATGATTCACCTATTAGGATGAACCAACAGATCAACTTACAATTTGACTAAGTTCTTTATTGTAGATCACCTTCTGTGATTGATGAAATCATTTCCACTCCTGGTAGACCTTGCTGAGTATTCTTTTTTGCTGATGAATTCACATATCATATCTTATGTCCCTCCTTTTTTTTAATATTCTATATCTTTTTTTGAATGTGTCAATTGTATATATACCATTCCAATAATTATTCATGCAAGGTCGGCCAAACACAAGTGAACAAAATATAACTGAGTCGGCCAAATGGTAAAATAAACTCGGGTTCTTCAGACAGACTTGATGACCTTCTGATACGCGGCATCCACTACGTTACTCGGTATCATCATGCACTCGGTAGAGGTAGGGGCTCAGTTCATACTAGTCATACAACGTTGCCTAGAACTCGGTAACCATTGGTGACTAGGTAGATATAGTGTCACTCGGTAGAAACTAACTTCTTCGATAACCTCCTAAGCTCGGTTATCACTGAGTGCTTCCTCACTCGATCAACACTGAGTGCTTCTTCACTCGGTCAACACTAAGTGCAACTTTACTTAATTGACACTAAGTGCAACTTTACTCGGTTGACACTAAGTGCAACTTTTATCAGTTGACATTGTGTCTCCAGTGCTTGGTTTGAACTGTCTTGCCAGTGCTCGGTTTGAACTGTATTACTCGGTTAGAACTGTATGATGAATGTTGTCACTAATGGCAAATAACTTTATGCCAACAGGTCTTACCTAGTTTCATTATGTGATCTTACCTACTTGCAAGAATTTGATCCTTATCCTCAAAACTCAGTATCAGTTAACCTACTTAAATTTTTAAACACAAACACTTAATGCTTGACTTATGTCATAAATTTTTCTTTGTGTGTTGATTGTTATTGATTTTTGTTGAGTTTCCTTATCAAATAAGTCTCTCCGAGATGCATAGCTAGAGTATTTGGGGCATGGGACATGTTTTTATTTATTTTCTACTTGTGGGTGTGGTCTTGAACTTTAGAGAGTCTCTTGTTGTCCCCTTGAAACATTTAGGAGATTTGAGGCATCATCCTTGACTATTTTTGCAAAACTGTTCTTCCGATCATCCTGGCATCTATGCCTTGATGTGAGCATGGTTTTGCTACATTAAATTGGGTAAGCTAACATTGAAGTCATCTTGACCTTTATGTCTTTGATGCTTATGTTAGAATCTTTCCACATTCCAATCTAATATCAAACACATTTATATATTCATAGTTGTGCTTGTGACTAGTGATGATTATGTGATTTTTTTCAATGTCCATTAATAATGGCCCAATGATGAAAATAAGCTCCTTTACATTCTCTAATGAATGATGAACACAAAATCCTATGTTACAGTTGCTATGTTGCAAATACAGCATTGCATTTTCATGTAGCTTGTATTATTAGACTTCATGTTAGTTTGCATTTTTAGGTTGCATTATGAGTTTGAGAGGGTTTTTCCTTCATCTTTCTTGTGGACTTTTAATCAATTGTAGTCATGTTTTGATCTTCATTTCCTTATCTTCATTCATGATTTTAATCAAAATTTATATCTTAAATAGTTGATTGATTTTGGAGCATTCTATTTCTTATGAAAAATTTTATTTTCTTCTTTCTGTTTCTTTTCATTTCTTCCAAACTTCTATCTTCCATTTTCTTTTACCCCACTTCTTTTCTTCTAAATCAACTTTGGGGCATAATATTTTGTGCTTTATGATCTACCTTGGTTCTATGATTCTTATCTCTTTCATCTTACATCAAGAACTTTATCTTTTGTTTGATTTGATCAATTTTATCAATTTGTTGTTTCTCCTCTATCTCATTTCAATTTTGATCATGAGGGGGCAGTATCTATCAACTTCAATCCTTGATTCATTTTTATCAATTTTATCTTCAAATTTTTTAAGCCAAATTTTATTTGTATTCTTTGTCATTAGAAACTCAAGACAAATCTTTAAGTTTTTCATATTGTTGCCAAGTATGAAAATTTTCCTATATGTGTCGAGTGGAATGTTAGTTGATGTTGATTTGTTAGACTAGGTAGTTGATACCAAGCTTGTAGTAGCTGCCGAGCGATGGAAATGCCAATGGATGTTAAGTGAACCAAAAATTGGTTATCGCCAAGCTTAAGCACTTAGCATTAAATGCAACATTTTCAAAGGGTATATGATTGGTTTGAGCTCATTCTTCATCATTTTGAAATTGAGAAAGAGTGAGAAGAGATAGAAGCAACCTAAAATTTGTTAGAAGCAATTGCAGAATATTTGTGGAAATGCTACAATTGCAAGATAGGAAGCATTAGTGACATAAAAATAAGAGGTGCATACAACAAATTGTGTGACAATGATTTTTTTAAGGAAGAAAACAAGATTTTTGAGAAAAAAAGGTTTAACATGAGCCCTAGATTTTCCAAATGTATTTAAAATTGAGTGGATACAATTGTACTGAGCCAAATTCATGATGATTCCTTGTGGCTAGAAGGAGGACTAATCAAAATAACTAAGAGAATAATTCACAAGGTTATTGGCTACCCAACCCTAGATCAGCTACAGACATTGATAAGTGATTCCAAGGAAATGATTGAGAAGAATACTGGAGCAGTTTGGAACAAGAGAGGTATAACTATAGATAAAATCACATATCCTCTTATCAATTTTTTTGTAAGGTTAATCTCACATAAATTATATATAGTGTACCCTACATAGCTATAGATTTTAATTATAAAATTGTTAAGAAAGATCATACATATGATCTAGCAAAACTTCAATTACAACAACTTATGGAGAACCTTGGAGAAATAAGGAAAACCAAGAGTGCACAATGCAAGGTTGGTTCTATACTAGTTTACATATTCTTTTATGTGTGAAACACATTTCCCTCATTTGGAATAGTAGGATGGAAGACTAATATATTAGTTGCAACATAGATTGGAGAGTACATTGAGCAACTAGTGAAAAAATTGAATCCATAATGACTAGCTACTTTGAAGACCTCAAGAAGTCAATGAAGTAGAGACTCAGAATACTAGTTTCCCTAGTTGAGAAACATTATAATAATGTATGTTTTCTTGTTGATGTTGACTACACATTTGTGCAAGCTTCCACACAAAGGGTAAGATGGTTAAGACCCTTAGGTTATTAGGTTAATGTAGATGAAGCCTCAGTAGCCATCACAGCCCCACTTGTAGAAGAAGTAGATAAGACAACAAATTTTTTGGAAATTATGATATGGTGAAATAAAAGATTTCCATGGAACTAAAAATTGCCTCTACAATCAAGAAAAAGGACAAGCTAGTAAAGAAGTTAAAACCAAAATTTTGAGAAGGTGTTGAGAAGGAAGAGGACGAAGAAGAAGAGGATGAAGTGGAAGATCAAACACAAGATCAAGAAAATCTAGCTTTAACCCAAGGCATGGGAGAAGACAAAGAAGAGGAGCAGACTATAGGTGCTAAGGGAGAAGAAGCCAAGGAAGTACCTACTCCTATTGAGTCAAAGAAGAGGAAGGAAAAGGCACAATCAATGGCAAGGGAAAAGAAAATTGTAAAACCAAGTCAGCTAAAGCCTACTACACCTAGTACAAGGGCCACCACATGTGCAACTACCCAAAAGGCCAAGGAAAACTCAAAGCAAATAGAACAAGGAGGACAAGAATTGAAAAGATAGAGGAGGAAGTATGTGGTTCAACTAGATTCTAATGAAGAAAAGATAGAGTTAGATGATAACAGCCAATTCAAGGTGCTAAGTCACAACCCTCTCTTAGATCTTGAGAACTTATGTGAAAACGTTAAGAGAAATGTAGATTTATTAAGTTTTAATCATATTTATTTTGATAAAATGGGGAAAGAAGAGAAAAACCAAGTGGAAGAGGCGTTATATGCCATGATGTCAAAGCTCAAAAATACACCACTAGAATTTTCCAACTCAATACCTAAAAGCCTACATGATATTATTGAGCAAAAATGGCATTATTTTTTGAATTTGGAAAGGCAAATTAGGGAAACCACACTAGGCCAAGTAATGCCAGAGTTGACAAAGGGAAAAATTGCTAAGGCAGTAAAGAAATATGCAGTTAGGTTCACACTTAAATATAGAGCCTTTAGCATTCTCCAAAATAATATTGAAGATTTTGTCAAGAAATCAACACAAATATGGGAACTCATTTATGGGTTGATAATTATGAAGAAAGGAGAAGTTGAACCTTCAGAGGGTAAAGATGATGATAAAGATGATGAAAAGGAAGATGATGATAAGGAAAATGATAACAAAGATAATGCACTTGGCAGAGAGATAGAAAAGCAAGATTATGACAAGGCAATAGTTGAGGAGCGGTAAGAAGAACAGAGTGTGGATGACAAACAATTTTTGAGTGTCAGTCCTCCTCATGACACAACCAAAACCATTGAAACTATAATTATTAAGGATGTCTCTAATCAATCAAGTCATAACATCAATCCTCTTACTATAGAAGATTTAAAGAAGATTTTAGATCAATCTACCTTGCAAGAAAAACTATGTGGCAATCTTGTTTTGGTTAGTGTGGAAGAATTGCAAAAGTCAGTAACTGATGTCACAAGGGAAAAGGTGAATCCACAAGAACCACCTTCCATCATCCCTTCACTTACTAATGTACAACCTTTCATTCAAATGATAGTAGATATATATACTAAAGTTGATACAATTGAGAAGAAAGTGGAAGAGCAAGACACAACTATAGTACAACAAAAGGAAACAAGACAGATGGACTCATCTATTCCTACAGCACATGAACAAGGTGCAAGCCAAGTCATAATGATAGACCAAGGCAAGCCTGAAGAGATAGAACCAAAGGTGAAGGAACAAGTGTTCATCCAAGCACTGGTAGCTTTAACAACATCTAGCACTCCTACACAATCTCTTCAAAAGTTGAGCATAGATGCTACTCCATTATAGATCTCAATGTCAAGCCCAAGCTCATCAAAAGGTTAAAAAGGTAATACATAATGGAGACATAATCCTTGATGAAGAATTTTTTATTCCAAACTATGACTATGATACTATGACATTGGAACAAATAAGCATTTTACAACAAGTCTTAGAAAGGAAAAAGCATCAAGAAATGCTTAAGAGAGAACACGGGAAAACACAAGCACTTCAAGATATCAAGGACATCTTTCTAGATGCATTTAGTCTACCAACTCCTAAAGAAACCAAGCCACTAATAGAACAACTAGTAGATATAGTTGAAAAGGTTAGTTATGAAGACCTTGATACAAATGCAAAACTATTAGAAATATTTGAAAAGAAGTTTCAAAGCAAGGTAAATGAGAAAATATCTAGTGAGGTAGCATTACAACAAGTTGCATTGGCAAAAAAGGTTGAGGATGTGAAGAAGGTACTTGAGAATATATTCTCATTGTACACAAAACTATGCAATCCTACACTCTTCAGCCAAGAGACCAGAAGTCACATTCTGAGCTTGGAAAGTCAAATATCTACATCAGGTGCAAGACTACCTACAAATCCATCTTAGAGTGAGAAGCACTTTAGAATGTTTCTTCAGACACAAAGTCAATTAGCTTTCTTAATAGTAGATGAGGCCAATATTAGAGCCAAACTAACAAGTATTCAAGCTTCCTTCACCCCACATATGGAGATGCATAAGGAGATAAGATATGTTGAAACCCTATTGAAGAAAGACCCCAATATTTCTACTTTAGATGGTCTAGTACACCTTGTTTCCAATCTTGCAATCCAACTTAAGTCATTGGATGTTGCATGTGATAATTGGGATATAGCTCTAAGGATAATAATAGATGTCCACAAATCTTTTATGGACAAACACACCATAGGTGTATATCCCATTTGACATAAGTGTCAAAAAGGGGGAGAAATATAATATGGGGAAGTATGAACAAAAGGGGGAGAAATAAAAAAGGGGGAGCAGAATAGAGATAATACAATAGAGCAAAGAGAAAAAGGGACCGATATCAACTAAGAGAGAGCATATCAAATGAAAAGAGTATTAATAACACAGTACATTGAAGTCAAAGTTTATCAATAGAGTCACATTTACTTAGGAAGGAGCATGGATTTTGGATACAAATCAAACATATTAACTCAGGGGGAGTTATAAAATTTTGAGGTATACAAGTTAGTGCGAAATTTTGAAATTTTTAAGTTTTGTATATAAGCCAAGTCATGGATATGTTATGCTTTAGAGATTAAGGTTAATATTGTATATTCAAGTGTTTTTGACACTCATGTCAAAGGGGGAGATTTTTGATCTTAGATTGGTTCTGACAAGTGAGTATCAACACACTTAAGCTATTTACTTAGTTCATGTTGAACTAGTAATACATGCTGAGAACAACATGTAAATAATAGACCATGCCAAGTTACAATGAGTTTGGAGTCACTCATGTGCCAAGTCACTCAAGTGTTGAGAAGATAGATCATGACGAGTGATTCAAGAGCCAATTAAATAATAGATGTCGAGTAATATAGGTGTCGAGTCATAATTACAATCAAGTGCATGTCGAGCATCAGAGACTTCATATATCGAGTAACACAGTTTTGACATACTTGTTTCTATTGGCACAAACAACTATGTAAACCATTTTTGAGCTAACTTAAGATTATTTTTTGATATTATGGAGATAAGGCTAAATCTCTATTTGGATTCCCTATGCAATTACATGTAGTAGAAGGATTAAGCAGCAAAATGGATGAATCTTAGTCATAGATTCATAACTAACCCTAAGTCACCTAAGTCTTATTAAAGAGGATGAATCACTAAACTCTTCACAGATAGAGAAGTGAGTAAGTAAGGAATTGAAGGAGTGAACAAGATAGTTTTGCATGCAAAGCATTTAAGGTGACTTAGAAGTTATGAAAAAGTGAATTGCAGAATTAGTTAGAGAAGAATAGAACATAGAGAAAAGGATACAACATTAAGACATATGATCATGAAGGATCAAGAAAACATTGTTTAGAGGTGATATGTTATCAGGAAAGCAAGTGCTAACCGCAGGATCTATGTTGAGACATTTTAACAGGTGAGTTTAGTTAAATCTCTTAAGCAAAGTAGTCCTAACAAGATGTATGAAATCCTTTAACAGGGTGCTTGCTTAGTTGTAAGTTGAAGTCCTCTAACAAGGCACACTTCTAACAGGGTGTTGAAATCCTCTAACAAGGTGAGACCTAACAATCTTTGTAAGCCTTTAACAGGGAAAACCTTTCATAGGGTAACTCATGTTTCATGGTCAAAGCATTGTAACCTTCATTGGATACACTTTATTATTGTAGTAGTGAAGATTTGTCGGTGTCATCCCCACCCCAATTTTACCTTCTCCTAGAGGGTTTCTAGGTAGTTATATATAGTGTTATGTGTGTGAATGCTTACATGGTTATATGATTTAGATGCATGTGATTTACATTTTATTTTAGCTTTCTTATTAATGCATGTGATGAATGAATGGTGAAAGTTTTATAGGTCCAATTTTAAACTCGTGATTCACCCCGCACCCCCACCCCCCCCCAACAAGTTTACCTTTCCTCTTGTAATTCCAATAGGTCTGTGTAGTTATTTTTGCTAATTAGCTTGTGGAGTCTAATATGAAACCTATAGAGAAACCTGTAGTTTTTGAGACTAGAAAGAAAAAAATTTCATGATCATATGGTTGTGTCTAACATGGAAATTGTAGAGCATATTATTGTGGGTAATGGGATTGTTGATCAAGGATAACTTTAAGAAACCCTCCTTTAGAAAAATGTATAAAATTTGGGTGAATTGAACATTAGTTCAGGGGAAATTTTTAAATTTCTATTGGTGAATTTATATTTTGAAGTATGACATTTTTTAATTTTATACGCAATTGTTTTTCAATCATATAAAAATTCTATAAAATCTCAACGAATCTTTCATTATTGATTAAAATCATGAAAAAAAGTAGACATACCTAGAAATTTTTATTTTATTATTATTATATGGAGCCTAACTAATTATCATTTTTTTAAGGTTAAATTTAGCCCACCTTTATCATAATAGTTTCCCTCCAAATTATTGAATGGTAGTTTGGGGGAAGAACCCCTATTATTTTTAAATATTGCATGATCCTAAATCAATGCCCTAAATCCTATTTCAAGCCAAATTTTTAAAAGGATCCCAAGTTTTAAAGAAAATTCCCAAAGTAAAGACACCTATCCCTCATCAAATATATTCTATGGCAAAGTGAGGGAGGACAAAAAGTTTCATGAAAAATCTTCAGAATAGAGACATATGTTAAATCTACATACTTAATAAATTTTAAAAAAATATTGGCGAATATGACCATTAATTAAGACATGCCCTTAAAATTGTAGGCAAAAATATTTAATTTACTATGTAGAAAAAGTAGATTCCATTTGCAAAGTCATCACTAAAATTTAAATACTTTTGTATTATTACTAGCAATTGGCCTAAGCATGGGACCCAATTTGAAAAATTAGATTCCATTTGCAAAGTCATCACTAAAAATTAAATACTTTTGTATTATTACTAGCAATTGGCCTAAGCATGGGACCCAATTTGAAAAATTAGATTCCATTTGCAAAGTCATCACTAAAATTTAAATACTTTTGTATTATTACTAGCAATTGGCCTAAGCATGGGACCCAATTTTGGTAAAGTGCAAGCGACATGGACATCCCAAAAGTGCAAAAAAAAAAGCCAAATTTGGGGTCTCCAATGAGTGAGATTAGCCAATTGGAAAATATTAGCCACTAAAGTTATCATTGTTGTTGATTATGAGAATTTACATATGGGTGAATATTTGCATATGGTTGTTGATATGGATCTAAATTTATATGTTGTTGTTGAGTAGATTAAGGATGTACTAGTTATTGGTAACATGGGTTATCTATATTTCCATATTATTTCTACCAATGTGGATTTGGTTGTTTGTTGGTGTAGATTCATTAATTGTTTGTGTGGTTGAGGATCTTCATGATACTACTGATTTGGATCTATATTTTTTGATGAGGATTTTCTAGTGATTTACATGGATGAGGATTTACATGTTGAACTTACTATGTATTTGAGCTTGCATGTTGTTGATTTGATTCTAGAGTTAGATCTTTTTGCTGACATGGATTTCATGTTTGAGGATGTTATTATTGTTGGTTGTGATTAGTTAAAGGAATTATTGGTGAAGCATTATGTTCATTTTGTTGTTGGGAGTGAGCATGTTGATTGGGTTGTTAAGATTATTTTAATTCTTATGTTTGAATGGATGAAGTAGAGAAGGTTGATGTGAAGATTAGTTATCTTATCCTTGATGGATTGGAATCCTTTGGTGAAGATGAAGTTGGTTGCAAAAATTTCTTTTGGCATCAGAGTATAAGGAATAATTTTCTACCTATCTGGGGAGTCTAATGCAAGAGAATCTATCTTAGATTTTGTAATCTTGATGTTTTACATGGTTAGGGTTGTGCTCAAGGCATACAGGTAAATCTTATCCTATTTGTATATGAATATTTTAGTAATCATCTTGTAGTTAGAGTCTTTTTGGTGGATGTTGGTAACATGTTCTTGATTTACTATAGGACTTTAGAGATTGTATTTGCAAGCTTTGAACTAAGGGAGTTGGAATATTTTCTCTTGGATTTGGATAGTTGGATGGCACATGGACTTATGTAGACCTATTCCTAAGGTGTTGGATACAATTGTGTGTTGTCTTTGATGTTACACAAATGTCATATCAGTTATCAGATAGAGTCTACCAAGCTCAGTTGATCAGCAAGGGAAAAGATAGAGTCTACCGAGCTGAGAAGGTTAGCAAAGAAGGTTTATAGTGTCTACCAAGCATTCTCGGGCTTTACCTTGTGCAGATAGTTGTTACTAAGCTTTCAAGTTTAAGTAAGGAAATTCAATTGTTATCAAGCTCACTCGATCATCAAAGGGAAATATGGCAAAGACAATTCTTATCGAGCTCTCATGATCAGTGAAGGAAATTTAGTTCTTATCAAGTTCACTCAGTAGCCAAAGGATTTTGAAAATTTTGTAGTATTAACAGAGTTGAGATGGTTAACTCAAGAAATTGTTTCTGGAAGTAGTGCTTACCGAACAGGGTCGGCCAATGAAGGATTTCATTGTTTTGTGAAATAAAGTTTATTTGGTTAATGTAATATTTGTAGCCAACTAATGTATGGTTTATTGGTAAATGTAACTTGTGAATGAGCTGACTTGATAATCTAAATGGTATATATAAGAGGTCAAGTTGTAAATTCTAAGTGTGTGATGGATTTGATGTGATATGAGTGTGAAGGAGGACTAATTATTGTGAAAGCAAATTTTGAAGGATGGTCAGAGATCATTGAGGATTAGCAAAGCTATATTTGATTGAGGAGGATCTAATGGTGTAGAATAGAGATTTGTAATCAAAAAATTCAGTTGCATCATATTCAGGTCAATTCATTATTACTTTCTAACCATTGTAGCAATTATTTCAAAATCTCTTAACAGAGTTGGTTTAACAGCCATTTTGTAAATCCTCTAACAAGGTGATAATTTAGTTGAATTGTTCTTAAGACCTCTAGCAAGGCCACTCCTAATAGGGTGATTAAATCCTCTAATAGGGTCACACCTAATAGTGTGTATATTAACCTTTAACAAGGTTGGCTCCTAATAGGGCTCACTTCAGAAGAGTGAAAATTGGTAGCTAGTTACTTGGTGGTTTTTCCCATATTGGGTTTCCACATTAAATTTGGTGTCTCTTGTGTTCATATTATTTATTTTTGCATGCATGCTAATAATTATGAATGCTTAAAGATTAGTAACAAGTTAATCTACCGAGTTACAACATTTTTTAATGTATTTATTGAGTGATAGCAGTAACTAGTTATTTAAGTCATCTAAGGGATTTGAATTTGTTTTTGTAGTAACTAATTAACCCCCCCTCTCAGTTAGTTCATCATTAATTCCAACAATTGGTATCAGAGCTATTGGTGCTTATAGGAAAAGATTTCAAGGATCTAAGCTAAAGATCATGATGTCTTACAAGAGGGAAATTCCAAGACTTAACAGGAACAACTTCTCAGCATAGCAGGGATTGATGAGACTTCATTTGGCTTCTATTGGTGATTCAGGGCTGAAGTGCCTTGATAAAAAAATATGCAGAATCTACCGGTACATTATCTATCAATGATATTGCTAAAAACAAGACTCACAACAACATGATGATAGATGTTGCATCTGCCCTAAGTTATGAAGAATTTAATGACATCAAGGATTGCAAAACTTCTTTTGAAATGTGGAACAAACTAAAAGAAATCTATGGAGGTGATGATAATGTAAGAAGAGCCAAAGTTGAAAGTTTGAAAGGACAATTTAATCAAATGAGGATGAGAGAGGATGAAAAAATAGAAAAATATGTTGAAAGAGTTAAAGCAAGTGTTAGTGAAATCAAAGCATCTAGAGGAGATATCAAGGAGGAGACAGTTATAAGTAAAGTTCTTAGAACTCTACTTCCTATTTATACAATCAGAGTTTCTACAATTCAAGAAAGAAGATGTGAAGCAAATCATAAGATAAATTTAGAGGCCATAATTGGAAGATTGATTGCATTCGAGCTAGACAACTATGATAATTATGTTCTAGCTGCCAAGAACATTGAATCAGCATTTGAAGCCAAGATTTCACTCAAGGAGAAGGGCAAGAAGATAAAGGATCCTCGGTCAGATAGTGATGAAGAATCAGAACAAAGTTCAGACAGTGATCTTGAGGTGGTTGAAGCTCTACTATCAAGGAAATATTCAAGAGGCAAAGGGAAATACAAAGGTAAGGCTTCTCTAATCTATTTTTCTTGTGAAGAAATTGGACATATTGTTACTAGGTGTCCAAATAAGCAGAACAAGAATGAGAAGAAAGCTCACAAGTGCAATGGAGGGAAAGACTTCAAATCATTCAAGGATAAAGGTAAGAAAACATGTTTCATGGCTAAAGATTCTAATGCTTATGATGATGAAGAAGAAGATGAAATTGTTTACATTGTTGTAAAGGATGAATCTAATAATGATGAAGAAAGGGCACTCATTTTTCATGTAAGAAAAAATGATACATGGATTATAGATAGTGGTTGTTCTCATCACATGACTAGTGATAAAACTAAGTTTGAACATTTTGAAAATTATGATGGTGGCAATGTGAGATTTGGTAATAATGAACCTTGTTGCATAAAAGAAAAAGGAAGAATCTCTCTAACCAAAGAACTTGTATGTGATAATGCATATTGGGTAGAAGGACTAAAACACAATCTATTGAGTGTGGCATAGCTACTCAATAATGGATTCAAAGTGGAATTCATGCATGGAAAAGCAAGACTTCTAGATGGAAAAGGAAAGTTGATTGGATCAAGCACTCAAACAAAAGGTAACTTGTTTTATCTTGAACTTGGTGAATTTTCATGTATTATTGCTCAAGTTGAAGAAAGTTGGTTATGGCATAGGAGGTTGTGTCATGTGAACTTTGATAACTTGATAAAAATAAGTAAATTCAGAAAAGTAAGAGGTATTCCTAACATAAAGAAACCTAAGGTTGGTCTATGCAAGAATTGTCAAATTGGCAAGATGGGAAAGACTAGTTTTAAAAGCAAGAACTATCAGTCTGAAGAAATTTTAAAAATTGTGCAAACTGATTTGTGTGGACCTATTGGCATTGAAATTTATACTGGTAAAAAATTCTTCATTCTTTTTGTTGATGATTAGTCAAGAATGATGACTATCATGTACCTAAGAGAGAAATTAGAAGCATTTGAAAAGTTCAAATAGTATTTGGCCAGAGTAGAGAAGGAAATAGGTAAAAGACTAAAATGTTTGAAGTCAAACAGAGGTGGTGAATTCATTTCACATGAGTTCAATAACTTTTGCATTGAAAGGGGAATCAAAAGATAGGTTTCAGCAACTGAAACTCCTGAACAAAATGGAATAGCTGAAAGAAAGAATAGATCTATCATGGACTGTGCAAGAACCTTAATGATTGAAAAGAGCATTGCTATCAAACACTAGAAGGAAGCTATTAGCACTGCAATTCATACCTTGAACCAAGTACAGCTGAAGAAGGACTCATTCAAAACCCCCAATGAGTTATGGTATGGCTACAAACCCAATGTAAGTTACTTAAAAGTATTTGGAAGCAAATGTTACATTTTGAAAGAATCTACAAAAGGTAAATTTGATGTGAAGGGTGAGGAAGGAATATTTTTGAGATATTCATGTAAATGTAAAGCATATAGATGTTTGAATTTGTCTACTCACAAAGTCATACAAAGTGCACATGTAAAAGTTGATGAGTTTGCAAAAAGAACTGAAGAAGAAAGAAAAAGGGAACTTGAAGACTACAGAAGATTTATTTTCATTGAACCTGATACAGTGCCAGTTACACGTGTCATTAAAAAATCTTCTACTCCAGAGTCTTCTATAACCAAGTTGTAGGAAGTTCAAACTGAGTCAATACCTACTGAGTTGCAAGAACTCGAGTTGCAAATAGAAGCTACTAAATCAATAGCTACCGAGTCTGAGGAACCAGAACCAAAACTAGAAGTTGAAACATAGAAAGAAAAAAATTCAAGTCATTCAAAAGGAAAGGAGTCTGTGCTAGCAAAATATGTTGAGAAGGATCATGCACTAGATCAGACCAGTGGAGATAAATTTGAAGGAACAATGACAAGAAGTAAGTTGAAAGGCATTTTTTACTTGTTGATTTTGAACCTAGAAATGTCAAAGATGAATTAGAAAATGAAAGTTGGATTGAGGCTATGAATGAAGAGATAGAATAGATAGAGAAAAATAAAACATGGACTCTTGTAGCTAGGCCTAAAGACAAAAATGTGATTGGAACTAAGTAGGTATTCAAAAACAAGTTAAATGAAGATGGTAAGGTGTCAAGGAACAAAGCTAGACTAGTATGCAAAGGATACTCTCAAGAAGAAGATGTAGACTATGGAGAAACTATTGCTCCTATTGCAAGATTGGAAGGTGTCAGAACCTTACTTGCATATGGTGCATACAAAGGATTCAAATTTTATCAGATGGATGTCAAGTCAGTATTTCTCAATGATATACTGGATGAAGAGGTTTACATTGAATAGCCTAGAGGTTTTTTTTATCTAGACAAGAAGGACATGGTATAGAAATTACATAAAGCATTATATGGTCTGAAACCAGCCCCTAGAGCATGGTATGAAACATTGCATAACTATCTTATTTAGATTGGTTTTCAAAGAAATAAAGATAATAGTAGCTTGTACATCAAAGAAGGACTAGACAATAAGATTGGTTTGGCAGAAATATTTGTAGATGATACTTTGTTCACAAGAAATGATGATCTTTGCAAAGAATTTTCAGAACAAATGAACAAGGAATTTGAAATGTCAATGTTTGGTGAGATCAAATTCTTTGTTGGCCTTCAAATTTATCAGAGTAAGAATGGCATCTACATCACTCAATCTAAATACATCAAGGAGATACTAAAAAAAAATTGTATGGAAGACTGTAAACCAGTTGGGACTCCTATGTGTACTAGATTGAAACTTAGCAAGGATGATGAATCAAAGGAAGTAGATCAGACATTGTATAGATCTATGATTGAAAAGTTGCAGTATGTAGTACATACAAGACCAAACATTGCCCTTGTAGAAGGAATTGTAGCAAGATTCTCAGAAAAACCAAAAGAAAATCACATGATGGCAATCAAAAGGATCATGCGATATTTGAAAGGAACTGAAGATTATGGATTATGGTATAAACTTGGAGAAAACTTGGATTTAAAAATGTTCACTGATATAGATTGGGCAGGGAACATTGATGAGAGAAATAGTACAAGTGGAGGAGCTTTCTTTCATGGAAAAAGGTTGGTTTCTTGGACAAGTAAAAAGCATAACTGTACATCCTAGTCCATAGCAGAGGCTGAATAATGTTGCAGCAGCAGTAAACTGTTCAAACATTGTTTGGTTCAAATAGTTATTGGAAGGTATGAAGCAAGAAATCAAAGAACTTGTTGTTATGTTTTGTGATAATACAAGTGCAATCAACATATCCAAAAATCTAGTGATGCATTCAAAAACCAAGCATATTTCTATAAAGTATCACTTTGTTAGAGAATTGGGATAGGATAAGGAAATTAGATTGGAATATGTCCATACAAAGGAACAAATTGCTGACATATTCACAAAGCCTTTACCTAAGGATGCATTCTTGTATCTAAGAGGGAAGTTAGGGGTAATTCCCCTAGCTGCAACTCACTAAAATATAGTTTTAGTGATGCATCAATAGAAATGGAATTGAAGATCTATCATTTGTTGCAGCAAAGTAATGAAGACATTGCATATGAATCAGTACTTAAGGTACATTGAATTTCATTTAACTTTGAGTTGTGTTGTCTTTGGCATGTGTTGTCAAAGAGGGAGAGTTTACTATCATATCTTTCTATAATTTGCAAGAAAAAGAGAGTTTATGTAAGACGGAGAGATTACCATGAAAGAGGGAGATTATTGTTATGAAACATAAGAAGCATTCTATCAGAAAAGACTAGTTCTCAAATTTCATTTTGTTATGACATGTGTTGCCATCAATACCAAAGAGGGAGATTATTAGATACAATTTTGTGTTGTCTTTGATGTTACACAAATGTCATATTAGGTATTAGATAGAGTCTACCGAGCTCAGTTTCTTAGTAAGGCAAAAGACAGAGTCTACCGAGCTCAGAAGGTTAGCAAAGAAGGTTTATAGTGTCTATTGAGTGTTCTCAAGCTTTTCCTTGTGTAGACAATTGTTACCGAGCTTTCAAGGATAAGCAAGGAAATTCAATTGTTACCGACTCACTTGATCATCAAAGGGAAATATGGCAGAGACAGTTCTAACCTAATTAGCAAAATAAATTTAGTTCTTACCGAGTTCACTCAGCAGCCAAAGGATTTTGCAAATTTTTTAGTATTAACTGAGTTGAGATGGTTAACTAAGAAAATTGTTTCTGGAAGCAGTGCTTACCAAGAAGGGTTGGCCAATGAAGGATTTCATTGTTTTGTGAAATAAATTTTATTTGTTTAATGTAATATTTGTAGCTAGCTGATGTATCATTTATTGGTAAATGTAACTTGTGAATGAGCCAAATTGATAATCTAAATGGTATATATAAGAGGTCAAATTGTGAATTCTAAGTTTATGATGGATTTGATGTGATATGAGTGTGAAGGAGGACTAATTATTGTGAAAGTGAATTTTGAAGGATGATCAGAGATCATTGAGGAGCAGCAAAGCTATATTTGATTGAGGAGGATCTAATGGTGCAAAATAGAGATCTCTAATCAGAAAATTCAATTGCATCATATTCAGTTCAATTCATTGTTACTTCCTAACCATTGTAGCAATGATTTCAAAATTTCTTAACAAATTTGGTTTAACAACCATTTTGTAAATCCTCTTACAAGGTGAAAGTTTAGTTGAATTATTCTTAAGACCTCTAGCAAGGCCACTCCTAACAGGGTGATTAAATCCTCTAACAGGGTCACACCTAACAGTGTGTATTGTAACCTTTAACAAGGTTGGCTCCTAATAGGGCTCACTTCAGAAGAGTGAAAATTGGTAGCTAGTTACTTGGTAGTTTGTCCCATATTGGGTTTCCATATTAAATCTAGTGTCTCTTGTGTTCATGTTATTTACTTTTGCATGCATGCTAATAATTATGAATGCTTAAAGATTAGTAACAAGTTAATCTACCAAGTTACAACATTTTGTGATGTATTTACCGAGTGACAGCAATAACTAGTTATTTAAGACATCTAAGGGATCTGGATTTGTTTTTGTAGTAACTGATTCACCCCCCTTCCCACCCCCTCAGTTACTTCATCTATAATTCCAACATAAGAGAGTTTACTTCCATGTTTTCATTTGATTTATTTATGTATTGTAAACTTGGGGCTTGTCTTAAGTATTTAGTTATTTCAAGTATTTAAAGTTTTTTTGCAACCGACTTGTGGGTTGAGGATTTATTTAATGTAATTTTCTAGACTGACTTGTGTCTTGTTTTAGTATAAGTAAAGGGTCTTTTCTTGTTGATATTCATTATTATTTAGCATGGAGAGATGAGAGGAGTGAAGTTTAATCAAATCTAGTAACTAAGTGTGCACTTGGGAAACAAAAGGGTTTCTTGGTGGCCTGTGAGCACAAGATTAGATTCTTCTTGGATTTTTCTACCAAATTATGGATATGGGATAGCTAGGATTTGGATCTTGCAAGATATTGCTAAAATTTTATTGTAATTATTGATGCATTTGGAAATATTCTAGAAGTCCTTATAGTCAGACATTTTGGATGTAAATCTTATAATTCTATTATGAGAATTGGCATTATTGGATCTAAATCTCTATGTTATTGTTTATATTACATTGTGTGGTTATGTGTGGTTATTTTGGGGGTCCAGGACATCTTCATTCGGGATTATCCTGCCTTATACTATGTCAGGATATTTTTTAAAGATGTGACAATATTTCTAATGAAACTGACACAAACAGTAATGCAAGGTACAAGGTTTTAGAAGTTTCACATTGGGATTTATATTTACCTTTAACATTGTGGTCAAAGGGAGAGAAGATGACTAAAAGGGGGAGAGAATGACTAAATAAGAGAAGTACATAAAAGTGATGTACTATGGAGATATATGTTGATCAAGTTGCTACTAAAGAATGATGTATATCCAAAGGGGTAGAAATTGACAAAATGTGAACATGAAGATGTTGAAGATACAAACTTAGTGAATCTAATATTAAAATTTGTTGTAGAGAACTAGAATAAAGTCAGTGAGCTAAAAAGTTATATTTTTATAAATGCATACATTTGATTATCTTATGTGTGATTTTGTGTAAAGTAAAACCTTATGTTTATGTGTTTTCATCAATGCCAAATGGGGAGATTTTTATTCCCAACTAATAATTGTAAGAATTTGGCTTAGGCCAGAATTTAGCCAAGACCAAGGAATGCACCTAATTTGGAGTCTGGATGTCCAAGTTATGGCCTCCTAAAGTCAAATTGCAAAATCCAAAATCAATCTAGAGAGGGGTTGCATCAACGAAGGATGGGGTTAAATTTGACGATCATATGGTTGTTGCAGTAGTTCAAAATTGGCCTGGTATCACGATCAGATGATCGTCAATTTTAGGCTAATGAAAAGATGATGTCAGCATCCCCTTGCCCTGTGATGATGTCAATTGTATGGATGGTACAGATGATTGCTGTAGAAAAACTTTGTACTGTACAAACTAATGTGGAAGAAAATGATGTGGTAGCCAAGTCAGATCATGACTATATTCTACCATACGTTGACTTGTCAGGCTGGTGATGTGTCAAAATTTTCAAAAGTTGTGTGTTCTCCACGTAATTGCTGGCATGTTCCTACTATTGTGTGTGGGTTGGGCACAAGAATTTCCACGTGTGGGTGACTAGCATCCGCTGTGTCATTGACTGTGCAAGGACGACGAGAGGATTTTAAAAATTGTGATGTCAAAAATGACCGTGATCGCCGAAATTGTGAGCGCATTGCTGAAATCATGAGTGTGTTTCTTGATTTACAACTTTACGTTATCATTTCTAGAATCTATTGTGATGCATCATAACTACATAATGCATGGCCAGATTTTTATTTTCTGATCGCCGGTGGTATTTTGCTTAAATCCTACATGTGTTGTGGGTGGGGTAGGAATGTAGTTTAAATACCAATGCACCACAATTAACAATAAACTATAAGGCTCATCAGTGGTGGAGGCTTGGCCTCACCAGAAATGTGAGGCCAAGCTAGTGGGTACGAGCTGCTCGCCGAATTTGGTATTGATTTCTTGTACAGTCAAATTTCACAAAGGCTTAATTCAAGCCAAAAATTGATTGCATATGCCCATAGAACCCTGTAATAAAAATTTTGAATATTCTACCAAAATTACAGAGCCGAGCCGGGGTGTCACTACTCGATTTGGCTAAAAAAAAATTCTCTACCTAAGCAATAAAAAATCAAAAAATACCAAATTTGGAAATAAAATGTAGAGAAATAAAATAATTTTAGATCTGAAATAAAATAATTAGATCAAATTAGATCATACCCGAACTGCAAATCGGGGCCTCCAAGTTTCGATTTGCAAAAAATTTTGCCTCATGATCAACTTTCACCTAACATAGGCAAATTTATAGTCAATCTTCATTGAATCAACACTTAGGACACAACTGTGAGGTCAGATGTAGTTCTAGATGCTCCTAATTTATGTGGATCCTCCAGATTTGATTCAAGATGTTGAGCATGAACAGTCTCGAATGACTATGTGTAGAGAATCTCCCTCAGCTCTAATACCATGTAAGAATTTGGCTTAGGCCATAATTCACCCAAGACCAAGGAATTCAGACACAAGCACACAGTAGACCAAAATAGAGAGAGTATGATCAAAATGACGATATTCATTCAATATGCTAGCTTAAGAGTACACTAGGAGTGCTTGTATATAAAGGCCTTAGGAGAGCTTCTAGAATGCATAGAAGTCAGCAACATAATAAGTCATACAACTAGGCACATGTCCACTAGATATGAGTTATCCTCCATTAACCATGGAATTAAGTGTGAAGATGTGAGGATAAACCTACAATAGTGTAGCATGCAAATTAGTGGTGTAGACAACATGTGCTAAATGAGGAGTGCGGATAACTGTGTTGTCATCATGACAACTTAGTGAATGATGCAAACTCTTGTGTTGTAGACACCATGGGCATAATTAGAGTTGCATACATCAATGAGAGTACACAAATTCCTAAGTGTCTCACCTAAATAAATAATAAAATAATGCAAAATAATTAAATAATGCATTAACCTAAGTAAACTTAAGTAAGTGTAATAAGTAAATACTTATTTACACCAATAATAATGTAACTAAGAATGATATAATTGTATGTCAAAGAGTCATATAAATTATTATTTTTTCATTGATGTCAATCTTTAGTTGGTCAGACATTATGCTAATTCAATAGAGTATCATATCCTTTGATTGATAAAGAGGATTTGAAGAAAGTGTGATGATGACAAAGTTGATAAGTAATGGTATTCAATGGGTACTTGAATAAATTGAACTATGATAGTATAATGTTGGTTTGATTATGTTTCAATCATGTTATGTTGTGATTAAGTTCATAATTGTTGAACCAATGAATTAAGGACCATAGTATTTGATGGGACTAAAAATTGCGTTCTCATTTTAAGTATCAACCCAAACTTTTGAGTCCATTTGAGCTCTATAAGCTCATTTCTTCATATGTACTTGGTTGTTATTGTAAGGTGTAAGAGTTGTTTTATGTTTCTAACACCTTGCATTCAGTGTCTCCATTTGTCTTATAATGATAAAGTGTCATTCTGAGTCACCCTATGAAGTCTCATTTTGAGCAATGTTCAATTCTGCATTTTTGCCAAAGTGTCAAACAGCAATAAGAAGCATAGTTTGCATTTGAATATCTTGCAGCTCATTTTGTTTCATGACTCACTACTTTAAAAAAAATTAGTACACATATCAAAGAGCCTGTGTTTCAATTTTCATGTCATTTTGATATATTTTTACTAGGTTTTGAATCCCTCAAAGTTGGTTACTTATCTCTGCCATGCTGGTGCAAATTGTCCTAAATTCTGGAAGGCCCTATTTGACCGATTATAACTTTGACCCAATTGACCATACTACTAAATTACATTTCCATTAATTTCTAGAGGTCACACACTTTCTATGTTCTAGATTTGAGCATATGATGAATCTGTTTGATTAGTTTTCAAATGCGATTCCAAATGCAACTTGTGAAATTTTATAGGTGTCATAAAATGTAGATTGATCACTACCCTTGTTCAAGATGTCATAACTCTGAATCCATAATAGATGAGATCAAATGGTCTATACCACTACATTCTACTCCAAAATTACTTCAAGTGTGTCAATTTTAAGTTTTGACCAATCTGTTTGAACACTTTCCCAAGTCCATTCCATTTATGAAAATCATTTTTCTATTGATGTCCCCTTTTATGTAAATTTGAGCACCCCACTTCACAAGTCCTCCACACTCTCCCTGTTATTTGTCATGAACCCAAAGCACAAAACTATATTCTGCTTAGAACAATGAACTAATCCCCTAGTTTTTAAGCCCTTAAGTATCTGTTTGATCTATTTTTGAAGCCAAAACCAAATGCATTATGTTGCTTTCTAACATATTTATTTGCAAATAGTTTTAAGAAGGCAACTTTGATGGTCAATTTTTTTGACCCAAGATTCCTCATGACATGAGATCTGAAAGGGTGAAAGAATGTAGAACAAAGAATGAGCACATATAATTTCAAGGTTTAGTCAGGTGTTTCAATCAGATTTTAAGGCTGGCTTTCAGGCCTCTTGGTCAAAAAATCCCAGTTTATAGATAAATGATAAAATGAGTTTTAATGATATTTAGTAATTAAATTCCATTTAATCATTGACATATGCTCACTGGATCATTTTGAGAAATCAGTTGTTTGAAAATGAAAATAAATTTAGCTGAACCCACTCTGGGGCCTGACTGATTCCATTAGGATAATGAAAATGTAGGTACAATTGAAGGTGCAAGAATCATGTCAGAAGTGCTCAAGTATTATTTAAGAAACCCAATGGCTTTATGAGATATCACTCCCAATTTTTATAGGTTTATGCTCAAGATGAAACCACTTAATTTGAATGGATTATCTTGACCTGATGTACTAAAGAATGTCATCAAAAGATAGGTTAGCATGCTTATAAGTTAGTAGGTCTGGATGCTAAAACTTCAACTAGGGTGTTTTTGAGGGAAGGTGGTAATTTCTCCCTTAATAGAGACTAGATGGTGACATGTATGTTTTAATGTATGGACACTTTATGGTTGCACATCTTTTACATTTTTAATGGGGAGTTGTTGATAAGTGAGATGGCATCCAGACTATTGAAGTACAAGCCTCATAGTGATATGTTAGAAATATTTCAAATACTATAGTGATATTAACTCTGTGGTGCTTCGTCAAGGTATGGGTAGCATAAATAAAGGAGTGGAGTGTTTGAAGCCCAACTGAGATATCTACATTTTGTGAAGGCATCACATTGTGGGCTAGGATTGATTACAGCTACTAGGGCCCTAATTCCCCCACCAAAGGATTGATTTTAGGGATTGATTATTTAGTAGAGAAAACAAGAGGTTTGAAAAAAAAAATGCCCCATTCTATTATGGAAACTATTCTAGGTGTTATTGCAAGCTTTAATGTTGCAAAAATAATTGAGAACATTATGCCAACCATCAAGGAGGTTGAATTGTTAAGTGTGATCAGTTTAAGATCTAAATCCCCAAAAGATTTGTGCATCATTCACCTAGATTTGGCTATATTTTATTCTCATTGATAGAGTTATGTGGCTTGAAGTGGATGTGGTGTTAGTTTGTTGGGCATGGGATGAGTTGCCACTGGTTTTAGCATTTCATGATATTCTGGATCATATAGTAATGCCAACAATGGAAATTAGGAGTGTGATTTCATTATTCTATCATAATATATGATGTTGGTGAGGTCTCCAATTTTAATAGGTGAGTGGTATCATGTCACATGTGTTGATGCAGATTTCATGTGCTAAGACTTTCCTATTTAGTTGCATCACAAACCACATCAATCTATAATAGTTTCATTCTTATGGAAAGTGTGAAGCAAGTAGTGCTCAAGGTGAAGATCAAATGCATCTCCCATTAGCCAAAGTTGCAGAAACATTTAAAATAGGCAGTGATGTATGCATGATTTTCTCAGATGTCAATTAGGAATGGAAAGACCACTAAATTGGTGCAAGAAGTTGAATGAAGAGAGAATATGCCACTTGACTCCACTAGGATGAGGCCTATCCTTTATAATGATGCATGCAGATTTATCATTTGTAGAAATGTCAAATAGTAGAGGTCTTCTTTCATGCATGGATTTTTCTTCCATAAGAAATAATCTAACAAGAAATTTTGTTGACCATGTACATTCTAATTAAATTGATTTCTCATAAGGGGATTACAATGCTTCCAACATTGTAGTAATGGTGTCACCTTAGTATGCAAGGTTTTCAAAAGGTCATTGCAAGACTAATCAACATGGTCTCTTCAGTAAGAGAACACATTTTCTATTGTGCTTTATGCTAGGATAAATGGAATTTGGTTTGTCCTGCATTGACCATAAGGTGGGTCTTTCTTATGTTTATATGCCCTATGGCACAATATGATAGTATCTTTAAGGTAAACTTATAGACAAGTGCAGGTATATGAAGTGGGGTCATGGCTAGCCTGGCAGATGCAAAGCAATATTTTAACCTTTCAACACAGAGGAAGAAGTGCCACATGGTAGATTTTGGGAGTATTACATGAGATTGCAAGTCCAAGCTTGAAGTCTTGCAACGCTATGATCACATAAGATCAGGGAGGTGAAATTTGGGAGTTGCAATGTTATGAAAATTCTTTGAATCATAGGATTGTAAGATGGTAATTTCCAAGGTAAGATGTTATGATTATTTCATAAAATTATGGTGTCAAGAGATCAGAGAACCAAACATTAAGGTTTGAGATATTATGAAATTGTTGGGTTTCTCGTTTGGTTAGGAGTTGAAAATTGAAAGGTTAAGATATTATGAAGTCATTATAATATTGTATTGTTGTAACATCAGGAAATCATAAGATGGGGAAAAATTCAAATGGATCTCAAATGTTGTGAGGGAGATGGGTCCCACCTGGTGAATATGTTCAATGGTAAATTGACAAGTGGTTCTTGGAGATTAGTAAGAGACAAAGTAAAAGTAATAAAATAAAATATTAAAATCAAAAATCTCCAATTTGAAAATGCACACTCAGAGAGTTCAAAATTTTAAATGATCATGAGTTATTATATGTTTCAACTATATACTATTTTTAATTTTTCATTATATTGTTTTGTTCATGGCATGGGAATGGATTTTTCAAATAAACCTTAGCAGCACTATTTTTATTAGAAACATAGAGTATGATATGTTGTCAGAAATAGGAGAATCTAAATTTTCCATTTCTGAAGTCAGATTTTACAGGTGTATTTAATAGAAAAAGTTATAAGAAGTTTTCTATTTTTGGGCATTTCTTAGTGATATTGAAGATTTGATGTTTTAGATGGGAATAAGATTGGACTTTGATCAAATTTTGATGTGATCAGATTCATAAACAAACACCAAGAGAGAATTGAAAAGTATTTTGAAGGTGGTTACTAAAGATAGTGTTTGGTTGATTAAGGTAGTTGAAGATTTTCATGGCAGGGCCAGAACAAGACAAACCAAATCATAATGGGGGCTCTTGCAAACTTGATATGTATCATATTTTCTTTTAGAATAGGATTTCCCATTACTTTAAATAAAATATTTCAAATATTATGTTACATCATTGATGGGATTTGATTGCCATTAGAGGAAGTAAGAGATAGTTCTATAGTAGGAGAAGAAGGAATAGTCCTAGGTGAATACATGGTATAAATAGATCTAATCTGGGAGATTCTTCTTTTCTATATATTCTTCTTCTTTACTCATCGTAAGGGTTCTAGAGTTGGAGATTTTTTCTTACTATTGTGATACCATAGTTGGTTCCAATTTATGATTGTGATACCATTCTTAGTAGTTTCTCTATTATGAATAGTGGCACTATAGTTTCTTTGAAGCATTTAGTTATACAGACATTAATTTTGTATCTTCTAAGTTTTGGTGTACACCATGATGTATTTATTTTAAAGGAATTTAATATAGAGCTTTGTTGGGAGTTTCATTTTGAAGTTTATCTTCTTTTTTTTGGGTTTGTAGCTTTTTGTTGACTATGTACAAAGTGCATATTGTCTAGTTGTAGCTTGTTACTAAAGTTGTATGTCATTGTGTATCTTGTTATTGGGTCAATAGCCTAAGCAATTTGATTGATATGCATTGATAGAATTGCAAGGATCATAGGAGGATCTAATAAGTATGAATTTCATTTGAAGATTGATGTCTATTTGCAAGTTAGGTAGATAGATTTGATGTCTGGATATATGAGTATATCTTGGGTGTCCATGTGTATGTTTTGACTCAGTTCATACCCAATGGACAAGGGATTGGCTAGCTTGGAGATTACATGTTTTTGTTGTTGCATACTTGGGTTATGTTGATTCAATCATTAATTGAATATATTTTCCCTTTATGTTTAGGAATTGAAAATAACTACCCTCACTTAGATTACCACATTCATGTGCCATATTATTAGCTATTTCATGTCCATGAATGTTTGCATTAACATAGAAGATTCAGGGGTTTTATCTATTATATAGATTCATCTATATGTCTTTACACTAGTACTATAAAAAGAATCTGAGGTCCATTCACCTAGGTCTTTCAGAGCTTGAAGAGAAGAAGGAAATTAAATAGCCTTATAGTTGGCCCTAGTGTATGAATAGGTGCATTAAACATGGGAATTATTTTCCCCTAGGTATATTTATTCTTATCATTGGGTTATTCAAAAATTGTTAATTTACGAGCCAACAAAATGGTGATTCTGTTGGGGAGAGACATAATGAAACTACTACAACAGTAAGGAATTATAAGTTATTTCTCATTTCCCTGTTGGAATTGTGTCTCTCAATTATGCCTTATTCTTGATAGAAATATCTTTGAAGATCAATGATAGATAAGTGAACATGAAGTGTTGTTGTGAATCTAAGAGTCAAGAATATAAGTTTCTTTCACTTTGTTAAGGGTGTGAAATTCAAAGATTGTTGTGTAAGTTTTCAAATACATGTTGTAAATTTTGGACCATCTAGTTGTCTTATGCAAGATGGGCAAAACTTTTCTCACTAAGTGAGTAGCAACTCGAAGTTATATCTTTGTACCAATGCAATTGTGAAGTTGAGGGTATTGTGAAGGTTACAACAATTGGAATGCAGATTTAAAGAAGTCATCTAAGGCTCTTGGCAATGGTTGTAAAGATAATGTGGGATGTTATGAAAGAGTTACTAAATCAAGATAAGATTTGAATCTATTGTTGTTCATAGCATTGAAGAGGTTTGCAAGCATCATATTTAATGTATTTTCCACTTTCATGAGATTTCTTTTTTAGGAAAGTAAGTTATACAAAAAGTTTCTCCATGATATTTTCAGCAATAAATAGGAGAGTTGTTTAATGCATATTGGTATGCTCTATGAGGGATAGATTTAGCAAATATGTTTACATTTTGGAGTATGTTAGAGGTTTAATTGGTAGATGAGTTTTCAAATTTACTATAAGTTATAAATTCTGAAAGTTATTTTGGTGAGTTGTAAGTTTGCAAGAAATGGCATATTTCTTTTCACCTAGTATGCAATCCATTGACAAAAATCATAGATCTATCTCTACCAAGAGGTACATGCTATTACTTTTTGATGGCATTCATGGTTTCCTAAATACCATGTCATATAATCTAAGATAAAATTTGCCTAAGTTTAGTGGAAATCATTTGGATTCAGCCAATCAGCATATTCAAATGTTCAGTGATTTGATTGGCAATTTTGAGATTGCTAATGAAGACGTGCATATGAATTTGTTTGTTCAAACTTTAGAAGGTGATGCTAGAGATTTGTTCTCCTTTCTTCTAGCATGTTCTATTTCATCTTGGGTTGATTTACATTTAGCCTTCATGTAGCAATTTGGGGAAAGGGTAAGCATCTTTGATTCTTTTGAGAAGTTCTTGAAGATCCAAATCAAGAATGGTGAACTTATTCCTACTTTCAATATCAGATTTGTAAGAACCTTGAATGAGATTCCTGATAATTGTAGACTAGATGATAAAGTGTGTTTAATAGTTTGTCTCGATGTATTTGATGAAAAAATGAGTTATTGGTTGAGGGATAAAGAGCCCAAGACATTGTATTGGGCATTCATGACAGCAATAGAGACTGAAAATAATGAAAGGTATGGACCGACTTGGAGTCATTTCTCTAAAGGTGTTTGCAAGTATGATGAAATCAAAAATAAAGACCTTTATCATGTTGAGTATTCAAATATAGATCAATGTATAGGTTCCCCTATTTCTATAGATAATCTTGTTAAAATTTCAGAATCCAAAATATGTGAAGTTGAAGTTGAAGTCTCTTTGTTTCAAATGAGAGATGATGTTGGTGTTGTTGAACAGAGTGCACATGTTTGTAGTATTTTAACAATAGATGATAAGGTTGATTCACTTGATAATTTATATATGCAAGATTTAATTTTAGTTGTTGCTTTTCCTATTGATGATTTGCTTTGTGTTGAGAATGTCACTCATGAAGTTGCAAGGCATTCATCTCAGTTTTATGTGCGTGAAGAGGCTAAAATTTGTGTTTCAAGTGATGCTAACAATGTTGTTGATCCAGTGTGTTATGAAGAAGTGTCATCTGAAGAAGATGATGATTGTGGTTACTCAAATCAGAGTGAGGAAAATGATATTACATATTCATCTTCATTTGATTCTAATGCAAATTGGGAAGAAGAGAGCAATGACGAAAGTGAGTGTCCTTATTCAAGTAAAGGTATGGTTTTCTCTTCTAGATCTAAAAATGAAAATAAGATTCCATCTTTGAGTTCTATAAATCAGCACGTAGTTGAAAGTTTTAGAGAGGAATTGTTTACACAACATGAGGACAAAAAAATTATTTAAAAATATGAACTACCTAGTTGTAAGCCAAACTATAGGCTTTGGTATCTCCATATGTTCGTGAGACTAAGTCATAGGTTACTTAGTTACTTAGTTACGAAAGGGTGGGTTTTGATGGCCATGTTGTAGTTCCCTATAGAATGGTAGGGCCCTTTATAATAGTAGGGCCCTAGGCACCCTTGAGATAGTAGGGTCTATGGGATATTTGATGAAATTGGATACTTCCACAAATTGGCTGCCTCTCCTCTCTATAATGGCATTGGAAGGCCAATTCTCCAATCAAAAGGCAGGGATTCAGGTGATATCTAGTAAGACAACTCGACATTCATTCAGTTGGTTCTAAGAGAGATGAAATGTTGAACCCATGCCCTACTAATCTAAGGGACACACACGCATGATCTGTAGTTGTGTGCACTTCCATCATTTCATCATTCATTCTCATTTCATGTGTTTCATGATTTTGACTAACTAAATGCTCAAGTGGGAATAAAGGGCCAACCATTCATTGATCTAGTTGTTGATGTTCTGGTTGCAAGGCCCCTAGGCCAATTTGAGTACCTGTGCCAGAATGAACCAACTTGGTTTCAAGTCCAAGTCTCAAAACTAGATCTGGTTGCAGAGCAATAAGCAATTGCCAAAGTTGATTGGATTGAACCAGCTTGAATCTATTCCCTACTATTCTATGGGGAGCCAATGGTAGCATAAGCAAAGTAAGCAGCACAACTCTGTGGGGTGGGTGAGGGATATAGTCATATAGGTAACAGTGAAAGCAATAGCACTAGTGAAAGTAGAAGCACAAGTGTCAATGGCAGAGGTAGTTTAACCACTTATACTAGTAATCCATAGGGTCACTTTAGTTCAGAAGTTGTGCTAATTAATCTACCATAAACTAGAACTGCCCTGGTGAATAGGGTTGTAATGTCCCCTTTGGTAGGATTAGGGCACTCTGTGAATTTACACAATAGTTTGCTAGTTTCAAGTGCTTCAGGTGATACTATGGTTCTCTCTATTATATGTTGTTGTGAAACATGCATATTCCTTTCAAGTCAACTCTATTATTGCTTTATGATATATGTTGTTGATGATGGGATGGTCACTTGCATTATTTCATCTCTTATATAACTTTATTATGTATGCAATATGCAATGCTTCAAGCCATCACTAATAAAGAGATAAATATGTGCTCAACAATTGTGTTGTGTCTAATATATGCTATTGAAATTCTTGCACTTGTAATTGGAAGGTTGTGTCAGCAACCATGCTCTCTCAGTCCACCCCATAAGTCCACAAAAGGGATAAATTGAATTTATCTTTCATCCCTTCCCCATCTCCTGGCATGGGATATATATATATATATATATATATATATATATATATATATATATATATATATATATATATATATATATATATATATATATATATATATATATATATATATATATATATATATATATATATATATGAAGAGACACGTTGTAGAGTCACGTATGTTGATGTTATTAGTTAACAATGTAAATGATATATTAAGCATAAAGAAATTAAGTGCTAACCATTGTCCAGGCACAGTCATGACATAATCGCAAGTAATAAAACTGATCAAGTGCCAATAATCATCAAGGCTGAATAATGTATATTGCTCATAATAATCATTATTCATTATTATGAGTAATCTTGTTGATCATGATTCACTTATTCCGTATATCAGTAGTGACACCCAATAAAGGATTTAATAGTCCATCAGAATGTGATACTTGAGCAACATGCATCATTGTTATATGGATATACCCATACAGATTATAATGATCAGAGCATTGATCATTGTAACATGTATTGATACATGTGCATCCCAAGGGTTCCATATGGATGCCATCACATGTATCAGACCTATATGCTGAGAGGCGATCATATGTATGAGCATGGATATATGTATGTAAGTGCTAATGCATGTATGTAGATATATGCATGTGTATATGTATGATATGAGCATGTATGCTTGTTCCTATGTATATGCAATGATGTATGAATGTAGGCATGTGTATGTGTAAAGATATGCATGTATGTAAATACATAAGTACTAATACATATATGGATGTTCATGCATGTGTTGGTGCATCAAGGTGAGTAATGTAATGGATGATGTAGAAAATGGAATGCAAATGAGATCCTAACTAGTATGCACATACTATTTTCATGACAAGGTGTGTTTTAATTTCCCCTACCTTATTTACAATTGTTTTTGTATTCATAACTTTTAGGGATATCACATAATTATTTATATTATAATATATATTAATTCAATAATATATCAACTATCTTATTAGATTATAATACTTTATTAATATAGTATGTTGCTATATTATATTAGATTATTATAACATGATATGATATTATTATATAACTAGAATGTAGTATTACTTTATAATAATATTATTATTTGATTTATTAATAATGATTTAATATTACCTTATTACCTTAATTACAAATTTTTTTTATCAATAATATATTATTATTTATTCTTTAATAATATATTATACCATTAATAATATATCAATATTTTTTTTAATATATTATAACATTAAGAAATAATATATTTATTTATTCATAATAATTTAATTATATTACTCAAATTAGGCGACATGACAGTCTGCCCTTCCTCAAATTGCTTGTCCTCAAGCAATGATTGTTTACACTAAACCTTTATTGTGAATTCAATATACAAGTTATACACTAGAATGAAAGAATACATAAGGTATGCATGTAGTTAATGTCATAATGCATGAAGTAAATATCTAAGTGCTTGTAGACACAAAGCATACATGAAGAAGACAAATTAATGCATGAAGACACAAAGTATACACGATGCAGACACATGATGCATGAAGGCACAAAGCATATACGATGCAGACACATCATACATTCTTTGTTGATTTTCACAATGAAGTAGAGTAAAGAAAATGATGTATAAAATATACTTCCCTAATATGCCTTTTGATCATGGACCTGCAACACAAATAATTATTAGCATATAATAGCTCTAAAGAAAGATGAGTCTTGTGGTGATCCTTCTTCTCATTTACATAATCCTTTGGAAGGAATCTTTCTCTCACTCCTTATTATGATCATCATAAGATGGTAGATTTACATTGAAAAGGGTGTGAAACAAGCTACAAGCGGTTCCCTGGAGGATATCCGTCATGTGCTCGAATTTACTCTGCCTCTCCCTCCACCCACTCCCTACCTTAGGATATCATAATGTGGATGAGAAGATTAATCTAATGAACATATTTTTTGGCTCATGAATCTTTCTCTCTCTTGATCATCTTGAGATGGTAGATTGACGGTGCAAAGGGCATGTGAAACAAGCTACAAGTGGTTCCTTGGAGGATATCCGTCAGGTGCTCAAATTTACTCCGCCTCTCCCTCCACCAACTCCCTATCTTAAGAGATCATAATGTGGATGAGAAAATGAATGTTAATCTAATGAATAAGAATCTTTCTCTCTCCTTATTATGATCATCTTGAGATGGTAGATTGATAGTGCAGAGGGTACGTGAAACAAGCTACAAGTGGTTCCCTGGAGGATATATGTCAGGTGCTCGAATTTACTTTGCCTCTCCCTCCACCAACTTCCTATCTTAAGAGATCATAATGTGGATGAGAAATAGACCCCTATATACTATCTAATCACATGTCTTTCCCTTCTATCATAATTTGTTAAATTCTTCCTTTTTTGGAATATACACTACTCTATGGACATGTATTTACTCTTTGTAATGTTAGGTGTAAAACCAATAGTCACTAAACTATGATAGGTCACTGCACCTCATTTCATATATTTCTAGGGTGTTTAATACTTCACTTGAGTGGTGGGACAACATTTGTAATGGCTCATGCCACACCTTTTTTGTTTCTCAAACTTATTTGATTTCCCTTGGTCTAGCAGTCTATTGATATTATTCTTTTTTTCCATTGTCTATTGTTATTAGAGTACTAGGATGGTCTTTGTTTATGTAAAATCAACTACACACTCTATCCAAGTACCTTTTCAAATCTTAGTTCTTTGTAAGACATTAAGCCTTTTCTCTAAAGTATGACATGGTCTTTTCTATCCTATTGCAGATTCCTTCATGGATCATGCATCTAGCATATAGCTTACAAACTCTACATCGTCCATCAACAAACATTTTCAATATATGGTGTGTCAACTCTCCAAACTATTATAAGAATATTGACGTCAAAGTTATGACATATGATCTTAGCATGACACATACTATTTATTCAATATTTCATATGGTCTACAACCTACTGAACACCTAGATGATTAGATTTCTTATAAGTTTGAACTATATATGTCATTTAAATTTTTAGAATGCAATTCTTACTGATTTCTATATCTTACTTGCAGGATGTAACATGAACAAGATAGTATTCTCTCTTAGATATGGAAAGATATATTTTGCTTCAGAGTTATATCAGTGATTTCTAAATATGAATATTGTGATCGATCTACAGATTGCTTTGCACTATTTGATTTTGGCGCTTTATTGTATACCTTAGTATTAATTTGGAATGTCTATTTGACTAACCCACGATTAAGCTGCCAACCTAAATTTATTATTTTCATCATTAATCATCTATACTAGTGTTAGCGGCTAATGGCTTAATAATAATTAATATGTTCAAACTTTAAGTTAGCTTTACTTATATCATCTATCATTTATGGCTATCATTTATTTGTTAAATTAGTTATACAAATAAGTAACATTCTAATTAAAATGTATTGGCAAAGAATTTAATAAATAAGGTTACTTCCTCAATATCTTCATCTACACATGAGTTTGATGCCTCCAACGTGGTCTATTTGTCCGGCATCCAAATCATGAATTTCATTCTGCTACAATGACATGCAACTAATTCCCAATATTTATCACACACTAGATCACAATGGGAAACATTTGAAATGCGGAGAAAGGTAGATGTACATTTGACATCTATTTTTATTTGCAGCTTGAAACAACCCTTTTCACGCTCAAAATGAATTTTAGACCTTCATAAACATATGTTAGAACTTTCAAACCCCAACATTGTTTCCAATCTATTTATAAGCCCAATTGCTCCTAGTGTTTTCCAACATCTTCTTCTCTTTTGTATTCTACAAAAAAATTATTTCTCATTGACTACATCAAAGATAGTGTCAATGTTTCCAGCGCTCTTTCTTTTGATCTCTATTGTAATGATTGAGTCTTCAGTCGAGGGTGCAACATATACTCAACATATAATGTGGCAATGTATTCCAATGGTTTCCCAGTTTGATACCAACCTCCAAGTGCCCTTTAAATTTTTGATGAGAATGTAGCATACGTCAGCTTTGGCACTTCTATTTACGGGCATCATAGATCAGACCAGCTGTCAGAACACCTCCAGTTAATCAAGATCTCTCTTCCAAAAAACATCAAGATTGGCCTCTTGGCTTCCACTGGAAATTCAACAAAAACACACATTGTGAAAGCTTGGGATTTTGCTTGTGGATATCCGTGGGATAACAAACCCACGGCTCCTCTACGACAAGCTCAGAATGAAGAGAACATTTCCACTTCCTTATCTAATGGTAATTGTTCAATACTTTTATTATTTGCTTATCTGCGTTAACAACTCTATTAGCATTTGCCAAGTTGCTTAATGCAGACTGAGTCGCATTTAATTCCATATGCTGAAGAGAAATGCTATCTGCATCCAAATTCGCCATGGCTCCACTGAAAACTTGAATATTGCTTAATGAGATAGGTCTCACTTCTACCCTTCCTGACCAAATTATACAAATGAAACTCCTAGCCTTTGCAAAAACACGTCTTCTAACAGTATGTTATAAGGAGCAATGAAGCCCTATTTCAATGCTTTAACTGATTTGTTTATCCAATATTTCTAAAATAATCTATCTCTAAAGTATATGTATCTTCTAGCTTCTGTGATCATTTATTATTTTTCACAGGATGGCAAGATCATGGCTCTGATACCATTTTTAATGTCCCCTTTGGTAGGATTAGGGCACTCTGTGAATTTACACAATAGTTTGCTAGTTTCAAGTGCTTCAAGTGATGCTATGGTTCTCTCTATTATATGTTGTTGTGAAACATGCATATTCCTTTCAAGTCAACTTTGTTATTGCTTTATGATATATGTTGTTGATGATGGGATGGTCACTTGCATTATATCATCTCTGATATAACTTTATTATGTATGCAATCCACAATGCTTCGATCCATCACTGATAAAGAGATAAATATGTGGTCAACAATTGCAGTGTCTGATATATGCTATTGCAATTCCTGCACTTGTAACTGGAAGGTTGTGTCAGCAACCATGCTCTCTCAGTCCACCCCATAAGTCCACAAAAGGGAGAAATTGAATTTATCTTTCATCCCTTCCCCATCTCCTGACATGGGATATATATATATATATATATATATATATATATATATATATATATATATATATATATATATATATATATATATATCTGAAGAGACATGTTGTAGAGTCACGTATGTTGATGTTATTAGTTAACAACGTAAATGATATATTAAGCATAAAGCAATTAAGTGAGTATTAAGTGATGACCATTGTCAAGGCTGAATCATGATCGCTTTTTCTACTGCTCTAATACTATAATTGAGCATCCTACTCACTTGCTCTTCCTTCTTGCCCATAGAAAAATAGGGGCCCTTACAATTACAAGGCTTACTTAAGTCATATTACATATATAATGGTGACATCATCATGGCTTTCTAGATCAATCGATGCAAGTAATGACATGGTTAATCACTTGAGCATGCCTAAAGGTAAGCAAGGATTGGGAGGTCAATTGTGGGCAGTTATATTGGGGGTGGGGTGGGGGAGGTCGAGAGCATAACTTCACAGTCAACCATTGGGTTATTCCATTAGCGGTGCCCTATTCTTCTATAGGGGGATGAAAATAGGAAAACTTCATTAATTACGATGAAAATGAATGATCCCAGAAGGATGGAAATCCAATTCCAGGTCATTCCCTACTGAATGTGATCTTCCATAATCTCTTCAACCCCCGCATGAATATGCCAAAATGAATAGATATCTGGTAGCAAAGTGAGATAAAATTCATCCAATATGATCATCAAAGGAAGTAGGGAAGTAGAAAACAAAAGGCTTCTTTTTCTATCTCAGGTAATCTCTATCCCTGAAAAGAGTTTTTATCCCAATCCACCCCTATGTCCCTTCCCTACTAATAAGCTATCATTTCCCAATCCACCCCTATCCAAAATGTGCCCCTTCATAGACCTCCCCACCAATGGATAGAGACAAATGGGAATAACTAAACCACATCTATGGAATGCTAGTACCATGTAGTTTCTTCAAAACCAACATGATGCTCCTTGGTAAAATGGCCTGGATATTGGTGAATACCACATATGATTGGGAAAAGAATCCCAAAAAATGGGATTGAAAAGGTCATTGTCGATATGAATGATGTAATAGCTTTGGTTGGAGCAAACCCTGAAATGGCATGACCGAATGATTGTTTAGCCAATTATGTATTTCATGCAACAAGATGAATAAAGGAATTAAAAATGTTTCCAATACTAATAGTAGCTCCCACTAAAGCAATTGTAGCTGCTCTGACACCTATTGATTTTTCACCCTCCAGTATCTAAGTAGGGTCCCACATATTATTAGGGATTCTTTACCTACCTAATCTCTGAAAGAAAGCAGTGAACAACTTAATAAGTTCTCAATGCCTAATAGTAGTCTTCCTATGCTTAGCTAGAAATCGCATGATGTCATTTTTAAGAATGGCTATCTCTCTCTCCAACTCACTTCTATCCTTAAAGGGAGAAATGTTGCCAGTGTCTAGTTGGAACTGTAGTGGCTTCTAAATATCAGCCACTAATATCACCTAGTCAATTAGATTAGTTAGTAGGGCACTATTTTGTGACAAAATGAAAAAAGTTCCTTGATCCATAAGTTGTTCCAACATCACTCACTCTATTATGTTCCCTCACTCTGCTAGAGAGTGGCATACCAAGAGAAATCCTACCAATCTACCCCCCACTATAGTAAAGGGATCCAAGGAAGAATGCAAAAGAGAACCCTTAAAATAGTAGGGCCAAACACCAAACAAGATTTTATATGTAACATGCCCACCAAAATCAATCAGGTGGGTAGCCCTCCTACCATTCCCCCCACCTTGTTACTATAGTTGATAGTAGGAACTCTCCCAATCCTAATGACCAGCCCAGCACACTAACATGATCTGATCTATCTATAGACATAACATGATGTGTGGACCAATCATGTTACATATAGATATGTATCATGTATCATGGGGCAAGCAACTGCAACCCCTACTTGCTCATGATGAACTGGGGCAAGGAATAATGGTTAATTAAAAGGGACAGGAATAGGAATAGTAAGAAGAGCACTTCCTATATCCCAGAAGTTGTGGAGGTGCATATGTGGTTCGAGGAACGGAAGCCTACCCTTTCATAATGAGGAACAAATTGAATGGGGAGGTGGGTAGGATCTTCAATTGATGCCCTATCCCTAGATTTTAAGGGGATTATTTG
This sequence comes from Cupressus sempervirens, assembly GCA_028749045.1. Taxonomy (NCBI): domain Eukaryota; kingdom Viridiplantae; phylum Streptophyta; class Pinopsida; order Cupressales; family Cupressaceae; genus Cupressus; species Cupressus sempervirens. The sequence continues at coordinate 232,810,190 of CM053793.1, forward strand.
TCTCAGTCTGTGACTATAGTATCTAAAACTAGTATGGGCTTTGGATCTAAATATGTGGTGATAGGCCTGGAACTCTGCCTACTTCATGTTATGCCCTTTGTGGTAGTGCCCATGGATAGTAAGGGCTACTATTGCTGGATCAACAACTACATAATCAACAGAAAGAATTGGTACCCTAAAATTCTATGAGTTGGATCTATTGATGCTCATAAAATGATCCCATAAAATTTTAGGCTAACCTACCATTCTATAGTTGAGGGTATCAATCTAAAATTAATTTGTTACTTGAGAGAATGCCTATCAATTGAGCCCTATAATTCTACAGCTTCTAGGTCACTAAAGTAATCATGCCATACCCACCTAAAATTATAGGTCCTTGCTCAAATATAGCGATTCATGGCCATAGAAGCACCTCTGTCAATTATAAGGGACGTTGATCACCTAATTGATTGGTTGGGCTCCTTATAGAATGGTAGGGCACTCCCTATAATTTTTAGGTAGATGAGTGCCTATAGTTTCTTAGGTAATCATGTCTATGAGCCCTTTACCCTTTACCCTTTAGAAGAGTAGGGTTAGAGGTAGGGTTCTCAATTGATCGATGTAAAATTCTAGTTTTCCATTCATATGTAGCAACAAAAATGAGCTAGAATGGGTCGCCCATTAGAACCTATGAAAATAATGGGAGGGGGGGAATTATAATAGTATGGAATGGGTCATCATTCATTGTTCTAATGTGTTTAGGAATACTGCTCTTCCCTGTATTTGGGTTGCCTTGCCTGAATTGGAGCTAGAGCAAGTTCATATCATGTTTAGGAAAAATTGGTTTTCACTGCTGAAGTGAATCTCTGGAAGTGCCAATCTCACCCCTCTCCTTTCTATTGATTCAATGATTCTAGAGAATGACACTAATAAAGTTGTAGGGAACAATCTAAAGGAATAGAGAGTCACATATAAGCTAAGGAACCAATCGGTCTAGAGGAACTTAAGTGAGAAAAGGATGGGGGTGTACACCCTAAGACAGGAGCAAAGGCCCCCAATGATAGTAATGATAATCCCGGGGAAGAGATAATGACAGATCACCTCATGGTGCTATTCTAGTCAAAAGCCTCCTAAGGTGTCATATTGGAAGATTCTTCATTGGCCCTAATCTACTATAGTGATTATCACATTTATCATAGCCTATTTTCAAATTTGAAGCAAAACTACAACTTTTTATTGATTAGCCTACTATTTTAAAGGGGCTTAAGAACCCTAATCAAGTGGTCCTCCCCTATAGACCACAACACATTGGGGACCTTTATTTAGTCATTGAATGGTTATCCTGGGAACCAACTGGCTCTCCCTAAGGCATCAAGAGAAAGTCACCTACTCATTATTGGCCTGGGCATGCTAATAGGGGAAACCCTCCTATTCCATTACCTCTCTTCAATCGTGCACATATACATGGGCCATAGCCACCTAGTTCCAAAGAATACACACCTCACATGCATATCCATCTATAGGAGCCCACCTACTTAGAGAATAGTAGGGTGCTTAAGGTGGCCTTTGTTCTGCATGCACAAGAAGTACCCCGCTTGTGCTACACCCAGATTGAAAAAAATTCTCATGCAGTGCAGGGTGAGAAATGGTGGAATAGAAGGTGCCTGGGGGATCTAGTCATCCTAATTACCACCAACTATTCTTTATTTGGGGAGGGCCCTACCATCCATCCATAGGTAGGCGGGAAGTTTGAAAGCCCCATACATAATAGAGTAGGGGTCACCATTTAAACTCTATTATATAGGCATGGGTGGACCAACCTAGATTAGGCTAAAGCCCTACTCCATTCCCGGTAAACAACTATTGAAAGAAACTTGGAGAACTAGATTAAAACAAGGCAAAAGAAACCTGCCCTACCAGTAAGCCACATGTTGATGCCTTCCCGATGCCATTGGAAGGAAGGGCTATAGTTCGACAACTAAATAGATAGTTGCCAACTTCCTTGCTTGCATAGCTGGCCCTATAGATCCACCACTTTCTTTATTCTAGCAATTTTCTTTATTAATGATGGCAATGGTGCTGAGGGAATAGAACCATTAGTTGGGGGGGTGGGGGAGGGTCCAAGAAAACTACCTTTCTATAGCTATAGTAGGCTGAGCACCCATTGTTTCTATAGGGGAGACAGACCTCATCTAGAAGAATGGCCTACCCCCTACATGCATACCCCCACCCCCACCCCCACTATTCTAAGGTAAGGGTTAGGATCAGGATCATTCTGATAGGCATTCATATAGGGTGATGCTCGATTTTGGATTTGTTGAGTACCTAATGGTACTCTCCCTTAGAAGGAGGGAGAGGAGGGGGATATAGGAAGAATGGATAGTCGATTGGAGACTCGTTGGTCTTCTAGTGCATGAATGTTATCTCTTGATCAACCTAAAGCCTAAATGACCTTCAAACCTAGCAATTCTATCATCAACCCTATTCGCGTTCCTATGATGGCCCATGAACATGCTTATTCTTCAATCATAGAGAAACTTTTGAATTGCGAGGTTCCATTATAGGCTCAACATATATGAGTGTCATTTCATGAAATCACTTGAATTTTGAATCATTTACTTGCTCTAACCACTCATGCTATGGATGTGGGAGCATTAACCCCATTCCTGTGGGCTTTTGAAGAACGAGAGAAATTGTTGGAATTCTATGATAGAGTCTCGGGAGCCAAGATGCATGACAGTTACATACAACTAGGTGGAGTGGTACAAGATCTGTCTCTTGGCTTATGTGAAGATATTTATGACTTTACACGACAATTCACTTCTCGTATTGATGAATCAAAAGAGATGTTAACTGGCAACCGTTTCTAGAAATAATGATTAGTGGATATTGTTACTATCACTACACAGTAGGCCAAGGATTGGGGATTTAGTGGTGTAATTCCAAGAGGTTATATGAGCAATTCTAGGGTTACTACATCAGTGCCTAGTGATAAAATAAGAGATGATTGGTGGACAAGTCATATGAATCATCTTAGTGAAGAGAATGTGAGTAATATTGATTTATATTCCACATGCTTATTTGATGAAGTGGATGTTGTGTCTTCAAGTAATGATGATGATGATTCTAATTTTTCCTCTTCGCATACTGAAATTTTTCATGACAATGATGTTGGAAATGGTTTCAAGGTTTTCACTAATCTGTTGTATGGTGAAGAGTTTGATGTTGATCAGCACATCACTTAATGTAATGTTTGCAAGGGAGCTCTACATGGAATTATCAACCTACTATTTGAAGAGTACATGGAATGTTAAAATTTGGTTGAGGCCAAACTTGATGGTGAGACATTGTCTTACTATTGTCAGAGATTAGATTCTTCTTCTTCTAGGTGTGACAGTGATTGTAATGATGATGTTGCATTTTGTGATGATGATAGCAAGGTGTTAGATAAAGTTCTTATTGAAGATCAGCCTACACCTTGCAAAGAATTTTATGATGAATTCTCTAATGTGATGACTAATTTGTTTGTTGATTTTGAAGAATCACTAGAGGGCCCAAGATTAGTTTTAGTCATTGACATAGATGACATTTGTGAGTATAAATCTGAATACTCATTTGAATATCAATCGACTATACAAAAGGATACACATCTCAAGGTGTGTCTAATCTTTTTTCCCGAGTTAAATATGAATCTTTCACATTCAAAATTGATAGCGTGCATGATTCATTTGATGAAGAGAGGTGTTAGATTGATCATGATATATTTGAGCATGCTAACCCCTATTTTCATAGTGAGCATTTTGTTAAGGATGTTCCTAGTATGCACCATGAAAATTAGGAAAGTTATTTTGTCTTTCCAACTAAGATAATTGAGAATTTTGATGTGTTTTGTGAGATCGATGGAAAAAAATTTCTAGTTTAACTCAAGAACATGTAAATTAAAATCAAGTGTTTGATAGAGGTAAGAAGTTTTGAAAAGTCTTGTACAGTTTAGGTGTAGTTTCCCTCTTTTCAATAAGTTGCTTGTGAGGGGTTTTGTTGTCAAGTGTGTGGTCTACTTCCTCCAGAGATCTGAGCCCTTGTCATACCCACTAGGGGCATGCATCCCTATACAAAGCCACTGATGGGACTCAAAATTGTGTTCTCATTTTGAATACCATTTCAAACTTTTGAGTCCATTTGAGCCCTACAAGCGCATTTCTTGCATATGTACTTGGTTGTCCTTGTCAGGCCTAAGAAGTGTTTTATGTTTCTAACACATTGCATTCAACATATCCATGCATCCTATAATTATAAAGTGTCATCATGAGTCACTCTATGAAATCTCATTTCGAGCAATGTTAAATTCTGCATTTTTGCCTGTGTCAAACAGCAACAAGAAGCTTGGTTTGCATTTGAATATCTTGCACATGTTTGTATTTCATGACTCACCACTTAGGAAGTGTTTAATAAGCATATCAAAGAGCACATGTTTCAAATTTCATGTCATTTTGATATGTTTTGATTAGGTTTTAAATCCCTCAAAGTTGGTTACTTATCTTTGTCATGCTAATGCAAATTGCCCTAAATTTTGGAAGGCCATGTTTGATCTATTATAACTTTGACCTAGTTCACCATACTAAGAAATTTTCTTTTAAATTATTTTATAGAGGTTACACACTTTCTATCTTCTAGATTTTATCATATGAAAAATTCTCTTGATTAGTTTTAAAACGCAATTCCAAATGCAACTTGTGAAATTTTATTGGTGTCATAAAATGCAGATTGATCAGTACCCTTATTTGAGATGTCATAACTCTCGATTTGTAATAGATGAGATCAAATGGTCTATACCACTATGTTCTACTCCTAAATTTTTTCAAGTGTGCTAATTTTTAAGTCTTGACCAATCCATCTGCACAATTTTCGAGGTCCATTCCATTTGTGAAAATCACTTTTCTATTGATGTCCCTTGTTCTATAAATCTAAGTACCCCACTTTGCAAGCTTTCCAAACTCACCCTGTTATTTTTAATGAGCCCAAACCACAAAATTATATTCTCCTCACAAAAAATAACTAATGCCCCAGTTTTCAAGCCCTCAAGTATCTGTTTGATCTATTTTCGAAGCCAAAACCAAACACATTTTGTTATTTTCTAACATGTTTATTTGCAAATAGTTTTAAGAAGGCAACTTTGACGGTCAATATATTTTGACCCAGGAGTCATCATGACACAATATCTGAAAGGGTGAAATAATATGGAACAAAGAATCATCTTGTCTAATTTCAAGGTTCAATCAAGTGTCTCAATCAGTTTTTAAGGTCGGCTTTTAGGCCTCTTAGTCAGAAAATCACAGTTTATAGATAAGTTATAAAATGAGTTTTAATGACGTTTCAGTGGTCAATTTTGATTTTAATCATCAACAGATGCTCATTGGATCATTTTGAGGAATCAGTTGTTTGAAAATGAAAATAAATTTAGCCAAGCCCACTCTCGGGCCTGACTAATTCGATCGGGATGATGAGTATGTAGGTGCAATTGAAGGTGCAAGAATCATGTCAAAAGTTCTCAAGTATTATTTAAGGAACCTGATGGCTTTATGAGCTATCATTCCCACTTTTATAGGTTTAGGTTCAAGATGACACCACTTAATTTGAAGGGATTCTCTTGACCTAATTAACTAAAGAATTTCATCAAAACACATGTTGTCATGCTTACAAGTTAGTGGGTCTAGATGCTAAAACTTCAACTAGAGTGTTTGTGAGGCAATGTGACAATTTCCCCCTTAATAGAGAATAGATGGTGACATGTATGTTTTGTATAGACACTTTATGGTTGCACATCTTTTACATTTTTAAATGGAGAGTTGTTGATAAGTGAGATGTCATCCAAGCTATTGAAGTACAAGCCTCATAGTGCTATGTTCAAAATATTCCAAATACTGTAGTGATATTCACTCTTTGCTGCTTGGTCAAGGTATGGGTAGCAGTAATAAAGGAGTGGATTATTTGAAGCCCAACTAACATGTCTGCATTTTGTGAAGGCATCACATTGTGAGCAAGGATTGATTGTTGCTACTAGGGCCCTACTTCCCCCCTACTAAAGGATTGACTTCAGGGATTGATTATTTAGTTGGGAAAACAAGGGGCTTAAAAAAAATGAAATGCCGCATTCTATTATGGCAACTATTCTAGGTGCAATTGCAAGATCCAATGCTACAAAAATGATTGAGAACACTATGTTGACCATCAAGGAGGCGAATTGTTAAGTGTGATCATTTTGAGATCTAAATTCCCAACGGATTTGCACACCATTCACCCATATTTGGCTCTATTTTCTTCTTACCGACAGAGTTATGTGGCTTGAAGTGGATGCGGTGTTAATTTGTTAGGCATGGGATGAGTTGCCACCGGTTTTAGCATTTCATGATATTCTGGATCATATAGTAATGCCAACAATAGAAATTAGGAGTGTGATTCCACTGTTCTATCACCTTATATGTTGCTACCGAGGTCTCTATTTGCAACAAGTGAGTGGTATCCTGTCACGTGTGTCAATGCAGATTTCAAGTGTCAAGATTTTCCTATTCAACCTCATCGCAAACCCCATCAATCTATAAAAGTTTCATTCTTGCAGAAAGTGTGAAGCAACCAGTGCCCGAGATGAAGATCAAATGTATCTCTCATTGGCCAAAGTCGTAGAAATATTTTAAATGGGTAGCGATGTATGTGTGACATTCTCAGATGTCGATTGGGAATGGAAAGACCACTAAATCAGTGTAGGAAGTTTAATGGAGAGAGAATATGCCACTCGACTCCGCTAGGATGAGGCCTGTCCTTTATAACGGTGTGTGCAAATTTATCATTTGTAGAAATCTTAAACAGTAGAGGTCTTCTTTCATGCATGGGTGTTTCTTCTATAAGAAATAATCCAACAAGAAATTATGTTGACCGTGTGCATTCTGATCAAATTGATTTCTCATAAGGGGATTACAATGCTTCCAATGTTGTATTGATGGTGCCACCTTAGTCCGTAGGGTTTCCAAAAGCTCATTGCGAGACTAATCAACGTGGTCTATTAAGTAAGAGAACACACCTCCTATTGTGCTTTACACAGGAATAAATAGAATTTGGTTTGTCCCACATTGACCATGAAGCAGGTCTTTCTTGTGTTTATATTCCTCATGACACAAATAATGCATTTTTTGAAGGTACACTTATTGACAAGCGCAAGCATATGAAGTGGAGTTGCGGCCAGCTTGGCAGATGTGGAGCAGTATTTTGACCTTTCAAACACGCAAGAAGAAGTACCACATGGCAGACTCTGAGAGTCTTATCATGAGTTTGTAAGTCGAAGCTTGAAGTCTTACGATGCTACGATGTCGTAAGATTAGGGAGGTAAAATTTGGGAAGTCTTATGAATGCTACAATCACATAAGATCAGGAAGGTGAAATTTGGGAGTTATAATGTTACAAAAATGCTTTGAATCGTAGAATCGTAAGAAGAATTTGCAAGGTAAGATGTTACAATGAGTTTGTAAGATCAGAGAACCAAAAATTAAAGTTTGAGATGTTATGAAGTCCCCATAATATTGTATTGTCGAAACATCAGGATATCGCAAGATGGGGAAAAAATTAAAATGGATTTCAAATGTTGTAAGGGAGATGGGTAAGGGAGATGGGTCCCACCTGGTGAATATGTCTAATGGGAAATCAACAAGTGGTGCTTAGAGATAGGTAAGAGACAAGGTAAAAGTAATAAAATAAAAGATTAAAGTCAAACATCTCCAATTTGAACGCCCATACTCATAGAGTTGAAAACTTTAAATGATCATGAGATATTATATGGTTCAACTATATAGTATTTTTAATTTTCACAGGAATGGATTTTTCAAATCGACTTCAGGGGCACTATTTTTATTAGAAACATAGAGAATGATATACTGTCAGAACTGGGAGAATCCAAATTTTCCATTTCTGAAGTCAGATTTTGTACATGTATTCAACAAAAAAAATTATAAGCATTTTTTCGTTTCTAGGTCTTTCTTAGTGATATTGAAGATTTGATGTTTCAAATGGGAATAAAATTGGATTTTGATCATATTTTGATGTGATTAGATTCATAAATGGCCACCAAGAGAGAATTGAATGTGTTTTTAAGGTGGTTGTTGAAGATAGTGTTTTGTTAGCTAAGGTAGTTGAAGATTTTCATGGTAGGGACAGAACAAGACAAGCCACATCAGATTGGGGGCTCCTGCACACTTGATATGCATCAGATTTTCTTTCAGAATAGGGTTCCCCATTACTTTAAAAAAGATATTTCAAAAAAATTGTTACAACTTTGATGGGATTTGATTGTTGGTAGAGGAAGGAAGAGACAATTCTATAGTATGAGAAGAAGGAAGAGTCTTAGGTGAACACATGGTAGAAATAGATCTAATCTTGGAATTTCTTCTTTTCTATATATTCATCTTCTTTTCTCATTGTAAGGGTTCCAAGGTTGGAGATTTTTTCTAACTGTTGTGCTACCACAGTTGGTTCTAGTTTATGAATGTGATACCATTCTCAGTGGTTTCTTTATTATGAACAGTAGCAATGTAGTTTCTTCAAAGCATTTAGTTATACAATCATTCATTTTGTATCTTCTAAGTTTTGGCATAAACCATGATGTATTTATTTCAAGGAATTTAATATAGAGCTTTGTTGGGAGTTTCATTCTGAAGTTTATCTCCCTTTCTGTGGGTTTGTAGTTTTCTGCTGACTATGTACAAAGTGCATATTATCTAGTTGTAGCTTGTTATTGAAGTTGTATGTATTTATATAGATGACTCAAGTATGTTTTTTATTATGCTAAATATTTATTTTTGTCTTTGAGCATGTTGAATCTTGGAACAAAATTCCAAAAAGAATTTTGTAATATGTACAATGGATCTTTGGATGACACCCCCATGGAATATGTTTGATCTATAAGTTTTTAAATTGTTGTTGTTAAAATATTATGTTAGTTCTATGTAAATTTTGAATCTTGTATTTCCATATGCTAAAATAAACTTATTTTTTGATGCTCTAAATCTATGTAAGGACTATTAAATATTTGAATGATCTATAAGAAATTTGGAGATTCTAACATTGAAATTTTATTTTCCTAAATATATATTGTGCAACAAGTTTTGTTTAAATTAGTTTAAGAAAAGAAAAATATATGTAATATGCATACCTTGAGGTCTTTATAGTGGTATCATAACCCAAATCCTTCTAGCCTTGGGTTTGATTAATAAGAAAAATATCAAATTGGTATTTTTAAGGAGAAGGTTTTTAGTATGGGTGATAGAGAGGAAGATGATACCAAAACCTTCTTCAAGAGGTTAGACGAGTTGTGCATCAACATGTTTGAAATGTTAAAGGAAGTAGCCCAATTATTGAGAAGTTTCAATCCTAAAAAAATTATTGATAAGTCTACATGTAACAAGGGAAAAGGGTGGTCCCACAATAATAGTCCTCACTTTTTAACCAACTTTGGCATTGAAATAAATTTTTTTTTTTTAAATCTTTCAAATGTGTAGTATGAAAAAAATGTAAAGAATTAGAAGATGATATCAACTACTGATTTTAACATTTTGTTTCTATTTTCTAACTTTTTTAAAAAAATGAATTGAGTCCATTTTTCCTTCTCCTTCAAAAGTGGTTTATATGAAGAAAAAAAAAACATTTCTAAAGAGTAATGGTTATTCTATTTGACATTAAAAATATATCTATGATAATGAAAAAATTCTTTCAAGTATAGAATTGTAACATCAATGCTTATAGGATGTAGTTGGTTTCATTCAATTTGGTTCAAAATTGTATATTCTATTGAGTTATGAAGTGGTGTCAACTATAATTTAGACATAGATTTTGTTGGTTTGATATAACTTGATTTGTATAAACTTAAATACATTTTTTCTTGTTTTAATAGAAAGTTAACACAAGTACCTGTGGAATACATATTTTTCAAAAACAAAATCTCTCATTTTCTATTTTTCCTAAAGCTTTAAACAAAGAGTTTGTGAAATGGTCACACAACCTATTTATAATAAAGCTAAAAATTGAAAGTTACGATAAACACAATATATACTAAAAGAATAGTCATTAGAAAGCTTGTCCAAAGTTACAATCTTTTATTTTTTATTTTACAATATGGTCATATTTAGCCATTGTTTGAGCCCTTAGAAGGGCAGAATTTACTAGAATTTTTATGTACTTCACTGAAAATGACATTTTTTACCCCTTCATGAGAATACCCCTTCACACATAGGGTCTTATTCCCTTCACTTGAAGAAGGGTTTGAGCAAACCAAACTTATGAGTTTCGCCTTGGGTGGGATACACTCAAACTCCCTAGTGGCCTTTGTGAAGAACCTCCTTATAGCAATATCGTGAGAATGCTCGAAATAACAGAATACAAAGTGATAGCAAAACTCAGAATGAATCTACTGATCGCAGGCCACTTCGAGGGGGTAACCTCCTTTGAGCAAGCTCAATACAATAAATTCGTCCGTGTCCATCAAGGGCCTCAACCTATTCTTATATACTGAGTACGATCTAGAAAAGTAATACTACCTATGCATGTGGGATAATAAAATATACTCACGGGACGACTTACAAAGCATATGCGTCCAACAACACTACTCTAACAAAATAAACAAAAGGAACACACAGGTTCCTAACATCCCCTCTCCCTTAGAAAAAAGCTTTGTCCTCAAAGCTTAAGGTGTGGAAATTGTTGTTGAATCTGAAGAAGGGGTTCCCAGGTAGCATCCTCTGGTTGCATGCCATGCCACTGAATCAAGACCTCAGAGATGGAGCGAGAGCGAAGCTGGCGAGTGCGCTGGTCAATGATTGCCACCGGCTCCAGGATAATGGATCCTTCCGTATCCATTTCAGGGAGAGTAGTTTGTGCTCTGACAGTGGTACCCAGAACTTTCTTTAGACAAGAAACATGAAAGACTGGATGAATGCGGGAAGAAGGAGGAAGTTCCAGTTTATAAGCAACTGAACCAATCTTCTGCAGAACCTTATAAGGCCCATAAAATTTTGGGGCCAGCTTATGACGCCCTTTCAACTTTAGGGAGGATTGTTTGTATGGCTGTAGACGAAGAAAAACCATATCCCCAACTTGAAATGCGCGCTCAGAACGGTGTTGATCTGCTTGTTGTTTCATCCGATTACGGGCCATGTGAAGATTATCCTGTAAGGTACGAAGAATCTGATCCCTGCTGCGGAGAACTATGTCAACTGCCTGGACTGGTGAGCTGTTGGGAGTGTAGGGAAGGAGCACTGGAGGTGCCTGACCAGAGACTGCTTCATATGGAGTCATTTTAGAGGCAGTGTGGTAAGAGGTATTGTACCACCATTCAGCTAAAGGGAGCCACTTGGCCCACTGATGTTGCTGTTCGGAAGTGAAGCAACGAAGATAAGTTTCCAAGCATTTATTGACAATTTCAATTTGACCATCAGTTTGTGGGTGATAGCCCGAACTCAACTTCAGTTTGGTGCCAGTTTTCTGAAACAGTTCAGTCCAAAAATGACTGGTAAAAGTTGCATCACGATCAGAGACAATGGAAGAAGTAGAGCTGGGTTCTGAGGAAGCACTAGCCGACCCTTGTATCGAAGAGAAGCACCATCCCAAGAGTAATGTGGTATAGCAGAAGGATTATTGGCTAGCTGGTGAATGATTTGAGATAAAGAAGAGTCACTGTCATAGCCCTGCTGAACAGACGCTAACCAATTGGGAATGGGCATAGAAATAGCGGAAAGGGAAGCTTGATTATCAAATGTGCGAGAAAGAGCATCTGCCACAATATTCTCCTTACCCTTCTTGTAGGTGATCTCATAATCATACCCCATGAGTTTGCTGACCCATTTCTGTTGTGTAGGAGAGGATACCCGTTGTTCCAGGAAGTATTTCAGACTTTGGTGATCGGTTCTGATGCAAAAATGACTCCCTAAGAGGTATGGCCGCCACTTCTGTACAGCATGCAAAATAGCCATCATTTCTTTTTCATAAGTAGAGAGGGCTAGATTCTTACCAGAGAGGGCTTTGCTAGTGAACGCAATAGGATGGTCATCTTGCAGGAGAACAGCACCCAATCCATTGCCGCAAGCATCACTCTCAATAGTGAAGGGTTTGGAAAAATCTGGCATCGCGAGAACAGGTGTACTGCACATAGCCTGTTTCAGTTGTTCAAATGCAGTCTCAGCAACAGGGTTCCAGGAGAAGGCATCCTTTTTTAACAGAGCTGTCAATGGTGCTGCAATTTTCCCGTAATCTTTGACAAACTTGCGGTAGTAGCCAGTCAACCCCAAAAAACCCCGAAGGCTCTTGAGAGTTTTAGGATGCGGCCAAGTTTTCATGGCATCTATTTTTGTAGGATCCACCTGCACTCCATGGTGTGCAACAATATGCCCGAGATACTCCACTTCCTCCTGGCCAAACACACATTTAGATAGTTTTGCACAGAGTTGATGATCAGAGAGAAGTTGCAAGACAAGCTCCAGATGATGGAGATGCTCAGCCCAAGTTTTGCTATATATGAGGATATCATCAAAGAAGACCAGAATGAATTTTCGGAGGTATGGTCGAAATATGTTATTCATCACTGCCTGAAATGTTGAAGGAGCATTCGTGAGGCCAAAGGGCATGACTAAAAATTCATAGTGACCATCATGTGTGCGGAAGGCAGTTTTAGGTATATCCTCCTCATTAACCCGAATTTGATGATACCCAGAACGAAGATCTAACTTGGAGAAAAAATGAGCCCCATGAAGTTCATCAAGGAGTTCATCAACAACTGGAATGGGAAACTTGTCCTTTATAGTGAGATGATTAAGTGCTCGGAAATCAATGCAGAGTTGCCATGACCCATCTTTTTTGCGAACAAGCAGAACTGGAGAAGAAAAGGAACTGGTACTAGGGCGAATAATACCTTGCTTCAGTAAGTCACAGACAAGTATCTCGATTTCGATCTTCTGATGAAATGGGTAGCGGTAGGGCCTGATGTTGGGCGGAACACTGCCAGGAAGGAGCTGAATACGGTGGTCCTCTGGACGAGAAGGAGGTAATCCCACAGGTTCAGCAAATATACCAGAATACTTGTCCAAAATGTGTTGGAGATCGGCAGGAGTGCTAGAGACTGCTGATGGCTGCATCTGAATGGAATGGAGCTGAGCGATGACACCATGTGAATTCTTCTTAAGAAGTTTTTCCATACGGTGTGAACTAATGATGCTGAGAGACCCTGGTTGTAAGCCTTTCAAAGTGTGTTGGTGCCCCTCGGCGGAAAACTGCATCCAAAGTTCAGCAAAATCCCAGAGAATGGGGCCAAGAGTGCGTAACCATTGGGCACCCAAAACCACATCACAGCCACCTAAGGGTAAGGCAAACATGTCAGAGCGCATGTTATAATCTCCAATAGAGAGACGCACATTGCGACATTTCCCTTTACAAGGTAAAGTGCCCCCATTGGCAATCATGACTTCAAAGCTAGAGCAGGGATGGATAAAGCAATCAGCCTGTTTGGCTATTCGTGGATCAATGAAGTTATGAGTGCTACCAGAATCAATGAGTATAGTAAGAGGGATCTTCTTGAAGAAACCCTGGACCCGCATGGTTTGTGGAGTAGTGACTCCTGCCAAAGCATGGACAGATATCTCTGGTGGAGCTTCTGGTGAAGGAGGTTCAGGCTGGTGAGGCTCAACCTCATCATCCACTGTTTCCTGAGCATCTACATATTCTTCCAGTGCCGGTGGAGAATCCACATCCAAGAGATAGAGCTTTTGCTGAACACATCTATGGCCCCGAGACCATTTCTCATCACAATTATAACAAAGCCCTTTGTCTCGCCTGACTCGCATCTCTGTTTCAAACAAGTGCTTGATCGGAGTAGTTCTGGGAGCTGGTATGACTGGAGGGTTGTGAGAACCTGTATTTCTGAATGGAACAAAATTAGATCTGGAGCGTTGTAGAGCACTAATCTTGTCTTCCGCTAACTTAGCCAACCCAAGGGCTTCCATCATTGTAGTAGGTTGAAACATTTTGACTTCTGAGCGAAGTGCATCCTTCAGACCACTGACAAAACAACTACGGAAGAATTCATCAGACAAGCCCTCTGTGTAATTAGCTAATTTTTCAAACTCTGTCTGGTATTCTCTTACAGTGCCTGTTTGACGCAGTTTAGTGAGTGCTCCTGTGAAATCATCAAAGGAACTAGGGCCAAAGCGCTCCAAAATGAGGGTGCACAATTCTCTCCACGTTGGGCCTACATTAGCCTTGATGTACCAACGGAACCATTGAAGAGCTTCATGTTCCAAATGAAAAGATGCAAGGGGGACTTTGTGGTTATCCAAAGTATTATGCAAGCTGAAATACTGCTCTGCCCTATAGATCCATCCAGTCGGATCAGAACCATCGAAGCGTGGAAAATCAAGCTTTGGTCCACGGAAATTGCCAGAAGAGGACCCAGTATCTCCTGAATGGTTTCGGCTCATGGCTGACTGCTGAAAGTTAAGACCCAGAATTTTGTCATCCAGATCTTGAAGTTTGGTTTTGAGGGATGCAATTTCCTCTTCCATGATTTTTGCTCCTGTACGCGTAACAACCATAAAACAAGGTTTTTTTTTTTTTTTTTTTTTTTTTTTTTTTTTTTTTTTTTTTTTTTTTTGAAATGGGTAGAAGATGAGAAACAAAAACTTTTTTAGTTACGGCAAACTTGGATTTGGGTAAAACTCATATAGGAAATGGGTGTTCGACGGGTGGTGGGAGACTATCTAGGGACAAGGGAAAAAGAAAAATGAGGGTTTCAAGGGTAGGGAGGCGAAATGAGGCGAACAGTCCAAGAGGGATAAGGGACCAAAATGAGGAATTGAATCTTGTGGCTCAGTTTGGTGGCGATTGGATGAGAGGTGAAAAAGATAGGGCAAACCCTAAAATTAGATAAATGAGGGATTTAGGGCTTTGATATGTAAAATTTGGGGTTGGTTCACCAAGGAAGGAAGTATGCGAAATGATATTGCAGACGTTCTGCGGAAGTATGAGCAGAAACAGAAAGCAAACAAGGAAGCTGCGACTAAAAAACAGAAAAATTTTTACTCTTTTTTTTTTTTTTTTTTTTTGAACAGTCGACTTAGAAAAATTCACTCACAGACAGAACAACTGAAAAGAGTTATTGCAATAACAAGAGATATTAGAAGTGAGAGGAACCTGAAGGCCACGACAGAAAAAAAAAAATTTGATGTAATTTCCACCCAGCGAGCCCAAGAGAGTGCTCTGATACCAGATGTGAAGAACCTCCTTATAGCAATATCGTGAGAATGCTCGAAATAACAGAATACAAAGTGATAGCAGAACTCAGAATGAATCTACTGATCGCAGGCCACTTCGAGGGGGTAACCTCCTTTGAGCAAGCTCAATACAATAAATTCGTCCGTGTCCATCAAGGGCCTCAACCTATTCTTATATACTGAGTACGATCTAGAAAAGTAATACTACCTATGCATGTGGGATAATAAAATATACTCACGGGACGACTTACAAAGCATATGCGTCCAACAACACTACTCTAACAAAATAAACAGAAGGAACACACAGGTTCCTAACAGCCTTCAAGAGAAGACCCCTCTAAAGTGGGCTCTCTCAAACCCCCTAGGCTCCTTCAATCAAAGACCCATCTTCACTTGAAGGGCCCTAAAATGATATTTTCCTATTCGACCAAATTTTCTTCATGATGAAAACTAGGAACCAGTTTTGTGGGTTTACACAAAAAGGATAACTCGATCAAGATAATGAGATAACTAAATTCATTTTGAATATAATGTTTTGAGTGTATTTTTCATCGATAACATGACCCTCATTTTAATACTTGAGACTACAGAAGAGAAATAATGGAGAACATAAGAGGAAGAAGTCTTTTCTTAAAGAAAAATTGGATAGAGAGACTTCCATTATTTGAGAAAGGTAAAGGGAAGAAGCAAGGAGTAACATTTTTTTTTTAAATAAACTTTTTATTTTTCATTTATAAAAATGGTGTCACAGAGTTGGCCAAACTAGCATTGATTGACTAGCTGTGTGGAGAAATTCAATTTTCTATGGGAGCCATAGTTTGTGAGTATAATAATTGTGTGGATTATTTCATCATTAACACTCAAGGTTTGAGGGAAAAGCCTCTTATAATGGTCAAGAATGAGAGTACTCAAAATTTCATGAGCATGAATCCAAGAATTTTGAAGAACAATTAAAGAAAGAGAAAAATATCAATAATTTTTGGTGGACAGGACCATTCTTATTAAGTACAAAAATATCAAAATTTAAATAAATATTCCAATTTCAAGTACCATATACTAATATTTCAAAGGGAGAGCCATTGGAGAAAGTGATAAATTGCGAAGATCTTCATGTTGAATAAGATGCCTAAATTGATTCTTGTTAAACACACTCTCGATGTTGAGAGTGAGGGATTAAATTGGCATAAACCAAAATCCACTAACCAAATTCTATAAAAATCATATGAAACAATAAGAAAGCAACAAACAAAACCAATAACACGTAAACACATAGTGTTAATACATGGAAATAATACAAGGAAAACCCAAACCAAGAAAAATTGATGATGTATATAGTCTAATTACAAATAATCACAGGAGCTTATTACTTCATACTTGCAACCAAGGGTTCATTTCCAATGCAACATTGAATACAAATGGGATCTGATTTCTTGAAACCTGGTAATCAAAAATCACTAACAAAGTAGAAAAATAAAACAAATTGTGCATCCAAGACTCACTATGTGAGGGATAAGGTACATAAAACTCCCTAAAAGGATAAAGATGCATTTTATTTGCACAATTCTTTCAATCTTGGCAGGACTTAGTTACTACCATGTCTTCTCTACTACTATCATTGAATTCTTATGTACAAATTCTTGGTCTTTAAAGGTTTACACATTGCTCACTTACATCATGGATTGTATTTTTTCCAAACTAGAAATTTTACTTATATGCAAGGTATATCATTTGAGATAACAACGAGGTCATCTTTTCCAAATAAAAAAATTATAATTTAAGCTACAAGTCAACCAAGGCAACAACAAAATGTGATAGGGTCTCATGTCAAAATCTAAACCAAAACATAGAATGGGTCAAATGAGATAAGAGATAATAATTAAATACAAAGGTAACATAGACTAGAACAAGCCCTTACAAATAAAAGATCATCATTAAATGAGTAATAAAGATCTATTGAAGTTAATTCACTCCAAGATATTGGAGATGACATGAATACACTATAATAGCCCAATAATTACCAAAATGACATTTCTATCTCAATCATGTAATACACTAACTAATAAATCACCTAACCTTTCGAGTATATCCAAACCTCGACATTCAATGGTAAGATCCACACACCACATCAAAAATACTAGAACATGCCAATAGTCCACATTAGAACTTTTAATAACATATTTTTAGATTAGGACAATAATTGCACAAAACTATAACTAACATAGTTTGGGGATCACCAAGAGAAATTTTCAAATAACCAAAGAATGCCAAGAACAAGACCAAAACCTAAATCCATCTACATAAGTATCAACACACCTACAACCTTGATTTATCGAGAAGAAACCTTTTGGAAAGCGTAACTATATAACACTATTCACTACAACTATAAAGTTATATTTGTCTATTCATTGAACCATAGACATGCAAACCATAGTGAATTCATTTATAAGAGTAAAACATTGAAATATTATTAAACGTCATCTTCACAAGATCATAGAAAGAATAATTGTGTTTTAGTGTCTTGAATTCATACTTCTCTTCTATTGCATTGTATCAATTTCCTAAAAACATATTTGTATTTCATTGTACAATATCTCTAAATGCATACTTCTCCAAGAATAGAAGACTTCTAGACCACATTGTCTAAGCAACAAAAAACACCTCTAGAAAATAATGTTTAGACAACTAAATACATATTTCCAACAATATCCCTTATTGATATTGATGGAAAAAAAGGCCACCAAAATTGTTTTGGCAAGAATATCAATCACTATGGACTCCTCCTTACTAGAAGAACCAAAACAATTCTTTAAAAAATAACATTTTCCTTTCTTTATCTCATTTTTTCATAATGGAAAAAGGCCAAGAACATATGTACCATGACACAAATCTAATAATCCACCTCCAACATGGATGTAGAACTAAAATATGTTCAAAATATCTCGTGGAAATATGCACCACCATAAGACACTAAGATAGATGAAAGAGGACAACAACCTTAAGAATTTCTTGGAGAAACTCAAAATAATTAGATCACATAATATCTAGAAATCTTAAATGACTTAGAGATATTTTAATCTAACACATAAATATGAAATGAAGAGACAAGAGAAGGAAATTTCTCCTCATTGGCAAAAGCCATAATAGTAAGATGTTCTTGATGGAAATATAAGGTAGGCTAGGCTAGGTTACTAAGAAGGAATGGGTGAATTGGAAACCAATAAAACTTTAAACTTAATGCACCAATCAAACCATCACCATATAATTTGATTTATTTGCATGCATGAAAGAATGAAAGCAATAAAGCATTCATAACACTTTGATACAATATTTGGTGATCCAAAAACCTTCCAAATAGAAAGTTAAAATAGGGTGGGGATGATACCCACAAGCTTTAGTACTACAATATAAAGTTGGCCTGTTAAGGATACAATTGGTCACTTCTGATGATCTGCCCTATTAGGAGAAATTAGGACTATTAGCCCACCTTGTGAAAGTATTTTACAAACATACAATGAAGTATGCACTCTATTATGAGATTTAGCATAAGATTGTTAGGTCCACCTTGTTAGAATATTTGACTAATACACCTATTAGGATGAACCAGTGATTGATCTCTTATCTACAACTCTGATTTGATGAATGAGATTCTTTTGAATTACAATGATAATCTTATTGTGATAGATAAGTCTCTGATATTCCTTATATTGCTTGTAACCTTCACTAATTTGCACTCATCTGCTTCTTACTTCTTCAAATTCATATTTTGATATGATATAATACATTACATATATACCAATACACTTAATTACCTTCTAGATTTGATTACAATACCAAATTCATCATAATCTAGAAAGTCAGCCCACTACTACAACTCAGGTTTTGAAGACAACTTGGTGAAGCTCTGACACTTGGCAAACACTGTCAACACTCAACAGACTCAAGTACTTAGTTGATGATGAAGCTTAGTCTATACTAATCACTTCAAGTAGGAGGAACTTGGTTAGCATTGTATGACTTGATGAACACTGAGAAGCTTATTAGATATTGAAATGCTCAATTGACACTGCATGGCTCAGTCAACACTAACTTTATTTACTTCATTATCATTGTGAGCTCAGTAGACACTAATATGATTGGTTAACACTATAGAGCTTAGTTAACACTACACTTTGCTTCTAAATCTCAGTAGACATTGTAGAACTCGACAAGCACTATAAACTATCTCAAATGCTTGGTAGACACTATGAAGCTCGACATGAACTGCAATCTAAATGTTTTTCTTGGTAGCAACCAAAACACTTGGTTAACATTTCAAGAAGAATAATAAGCTCAGTAGCAATTATAGGTCTCAGTAGCAATCAAACCAACTAAGTGTTAAGCCACTAATAGACAATTGATTTGACCATAAGGTAAACAATCTTCCCCTTTGGCATTAGTGACAAAAACACTTATCATACCAAAAATCTGAATGCTCAAAATTCAAGTCAATACTCCCCTTTATCAATAATCTAGATCTTCAACTCGGTTTTGACTATTGTCTATTGTTGTAGCTCGATAACCTCTTACTCTATTTTTCTTATTTTTGAAAATTGCTTTTGTAAACATATTTTCTACTATCTATACATGTGTTTCCTTTCTTATTACAACTCCCCCATACATATATCGGGCTCCTCTATACATATATATGGAGTATGATAATATTCTCCTTCTATACTAATAATCTTCTCCCCCTTTTTGACATAAATGCCAAAGGTGCAAAATATTTACAAGTTAATACCAAAATATGACAAGAAATCACTATGTACCTTCAAAATTATTGTCATTTTCTTGTCCCAATTCTCTTCCAATACCTTTGATGCATACAAGGCTATCTTCACTTTTACTAAAAGTTCCATCATATGATTTGCTATAGAGAAATTATTATCATGGACCAATGTCTTTGCATGTGCAATATGTTTTTGCAATGCATCCATATTGGGAAGGAGCATGCCTTCAATATCTGCAATCGTGGCCCTAATCCTATCTTCTTCCCTAACTAATTCTTCCCGAAGATCTATCAAGTACTTGATATTCACAAAATGTGCAGAGCTGCAACTAGGATCAAGTGACAATTGTTGTGCACTTGCCTTCATGTCCTCATCTATCTTGGATAGTTTAACCTTTATTTCCTTAATGAAGATAGATGTGTCACTTAAATTGACAAATAAAGAAATAATATTATTTACATAAGTTTCAAGTGTAGCAAGAATAGTAGATAACTCTACTTGCTCAATAGCTATCTTCTATGCTACCTACTCCAAAAAAAAATTCAAACTTTATTTCTATCCTCTACAAAATTTTATCTTGTCCATTCAGCTCTTCATTGTATTTTTGAACAACTTCATCAAGTTGATCCAAAATTGGTTGCTTCTCATCAACCTCAATGCTTATTGCATCAATGAATATACCTTTTATCCTCAAGCACTTGATTTTGCCTTTTCTTTTCTTCTTTGAGCTTTTTCTATTTATCCCTCTTTTTCCATAGCTCACCAAGGGTATCCATTTCTTCAGGATTGAGGTCATAAGTATCCCAATTTGGAATAAAATTTTCCTCATCCAAATTAATTTCTTCTTCTTTACCCTTTTATATTAGAATAACAGATGAAACAATTTATTTTCCTATGCTCTTGACTTCTACAATCGGTTGAAGCTTAACCTCAATGGCCATTGCACTTATTACAGACACATTTGGTATAGAAACAATAGTTGAAATAGTAAGAACAAGAAAAAATGTAGGAGAAACAATACTAACAGCAAGAATATTTGAAATACCTTGTTGTGGCTCAGTAATGTTTGATGCCAAAATGATTAGAGCCTACTACTCGATAGATGAAGTGATGGAAACTTCACTCATCATGGAACTTGGTAATGTTACTCTATATATTTTTTTGGTGGTTTTTGATGTAGTTTTTACCTCAACAAACTTAGTAGAAGCCTTCTCTGAGCTTGGTTGCAGTAAGGCTTTTTTTAGAGAATGAGGAAGGGAGGCCATAACCTCTACTACTATCTTCTCTATATCAGATTCTTAAATACTCTAAATCTTAGGAAGATCTCATCCTGTAGCTTATTGATATTCTTCCTCTTCAACATCATTCCCTTTTATATTTTCTATTTCCTCATCTTTTATTTCTACATCCTCTCTTGCATCCTCCTCTTCATCATCTTTGTCATCAATCTGCACAACTTGATCACTGGGTTTGTGTAGCCCATAGATGTTCTTCCATGCAATAGTATTTGACTTTACAATAGATTATATGTCTTCTGATAGGATTAGGAATGCATTGAATCTAGTGATAAGTTTGTGTTCATTTTCTTTTCATGATTCCTTCACTTCCTTATCGGAAAGACTAGGCATAAGTTATATGAGAGTTTCTTCTTTGATGTCTTGGGAAACTTTCAATGCATTATGTCATTGTAGTGAAATTGCCTTTAGTAAGTCATCAAGAAATTTTGATTTCAGTTCATCAGGGGAATACTTCCACTTAGCCATATTTTCCACTCAAGCATCCTCAATCTTTTTTTGCTCTTCCTTGGTCCTAATTCCATACTTCAAGAACCTAAAATCACCTATACCTCAACCTTCATCAAGTCTTTTCAATATTTTCTCAAAGGTGGGGGCATATCTTTTGAGTGTGATCTACTCATCTTCATCATCATCGTCACCTAATTTTAGTTCCTTTATTTACTTTAATGATCTTTTGGTGAACATGGTAGGGGAAGACTTTGTAGGTTTAATTATAATGACATTCCCTTTCTTCTTGGGAGGATCCTCCTCTTCAAGTTCTTCTTCATTTGCATTCTCTTCTTCTCCTTCTTCCACTAAGTTATCTCATTTTCCTTTAGTCAGATGAGAGGAGAACTGGATGATTTGATGTTCTTCAATATCTTCTCCACTTTCTTTCTTCCTTTCTTCACTGCTTTGGGAAGCTTGATTTCGGTTCTAAAATATGGAGCCTTGGGATCTACTGGATCATTTAGGTGAGCCTCAATTATATCTTTGGTGTCATCAATATTGACATCATATCCCAACGGCTTCACCCATGCCACTTTATGCCTAACAAATTAGATATGGACCTTGTCACAATCAACAAGAAAATAGATATACTGCTCATAATCTTCTACCAAATTCCTTGGTATTTTGTATATGCTTTTTATTTTCTCTTTGAAGGTGTCAAAATAATTATCTATTATATTTTCAAAAATTTCTCCCATCTCTACTATAAACTCATTAATCTAATATAACATTGGTGTATCATTTTTCCATGCCACAATTCCTTTTGAAGGGAAAATGTTTTGCACATTAAAAATAAACAAGTCAATAGAGAACCAAACTTACATGGATTTTTCTTTGAAACTTGGATGATTTCCATGTTCTTTCTTAATTAACTCAACTTAGCTCTACCAGGTCAAAGGATAGATTGTTCTTCACCACCTTGTAAGTAGGTCAATAGCTTCACATGGAATGGTGTTCAAACAACTTGAGTTGTATATCTTATGTGCAATAACATGGATGCCAAACTTGATCTCCATGTATTTCTATGTCATCCCACTCAGTAAGAGCCCTCTTAGCCAATTCAACCCAACCTAGGGTTTTTGTGTTCTTCACCTTGTTCAACATTGGCAACCCGATAATTCTATGTATCATCTTCTTCATTATCAAAATAGGGTGATCCAACCATGAATGCATTTTATGGACTTGTCTCAAGATGAACCTAATCCACTTCCCTTGGAAATCCCTTGGCATATGTAGAATATGTGTCAAATCATTTTTTCTATATGTTTATGCTTGGGTTTCAAAACACCATCCATAAATAGCTCATTGTATTCTTGGGTCATATCTAGGGTTCCCAACTCTTGAATTGAACAGTGGAAAAATGACCTAATATCATGAATAAGGAGTACCTTTGGAGGACTAAGATTGCACTCTAGTAGGATCAAGTGTCTTTGCAACTACTGGACTCAACTTGAACACAAAAGCCTTACAATCAACTCCACAAACCAAAATCTCTAAACCCTTCTTCACCTTGCAACTAGAAGATGCCATTCTATGCAGTTAAACTTTGAACATGGAAGTAAACTTCAACAAAAACTGCTTCAAATTGCTCAGGGTCTCTAAATTACTCTTCTCTCTTAGCTCTAAAAATTTATGATGAAATTATTTGATCAATTTACTCTTTTTTTAAAAAATTAGTCTTTACGATCGTCATTAATGCTTCATAAAAAATTTCACTCAATGATAGGTTGTCCTCCACTCAATTTGGTCTTTATTGCTCGGAAGACACCTTCAACTTAGTAAGGTCTCTTGACTTGGTAGGAACTACCAACTCAAAGAGAACTTCAAACTTGGTAGATTTAGTACCACTTGATTTGAACTTGGTATTTTGTAGAGTCACCAACTCGGCATCTACATCCAAAAGTAGGTAAGGTTGTGCAACCCAACCTTTCTTGATAAGGTCTTGTGACTTGACCTTGCTCAATATGATCTTCATCTATCATCTTAACTTGGTGGTACCTATGTATCTTTAATGCTAATATGGATCATCTACTTTCTAATTGGAACTAATGTGAGATGCCTCCTTCCGAATCAGAGTTTTGGTAATCTCCATGAATGACTAGGTTTAAATGATTGTGTCATCCAACTCATTGACTTGGGTGTCGATTATTTTTGGACTTTGGCTTGCATTCTCTGGAGATTTTTGCAGCCATTGTTGCCTCATTTGTTTTATGATATTTTTAGACTTTTCTTTCTTTTCATATTCAACTCTTCCTCTGTTCATACAGTTCTTGGAAATATGTCCAAGTTCTATACATACAAAACACCTCTTTGTATTGTCTCTCTTCCTCATGTGATGTTTCATACAATTTTCTCCAATGTGTCCAAACTCACCACAGTAGTGATCTCTATACCATGTCTTGTAATCCCAACCAAATATTGGGTTCCACTTCTTGTTCTTGCATTCTGAAGATGTATGTCCTTATTTGTTGCAATTAAAACACTTTCCTTCAAATTTAGATTTCTCTTTGTATTCACTTGCTCTATGTCTTGGCTTGTTGCAATTGTAGCACTTTCCATTCGACTTAGGTTTGTCATTTCTCCAACACTTATTTGATGTATGACCTATCTTACCATGATGAGTGCAAGTAGGTCTTTTATTCTTTTGAGCTCCTTGTTGAGATGATTCACCTTTTCTATGTATCCTTATCCAAATTTACCTTTATCTCTATATTGATTTTTCTCTTTCAATTGATACATGCTTTCTTGAGATTTCATCATCCTCTCATTGGTTTTCTTTTCCATGTTGAGATCATTCTGAAATCTTTCATTTTCTATTATTAAGTTCATAAGCTCTTCATTTGCATCATTGAGTCAATCAATAAAATCTTCTTGCTAAAGGAATAGCTGATGGATTTCATTATCTTTTTCTTCTATATTTTCAATATGAAATCCCTTCTCTTCTTTTTCTTTGTCCATTTTTTCTAGGTTTTCACATATCCTAACTAATTGGATTTCATGCTCTCTTTTCAACTTTTTGAATTCTTCTTGAAGAGTAAGATTCTTCTCAAGTAGGTCTTTGATTTTTTCATCAGCTTCATCTAAACTTTTCTCTTGACACAAGTCTTTAGTTCTTTCATCAATGTAGAGATTTCCATTCAATTGTACTATTATTTCCTTCCTTCTTTGTAAGGATTCAAAGAGATGCTACTTTTCTTTCTTTGATTGTCCTATGGCCAATTCTAGATCCAACTTCTATTCTCAATAGCCTTTTCTAGCCTGTATAGCTCTATTGCCTCTGATCTTTTCTCAAGTTGTTAAATGTCTAATGTGAGAACCAAATGCTCAGATACCAATTGCTAGAAATATAAGATAGGCTAGGTTACTAAGAGGGGAGTGGTGAATTAGAAACCAATAAAACTTTAAACTTAATTGACTAATTAAACCATCGCCATATAATTTAATTTAGTTGCCAATAGTGGCATGTTGTGATGGTTAAGTTGTTGAGTTGTTATCCTTGCCATCAAGGTTCAAATCTAATGGGGATGAGGTCTCCCGTTTGTGGCCTCACTGGTTCATAGCTCCAAGTCAAAGCATTTACCCCTCTTATATATATATATATATATATATATATATATATATATATATATATATATATATATATATATATATATATATATATATATATATATATATATATATATATATATATATATATATATATATATATATATATATATATATATAATCTAATTTAGTTGCATGCATGAAAGAATGAAAGAAATAAAACATTCATAACACTTTGACACAATATTTGATGACCCAAAAACCTTCCAAATAGAAATTAAAACTAGGGTGGGGATGATACCCACAAGCTTTAGTACTGTAGTATAAAGTTGGAATGTTAAGGCTTACAATTGGTCACTTCTGATGACCTGCCCTATTAGGAGCAATAAGAACTATTAGTCTACCTTGTTAAAGGATTTTACAAATATACAATGAAGTATGCACTCTGTTAGGATATTTAGCATAAGACTGTTAAGTCCACCTTATTGGAGGATTTGACTGATACACCTATTAGGATGAATGATGCAGGAGCATCCAGAGGTATAAGGGCAATCTTGTGTCACCCAAAAAAATGTACTTAGACTTAGTTTCTATTTCATGTGTTTTCATTTCTGGATACCCATTTGGGTTAAATAAAGGTTCCAACTCTCGCAGTTCCACTATCAGTGTTCTAGGTTAGAGTATTTGAACACCTTGGGATACGTATAAATGCTGAAAAAATAGGAGTATGTAATTGAGCCATCATTTTGGTGAACTAGAAGGTGTAATTTGGCTGAATGAATTTAATTGTAATTTAGAGCATTCCAAAAAAAGAATCAGGTCAAAAGGCCCCATGGTTTGAAAGTTATTGTAGTTTTTCAATTTTTGGAGACCTCCTAAGAATGCTTCAAAGTCAAGTTAGGGGCATTAAATGACCTTGAATAGGGCCAAAAAATGGGGGATGAGCAAAGCTGGTCCATAGGGCTGTAGAGTGCTTTGAGAGCTTTTTGAAAATGTAAACAGTTCATCAATCGAAGCTATGGCTCAAAAGTTATGCCTCTCAGAAGTTCGGTTACCATTTCTAGATTCTTCTAATTTTGTGTTGACTTCTAATGCGACTTCTAGAGCCTTCTATTTGGTCGGTGGATGCAAACTAGCACTTTCTAGAATGTATTCCTAATCCTTAACCCTTTGGGGTCTATTTAAGGACATTTCTGGCATTGTAAAAGGCAGTTTGGAGTGGAGTTTGAGAGAAGGTACTAGGAGAAGAAATTATCTCCAGTTTTATGCTATTGTAAGCCCATAGGGCCTATTTTGGAGTCTGTTTCTCTGTATTAAGTGTACTAGCATATTTTTATAGTTAATAAAATTTTCCCTTTCCTATTGTGTCCATTCTATGCTTGGGTTGTGTCCCCATCAATGAACTAGTGGCTGATCTTTGATCTGCAACTCTAATTTGTTGAATGAGATTCCTTTGAATTAGAATGATCACCTTATTGTGATAGATAAGTCTCTTCTATTCCTTATACTACTTGTAGCCTTCACTAATTCAAACTCATCTGCTTCTTACTTCACATTCATATTTTGATATGATATAATACATAACATGTATACCAATCCACTTAATTACATTCTAAAGTTGCCTATAATACAAAATTCATCATAATCCACAAAGTCGGCCCACTACTACAACCTTTGTTCTGAAGACAACTCGATGAAGTTTTGACAGTCAAAAAATACTTTCAAAACTCAGCATACTCTGGCACTCAATTAACAATGAAGCTTGGTCCATACTAATCACTTCAAATAGCAGGAACTCGGTCAGCATTGTATGACTTGGTGAACACTGAGAAACTCGATAAATATTGAAATGCTCAATTGACACTGCATGGCTCCATCAATACTAACCTCATTTACTTTGTTATCACTGTAAACTCGGTAGACACTAATATACTTGGTTAACACTATAGATCTTGGTTAACATTGCACTTTCCTGTCTAAAGCTCAGTAGACATTGTAGAACTTAGCAAGCACTGTAAATTGTCTCTGATGCTCGGTAGACACTATGAAGCTCGACATGAACTATAATCTAACTATTTATCTCAATAGCAACTAAAACACTTGCTTAACATCACTAGAAGAATGATAAGCTCCATAGCAACTATAGAGCTCGTTAACAATGAAACCAACTAAGTGCTAAGTTAGTAATTGACAAATGATTTGACCATAAGGTCAACAGTTCTTGTTCTAGTTTTTTATTGTCTCTTGAAACTATTTTAGATTTTATCTTCTCTATATAGCACCAACTCTTACTATGCTTAAACTAGCTAGCGGCCTACAAAGAAAAAGTGTCCCATAGAATCATCCAATCAAGAGAACTTCTACAATCCATAGGACTATTATAAAATTTATTCAAATGTATCGTAATTTTAAAACCCAAGAGACATCATACCTCAAATTGTCATTTCAATGCCAAAAAGAACAATTTCTCATAGAACTAAGAAAACATTACACTATTTAGAGGATATGAAAATCTTACCTTTGGAGAAGTCTTCATGCCTTATTTTCATGTTTAGAGGATACCCAACATCCATCCTTGAGGGGTAAAATAAATTGATACAAAAACCCTCCTTTAGACCATGAGGCCTTAGTAATTTAACAAAGAAGTAAATAACATTTGAAATGGATGTCAAACTAGAAACACCTTTTACGTCCTTCATAAAGGTAAATCATGTTCCTTTATTTTTAATCATGTATATCAATGAAAAATCATCTTGATTTCCATTT
Source organism: Cupressus sempervirens (assembly GCA_028749045.1). NCBI lineage: Eukaryota > Viridiplantae > Streptophyta > Pinopsida > Cupressales > Cupressaceae > Cupressus > Cupressus sempervirens. The sequence continues at coordinate 232,838,330 of CM053793.1, forward strand.
TTTTTAAACCCTTCCATGAGTCTTGTCATGTAAAAATAGTAGAAAACCATAGCATCCTTTCAAAACCTTGCAATATGTTCTATAATGTTGCATTTATAGCATACCAATTCATCCTTCATTTTAGAAATTTAATTATTTTTTATATTGATATTTATACTACATTCAACCTTTCCATATCCATATCCATTGAAACCGTAATGTAAGTCATTGTAGTACATGACATTTGATTTGCATTCACACTATTGAAATCCATTCTAATTTTGCATGAAATTTCCTTATGTCCTAACTAATTTCAATGACAGTATCTTTGATTAAATGCATATCTCCTTTGCATACTTCTACACTCATTAACTTTATCCTACTTTACTATGACAAGATTAAACAAAGAGTAGTTGGAATAAGTAGGAGAATATATCTTATTCATTATCCTTTTTTGATGAAGGGTGATGTAGTGCCTCTACCATTTGACTTTTATAAGTCATCCTGATGGATGCAACCTTGCTGATCTTTTGTTGTGATGGGATCATGATTGTGACCCTGAGTGGTCTACACCGTTGAGGTGTTTGGATTTATGTTTCTTTATCAGTTGCTTTGATTATGCCTTTGACTGATCTTTGAGATTATGATGTGATTTTTGGTTCACTGAGGTTTGTGCCAGTGGTTACCAGGATCGATGTGGTATCATGAGGTTGTTCCGTGATTACCCTGAGATGTGTGCAGAGATTGCACTATGTTCTTTTACCATGCTACACTGGACTAGGTTCCTATAGCAGTGGTTAGTCATGTTTATGACTGTGTTTGCTTATGTGTTTTAAATGCCTTTTTAATGTAGAGTAATCAATCATTATTAAATGCTTAAGTAATTAGAATGGATTTTTCTTGTTGGATTATTTGGTTATGTGCTGCGGACATTTACCTTGTTTTATTTTGATCTGAGAGATATTTGTTCTTATGTGATGCTTTACATTTGAGATGACCTGAGGGTCAAATGTTACTCTTTGATTCCAGTATCATAGATATTAGACTACTATGTTGTTCATTTAATCATATTGCATGATGATGCCATTTTGAGATGACAGTATGTTTTATGATGATATCTGGTTATCTAGTATTTGGACATACCTCTAATTATGTTATGTGATGGATTTAATGCTATGGTTATTTACTTCATTCCTGCGTTGTTATGATTTATGCGAATGTGAGTGATGTAAATAGATTATTTTAATATAATTGATTAAATGGTTAAATTAGGTGATTTAATGCATTTATTGCTTCGACTATGTTATTATATGCAATTTCACTTGATCGTGTTGTTTAGTGTGCAAAATTTATATCCCTGGCAGTGGCACATGGAGTTAGTGATTCAGCCATTCATATTTTACCAATGTCGTCCTTATACGGTCGACGTATCCTTTATTAAAATATTTAAATTAAACCTTTCGGTGATTATTAAATCAAAACTCATTTGCATTATGTGATTAGACCAGTAAGCGTGTCTGTGCAATTAGAGGTTCGCATTGTCGCGAAAGTTATTAAGGAGATTTATGTATTTTTGAGTTTTTGGGCTTTTTAATTGATTTATTTTAATTTCTAGCAGCTTTGCCATAGATGAATTCCTATTTATAGGAATAGCCTATTTTCATTTGGTTCGATTCGGGGTTTAACTAGATTGGCTGGTTAAATGCCCTAATCGATTATTCACCCGAAAAGTGAATAAGTATCCAAAGAGGAATTTAATTCCTCACTTCTCACTTTCAAATTGGAAAGTTGGAGAGTAAAACTCAAAATCCTCTTCATGAGGATTTGTTGTTTTGTTCGTTGTGGGAGCTACGGGTGTGGGATCGTCGCGAGGTTGAGCTATTTGGATCCAGCTCAGGAAAACCTTGGATTGCTGCAATTTTCAGCCACTTTTGCGAGCGTTTTATTTTCTAGTTCAGTTTTTCGTTTTGCCCTTTTGGCTGTGAGGTAGGGCTTTCTTGTTTTATTTTTTTTGCTCTGTTTCTACTTCTTTTTTAGGTAGTCGTTTGTTTGGAGGCTAAGAACTAGTGTTCCCCTTCATTTCTATATGTTAGTTCTACCTGGTTGGGCGAGTATGAACATTTCCCTATTTTTCGCAATGAGGGTTTGGAATTTTGCACCGTTATGCTGGTCGTTTTTGCATACGGTGTCTGATTCCATTTATTTTTGGATTTTTGGGGTTTTTGAACCCAAAGGTCAAATGGGTTTTAATTTTGAAATTTTTCTAAAATTTGGGGTTTTTACCTCGTTTTGCGTGCTACCCTATTTTCTTGAGTTTTCTTGGCACAATGTGGGTCGTGGACTTGGATGATTCATTTAGATATCAGTCAGACCACTTTTGCACCTTTTGTTGCATTGGGATGTGTGTCGCACCTGTACTCCCGACTTTGTGTTTGGTTGAGCAATTTGTTACCTGTTATGGTTTCTTTTGGACCTTGCTTTTATTTCATGGATGCTAGGATTTGTGTAGAATCCATACTCTCGGATTGAGGCCGGTTGAGTGAGTTCATGATGTTTGGTCTTGTTACATCATTGGGATTCGTGTAGAATGTATACTCTCTGATTGAGGCCGATTGAGTGATTTCATGATGTATGATTTTATTGGCTTTGAAATTCATGTAAAATCCATCCTTCCCGTGTTGCTTTTAGTTGGGTGTTTTCTTTGCATTGTGTTCTCATTCCTGTCCTTGTGTTATGATCTTTGTGATGGTGGTGCGCCACACACAAGTACGTGCGCGTACATTTGTTGGGTGACTTGCGAGGCCCGATCTTCCGTGGATTTGCCAAAAGTTATGATCATTGGGGTTGGGATGGGAGTATGCATGCCCACGGGCACTCGTCATAGGATGAGCATGGGTAGGGTAGGGTAGCATATGGAGGGGGCTTCTATCTTGAAGCCCCGCAATCATGACGCCATGGGTATGGCTGAGAGGAGCTTGTTTAAGTGATAACTAAAGAAAATGTGTGACTGGTAATAAAACTTAAGATAATAAAATATTTGGGGTGCAAGAGCCTTTGCGTTGAGGGATGTTGAATCTGCACAAGTCCTAGCTTGGGCTTTTTGATGCCAAGAGAATCTCCATGATGTTAGTCCCTACTTAGTAGCTTTTTGAGTGTCTGACTAGGACCTGTACTCCTTGCATTGTCTTGGGTTCTTGGTTGCAGCCATCATACTGTCTGGCGTGAGTGTTAGCCTTGGATGTTATTTTGTGTGTTTGTGGTTGGATCATTATCTCCATCAGCATGGTGGGTGTGGACCTATGGGTGCCACGTGGTTGGGAGGCATAGCTACCTTCACCACTACTAGGGATCGGTGTACAGAGATGATCTTTTGTCCTAGTGCGACCATTGCTGGATGTCTTCACTTGGTACTTTGGATTTCGGAGTATGCTTTCTTGTGATTTATGCTTTCATTGGGATGCTTGTATATCATGGTTAGATGATGTTATTTTATTTGGCGCATTCCCTTAGTATGATGTTTAGCATATGATTAGATGATGTGATTTGCTTTAGTAGTATATCTGTTGCTTACTGTTGTTTAGCATGTGATAGGTGATGTTATCTACTATAGGATTATCTTATGCGTTATCACTAGCATGTTAGTTTTTCTTATGCTATTATTGTGCATGTTTTAGTAGTGACGTCCCTATTATGACAATACTGACGATTTGGTCGGTGGCTTGGGATTTTACGCGTGGGGGATGGCTAGGACCCACAATGGTCTTATGATGCTATTGACGGTTGGGAGGAACCATGCACTTAGTTTGGTTGTTCAGTTCACTGCAATGTTTATTTCAGTGTGTTCTTTGCTACTATAGTTTAGATGGATAGATGTTTTCCTTTCTGTGTTGTTCTTGCACCCGAGTGTTCATTCCTCGAGCCTTTGTGGATCTGGTACTCCCTAGTGTGGAGGTTCTTTGCTCTATTTTTTGTCCTTTTTGCTTCTGGGAGTGTTTTCGTGTTTCTATGGGTGACATTTGTTTAGCATGGTGCGACACTTTAAAATGTATTGCACGTTCATACAAACTATGTCGTACGACACTGTAAAGTGTCGCACGCCTTCTTGAGAAATGTCGTACGACACTGGAAAAGTGTCACATGCCTTCTTGAGAAATGTCACACGAGACTGTGAAGTGTCGCATGCCTTCTTGAAAAATGTCGTACGACATTGGAAGAGTGTCGCACGCCTTAAGGAGAAGTGTTGCCCTCCCCTAGTAAAAAGTGTCACACGATTTTTGTGAAAAACCTACGCGTGCCATCAGCAGGCACTTTTCTTCGTGATCCGATCTTTTTGTGAGTTGTTTTGGATACTCTTTTGGGCGTTCTTCGACCCTATGTTGTTGCATTTTGTATTCTGGTGGTTTTCGTTCTATGCAATTTTTCGTGTTCTGTTGTTGTCTCTTGGGGTTTAAAACATATCGTTTAAGTATAAGTGGACGTTATAATTAAGATATATTTTAATATATGCGACGAATCTTTTGAGATAGGTTTCAGACCTCTCAGAGATAAGTTAAAGATTCTAGGAAATTTCAGGGCTTCAGAAATCCAAACTTAGCCAATTTTCAGGGCTTCAGGATTTCAAGATTAGCCAAATTTTAGGTTTCTGCATTTTATCCTAGCTTGGTGTTTTGTTGATGAGTGGTTGTTTCTTGTGCCCTCATCAAGTGCATTGTCATTGTTGGCTTTGTTTGTGTGTGTCAGTTTGGTAGTGGCGTTTGGAGATTCGTTGGTTGTCGGGATGGTGGTGAAGTCTTCCGTTGCGATCATTGTGATCCTTGTATGATGTTGTCATGTGCATTCATACTTGTAAAAAAAAAAAAAAAAAATCTTGGCTTGTACTTCATCCTTGTTTCCAAGGATCTCTAGGCAGGGCATTACAAGTGCTCCACTTAATACTATAAACACATTAACAGACAAAAAAAAATAACAACAATTTGTGAGAAAAAAATATGAGCTTCCTTTTATCACCACAAATGTGGAATTATAGAATTTTGAAATACAATATGCAAACTAACATAGGAACCTTCCTTACAAGAATTTTTAACACAAAGTTGTGAACTATCACCCAGAGTTGTCCTAGAAAATGTATGAGCATTCCTTAAATAGGTGTTTTCACACCACCCAAGAAGTTTGTAGACATCAAACCCTAACCCTTGAGACTGACTCACTCTAAAAGTAGATATACAGTCTAATGATACACATTTGACATTTATTTTGGAAATTTTGTTTGGCCCAAATTTTGAAAGCAATAACTTTTGAACCACTACTCTGCTTGGCTATTATAACAACTTTTTAGATTCCTTAGCTTCTAATCTACAAGGCTCAACATCCACAACTTAAATTTAAAGTTCAATATTAACCAAGTGATATATTGATTGAGTGAAATGTCATGTTCACATAGTATGAACTTGAAGAACAAGTTATGAAAGATGGAATCAGAGGCTGACTTATGGTGAAAATAAAGAATGTTTGAGAAGATCAAAAGCTAAAGTCAAATTTTGTTACAAGATATATGGCTAGAAAAATACAATGAATATCTAATGATGGAAATTTAATCTAGATAAGGAAGAGAACTAAGTTCTATTTTATAATTGAGTAAATGCATTGAATCCAAGATCTATGGATGTGGTTAAGTGAAAAAACCTAGAAGAATTTGGAAGAAGGGAAATTAATATTTAAGGAGATGTTTAAGCAAGTTTTTGGTTGTTGGTCGATATTGTTAAGCTGGAGATTTGTGCAAAAGAAGGAGATGGAAAGGAGTGATCTGAACTGAGTAAGGCAGAAGAAATATTATGTAGAGTTAGAGTAAAGAGAAAGTGTAAGGAATTGAAACTACCAAGCAGAGATCAAAGAAAGAAGAAGACAAAGCATAACAGAGAATTGAACAAGCAAGTTAGTGCTAAATCTTGCAAATCATTTAACTTTTACTTTCTTACGATCATAGCAAAAAAAATTCTTAACCGAGTTGACCTAATAATATTGTGAAATCCTATATGATAACATTGATTAGTGATTTTTGTAAGTCCTTTATAGCATGTCACTCTTTTAAAAGGATCAAGGATTGATAAGTTTTAAATGATCTTTATGTTAAAAACCTCTAATAAGGTCACACTAAAAATGTGCATGTAGCCTTTAACAAGGTTGGCTCCTAAAAGATCTCACTGCAGAAGAGTGAAAATTATTTGGGTTGTCAATCTTAGGTGGTTTTCCAATTTACAAGGTTTCGACATTAAATCAAGGTGTCAATTGTGTGAATGTTTTTATGTTGCAAGTTATTTTTCATAGTATTTACTTAATATTGGAGCTTGGTAACAACTAGGTAATATGATGAAGGGTGCTCCCCTTAATACCACAATAAACAATAGAAATAGACAACAAAATATGGGCTTCCTATTATGGCCACAAATGTAGAATAATAGAATTACAATATACAAACCCACATGGGCATCTTCTTTACAATAATTTTCAATAAAGAGCTATGACTATCACCCAGAACTTCTTTGGACAACCTATAGGCCTTCCTTATATAGGCACTTTTTACCACATGAGAAGGTTCTACACACTAAGCTGTAACCCTTGAGGCTGACCATCTCCATATTTTATTATTTTATTACACTTTATTGCATAAGGTTGACTCAAGACAAATTAAAATTTACATTTTCAGATGGATCCACTTCTAGAGACCATAACTAGAAAATTGTTGACCCAATGGGCTATTATAACCTCATTCTGGAATCCTTAGCTAGCAATCACTAATCACGCAAATATTCTTCACCTAGGTCTTCACCTCATTTTGGAGACATTTAGGCCTTAGTTGTTGGACTTGAAGTTTAAATAGCGAAAACATCTACAATAACTACACCAATATATATGATATGACAATAAAACTCATCCCGCAAGCTAATATGTCAAAAATGAAGCTCAGTATATGAGATTAGAATAATCTAAGCACATAATACCAACTTACTAAAACTAGCTAGCTCCCTCAAATAGAAACTTTGTACAAGAATAGCCCTTATTAAAAACACAAAAACTAGAAAACTAGAAATAAAAATATGTTTGGGTGATACAAGATTTCCCTTACACCCATGATTCTCTTGTATCATCATAATAGAAATGTTGTGATGTGGAGCCTAATTAGACTCAGAGGTATATTATGTGTGAGTTCCTTCTAGATTATTTCTACCAAGATGAGATCAAGGGGCAACACTCCAGGTGCACTCCATGTCATAGGACAAGGTGGGGTAGAGGGGCAACACACCCACATGGGCTTTTGAGGGCAATGCCCGCGAAGCCAAAAATGACCTTATATTGTAAAAGGCATTGGCTACCATTTTTCTATTATTCTAGCCATAATTTTTTAAGCAACAAAAAGCTTGTATAAAAAGGGTTAGGGTTAGGGGTTTTCATAATATGTGATGCAAAAGTTAGTTCTTGTGGCGGTATTGAGCTATAAGAAATTACAGATTGCAATCAGGTTGTAATCACTAGATCATAATAATATTGGACTTGTTGTTTTGTGGACATAGCCCAGGGATTGGGTGAACCATGTTAAATATTGGTGTCTTATGTTCTCTTTTATGTGATCTATTATTTGTTGATATTGGATATATTTGCATGCAACTGTTATTTTTGCCTGTGGTTAATCCTAACGAGTGGTATCAGAGCCAAGTTTTCGTCATTATTTTTTTTTAGCCAGATCAGTCATTTTTTTATTTTATTTTAGTGATCCTTTGCAAGAAAGTGTCACGGTTGAGTGGGAGTCTCATGATTGAGAGGGAGTCTCATGGTTGAGTGGGAGAAATGGTAGATGAGGGTACACTAAAGGTGGACAAGTTTAATGGGCAAAATTTTCAGTTATGGAAAATGCAAATGAAGGATTTATGGAAGCCATTCAACAATAAAAAGAATCAGGGAACTATGGAAAATGAAGAATAGGATATTTTAGATAGAAAGGCACTTGGAAGGATTTGATTGTGCTTGGCACCATCGATGACATTTAACATTACAAAAGCGAAGACTATGAAAGAGTTGATGCAAACCCTAGCAATATTGTATGAAAAGCCCTCCACTTCAAATAAGGTATTTCTCATGAAGTTTTTATTTAATATGAAGATGGAAAAAGGTGGATCTATTGCAGATCATTTAAATGAGTTTAATACTATTACTAGTCATTTATCTTTTGTGGGTATTAATTTTGATGAAGAAATTAGGGCTCTCTTGATTTTGTATTCTTTGCTTGAAAGTTAGAATGGCTTGGTAATGACTATGAATAATTTTGTTTCTGGATCTAATACCTTAAAATATGATGATGTGATTAGTGTTATTTTGAGTGAGGAAACCTATAGGAAATCCTTAGGTGGATCTACATCATCAAGTGCTTTGAATGCACAAAGTAGAGGCAAAATGAATAAGAGAGGAAGTAATTCTAGAAATCATGAGAAATCAAGAGGAAAGTCAAAGGGGAAGAGGTCTATATCCAGAGGACTGAGAGATTGCTAGTACTATGGGAAACCTAGGCATAAGAAGAAAGATTGTTGGACTTGAAAGAACAATGAAGGAGATAAACCAGAAGGGGACAAGGAAGCAAATGTAGTAAGTAACAAATAAGAAGGGGATGTTTTTCTTCTAAATTTAGAAAGTGTTGATGATTCATGGGTTTTAGATTTTGGTGCTTCATTCCATGCTACACCTCATAGAAGTTATTTTATTGATTATGTCCAAGGGGATTTTGGGCTTGTTTATTTGGGGGATAATGAACCCCTTCAGATTGTTGGAAAGGGAAAAAGTTAACATTAAGTTGTAGAATGGGAATCATTGGCTACTACATGTAGTAATACATGTTCCAAGGCTAAGTAGGAATTTAAGTTCAGCAAGGCAACTCAATGATGAGGGTTTTGTAGTTACTTTTAATGATAAAAATTGGAAGGTTTCAAAAGGTTCCCTTGTAGTAGCAAAAGGTGTGAAAGTAGGCACCTTATATCTTTGTACAAGTTATATTGTTCCTTCTACTTTGATTATTCCAGAGAAAAATGAATGTTCAGGAACATTTGCTATAGTTGAGCAGAGAGAAAAAATAGTTGTTGTGATTCTGATATAGTGTTGTGGCACAATAGACTTCGGCACATGAGTGAGAAAGGTATGAAATTACTTCATTCAAAGAAAGTTTTACTAGGTCTAAAATGTGTCAATATAAATTTCTATGAAATTTGTGTGTATGGAAAACAAAGGAGAGTGAGTTTTGTGAAGATTAAGAAGGAAAAGAAAAATGAGAAATTAGAGCTTGTGAATACATATGTATGGGGACTAGCTTAGGTATCTTCCCTTGGTGGCTCTCATTATTATGCTGCATTTATTGATGATGATGCAACTAAAAAATTATGATTTTATTTCCTTAGACAAAAATCTAATGTATTTCAAACTTTTAAGAAATGGAAATGCTTGGTTGAAAATGAGACTGGTAAAAGATTAAAATGTCTTAGATCTAATAATGGTGGTGAGTATTATAGCAAACAATTTGAATATTATTATTCTACCAATGGTATTCATAGAATGAAAACTATTCCAAGGACTCCTAAGGAAAATGAAGTGGTTGAATACATGAACAGGACAATAATGGAGCATGCAAGGAGCATGAGGTTACATGTTGGGTTTCCCTTAAACATGTGGGTGGAAGCTATCAGTACTGTTACATATATTTTATTAATAGAGGTCCCTCTACTCCTTTGGATTGTGGTATTCTAGAGGAAGCATGGATTGGTAAGATAGATAAGATAAGATAAATTTATTAATGTCCAACAAGAGACCAACGAGGATCTAAGGGACTGGAAATAGTAAAAAGGGCAAAACGCTAGTAGAGAGAGCACCAAACAATGTCTGTAAAAAGAACGTGAAAGAAAAAATAAGGAAAGAACCAAGAAAAAGGAATAACAATAGCTATGAACTCCTCACATGTGGGAAGTAGTCCAGAATGGAAAGGTGGACATTAGGGAAATTAGGTACTCTGGAAGGTCGCCTCTGAGGTCTACTAGAGGGACATTCTTGAGTGTAATCTCTACAGGGTCTCACAGATCTAGTGTGAATCAAGATAGTGTAGAGAGGTCGCTTTAATTCTTAGGTAGGAACTATAGGACTAAAGAAAGAGGTGATGAGCTATGTAGGGGTCAATATCGAGCAAAGCTAGAGTTGTATAGTGTGCTCATGAAGCTGCATGGTCTCCTAAAGGTAGAGTGCAAGACAATGTTAGTCAATATATTTGAAGAATGAGAAAAGAGACCGACACTCTCTGAACAAATAGTAGAATCTCCCTTAGATCTCATAGTAAATGGGACAATGAAAAATAAAGTGAGACTTGGTCTCAACCTCCCCAAGGTGAAAAAGCCAATAGATCATGTCCTCCCTACCAATATGGTGATCAATATAGATACTTAGCTAGTGAGAACCCACCCTAAAAGACCCCAAGGAGATGCGAAGAGCATGAGTCCAACAACAAGTGAGGTACCAGGGATGTAAGATGACCCCATCCTAGATATCAAGAAAGTGCTCAACATAAAAGGCCATGCACAGACAAAGCCCACCTGGGGGATTCTTCCAAGTTGTGATAACATACTATCTATAGATGTCAAGTCTAACATGCTCATTCAACTCATGTTGAAGTGAAGAAGATGGGCTAGAGCATCTAGAGAACTCTAGAAGGTGGGAAGACAATCCAAACTAATACCAACCAAGCCCAAGAGAGTAGAGACCTGGGTGTACCAACAACGAGACCTATGACAAGAGTCTGAACTCGTAACCTCCATAGAGGAACAATAAGCTAAGTAGGAATATCTATGATGATCATTGAAGGAATCAGTGAAGCTCCAGAGCTAGTGAAGAAGCCAAACTAAATCAAAGATAGTCCCCAATCTAAAAGAGTGAGCACCAAACTCAGCTAGAATGACATTGTGTGGTGTGAATCGTTGACATTTAATAATACACCAAAGAAAAATAGTTTGGACTCTCTCAATAGAGGCCTAGTTAGACTCCAAGAGGAAGGGACCCCAAATAGTTAGAGCCATGGAGGATATTTGGCTTGACCAAGGAGTCAAGAAGAGACATCTTAGTCATGGTGTCCTAGAAGTGTTGTCAAAAACACTATCATTCAAGAATAGTAAGGGAGTTGATCCCCTTGTTGACTTTGGGCTACATGGCTAGTCTCAGGCTAAATTGAGGTCCAAAAAACTTAACCCCCAAGTAAGTATATGAAGAAGTAATCTTAATCTTGATACCCTAGAAGTAAAAATGGAGATGAGATGCCCTCAAATAATTGAAAACCATAACCCAAGTCTTGCCCAGATTTACAACTAGCTCACATGAGTTGTAGAAAGAGGCCAAGCCATCAAGGAGCCACTAAAAACCATTAGGAGAAGATGCTAGGAGAATCACATCATTAAAAAATAGGAGAATAGAGATCAATACTTAATGTAGATAACAACCATTGCTAGAGAGCGAACAATCATGGAGAAAATCCTCAAGCTCATCGATGTAGATGCCAAAGAGAGTGGGGGAGAGAGGACAACCTTCTTTCACCCTGATAGTGCTCTGGATAGGATTAGAGAAGCCCTATGGACTCTTGAATCTTCCCTTAATGCACTTGTATAACCTCATAATAGTTATAAGAAGAATATTTGAGATCCCAATGTCTTCTAAGATGCTGAAAGAGAGCTACCTGAGGAAAAAAGTTGAAAGCTTTACGAAAGTCAACAAAATAGCAATAAACTTTTGTTGAGTGGTGGTGGGCCTCCTCAATTATGGCCTATAAGGTTAAAATGTGATCAGTGGTCTAAAAATCTAAATGAAACCTAACCTAACCTCTAGCCTGACAATGTCATTGATCGATCTCACTGGATAGGATACCGTTCATCACAGTCGCATAGAGTTTGGTGAAGGTATGCCCAACCATGATGGTCTTATAATTTTTGGGATTAGAGGTTGGCCTAGATTTATGGATCAAATAGATAATATGTTGTGACTAAGAGCCAGAGGAGCCAACACAAACCGCCTGATTAAAGAGAACTATAAGAAAGGGACCCCGCACAAAGATACCCAACTTGAAGAATTCAGCTTGAAATCCTTCTTCATCTAGAGTTTTTCTACTGTTCATAACTCTAACTTCCTCACTAATGTGAGAAAATGAGAAGAGGTAACAATAGGTGGGGAGGAGGATGAGATGGAGAGGGGGCTGGCTAGAAATATCATAGAGTGTGGAGGTGTGGGAGACAAGGAGTGAAGGTCCAAAGTAGAGGGAAGGGGGGTGGTAAGGAAACATGGTGCACCAAAAGAGCTTTGGGGACTAGAAGAACATGGAACAAAGAGACTTACACTGCAATAAACTGAGCTTTCATTTCTTATGGCAAAGAAAGCAGTCGTAGTTGAGCCTATACTAAGAGGAAGAGGAGAAAGAAGTAGTGGGTGGAGCAGAGCAAACTTGCAATGGAAGTTGTAGCCCTCATCAAACCAATGGTTCATGGGATAAGAATTATGAGTAGGGTGAGGGGTGAGCAAGGAGGTGTAGTGGGGAATAGAGAGAAGGGTAGATTCCCACAAGGTGGATGCAAGTGAGTGAAACATGGAGGTGACATCCCTGGAGTTGGAGAAGGGGTCCTGGGGGAGAATTCATATGAGGTGATAGATAAAGAGCTCTGCATCCCCATCAAAGAAGCAAAAAGAAGTACGAGAATGGGGAGAGGGAAGAGGGGGGCAAGAAGAAGTGGATAAATAAGGAGGAGAAGGTGTTATGGGTCCCCAAAGGGTGATGCTAAGGAAGGCATGGTCAGCTAGAGGAAGGTGAGAAATGGTAAAGTGGAAATAAGAGGAATGAAGGAGGCAATAGAGAAAACATGGTCAAAAATGCTAGCACCACCACCATGTGGCCAAAAAGTGAAGAGTTCATATCTAGGAAAGCAAGAGAGTCCATTCAAGATCACTAAGTCAGAAGACTCACAAAGCTATAACAAATTACAACCATACTTGGTAAAGGGCCCCTGAGAATCCTCAGAAGAGCCAAAGAAGACCCATAGAACTAGGATCATAAGTAGTCATACACATGGGATTAGACCTGCAATCATGGATAGGAGGCTGTAGGTCTCTAGTTCACTCATTAAAGTCTCCCAAAATAATGATGTCCCCCATGGCAGAGAATTTGGTAATGTGCTCAAGTAGGTCCTCGTAGGGGTCATCACCCTCAATGTTGTGAACTGCATAGAATGAAGATGCTAGCGAGAAGTAGCAATTAGCAATATCGGTATCTGTATAGAGCAAGGTTCCTTGATCAATGTGAATCTAGCATAGCTGTCAAAGTGAACCAAGGAAATTTTACTAAAAAGGTGGTCTCAAATAAGACAAGCGACCCCACCAGAACCTCTAACCCCACCAGAGCACCTAACTTCATCTCTAAAAGAGGAGATCCACGGATAGCCAAAAATATTGGGAAGAGGATGCATGGGGCTCTTACGTGTCTTTGTAATAAAAAGAAGGTCAATAGAACCAATAGCATAATTAAGTAATCTAGGCATATACCAAAGGATACGATTACCATTTCAGCAGTTGAGACATAAAGACCCTATGTTCAATTGTCATTGAGCTAGTCATTTGGCCTTAGAGGCCACCCTCGAAACCTAGCCTATAGGAAAGGTTTCATGGTTTACTACTTTAAGATTTCTAATGACCACATATTTACCCTCTTGTCTTGCTACCACAACGAGGGCATGAGCTTGCTTGATTTCTACCACCTGTGATCAGGTGAGGTCCTCATCTAAGTAGATCTTAGGGGAAAGAGAGAATAACTTTTTATTTTCCCTAAGATCCCACAACTTATTAGAGAGGGAGAGGAACTAGATGAAGAGAGTGCCATCAGGGCCTAACCAACACCTATCAATATTAATGTTTGAAATGTCTAGTTGATCTTTGAGGAAAGAGTATCTAGTAGTCAAGGGATCATCAATGGAGGAGATACCATGGACTCATAATTTTAGTTCATTGGTCCTCCTTACCTACTTTTCACCCATTTTTCCTTGAACTAACTTCTCAATTCCTGAAAGGGGAGCCTCAGCTGCAAAAAATCATAAAGAAGCCCAAGACTTCACCTTTAATTTAGTCTTTGTTAATAGTGAAGAATTTCTATCTACAATCTCTGATTGTTTCTCCTTGATAGTGTCTAACTCCCTAAGTTGCAAGGTAGAAAATTCCATATTACCCTTGGGGCCTATATTTTCAATAACTAGAGATTGCATAGTATCTTGTAGAGTTATTCTTTTCTCAAAACCTTTGGTTGTGAATCATTTGCACATGTTGATTTAGAAAATAGAACCAAGCTAGAGGCTAAGTCAAAGAAATGTGTATTTTTTGGATATGGCATTGATGAATTTGGTTATAGGCTTTGGAATTTTGAAAATCATAAAATTATAAGAAGGATGTTGTATTCAATGAGAAAGTGTTGTACCAAGGTCTGTTGTAGCAACATGAGAAGAAAGAAACTAATTATGTATGTTGGATGATACTCCAAAAGGTGATGTTCCTGTAATTCCTCATGATGTGCAACAACTGCAACAACAAATACCACACACCACAGTGAATGTTAGACAATCAACAAGGCTAAGTATACCTTTAGAAATATTTTCTCCCTCTTTGTATTCTATTTTTCTTACTAATGTTGGTGAAACTAAATGTTATGATGAAGTTGTGCAGGTGGATACAAAGATTCAATCAAAGTTTGCAATGAAAGAGGAAATGGACTCTTTACTGAAAAATCAGACATGGGTTTATGCAAGTTGCCTAAAGGTAAAGGGGCTTTACAGAATAAATGGGTTTATAGGTTGGAAGAAGAGGATGGAGGTAAGAAAATATTTAAAGCCAGGTTAGTTGTAAAAGGATTTGCACAAAAAAAGGACATTGATTTTGATGAGATATTGTCTCTTGTTGTTAAAATGACTTCTATCCCTACTATTTTAAGTATTATGGCTACTGAAGATTTGCATTTGGAGCAACTTGATGTTTAAATAACCTTTCTTCATGGTGATTTTATTGAAGAGATATATATGGCATAGCCACAAGGATTTGAGGTCAAAGGTAAGGAGAACTTAGTGTGCAGATTGAAGAAAAGTTTATATGGCTTGAAGCAAGCACCTCGATAATGCTATCTAAAATTTGAAAGTTTTATGCATGAGCATGGATATAGTAGGTTTCATTCAAATCATTGTGTTTATTTTAAGATATTGGATGGTGATAGCTACATTATTTTATGTTTATATGTTGATGATATGCTTGTAGATGGGTCTAATATGGAACACATTAAGGGGTTGAAATGCCAGTTAGCACATGCATTTTCTATGAAGGATTTGGGGGTAGCAAAATAAATCCTTGGTATGAAGATTTGTAGAGATAGGAAGAACTAGAAATTGACATTATCTTGGGTTGATTATATTGAGAAGGTGTTGCAATGTTTCTCTATGGAGAATGTTAAAACTGTCAACATGCCTTTACCTGGTCATTTGAAGTTGACTAAGGAGATGTGTTCAAAGACACAAGAAGAGGAGGATACGATGTCCAAGGTACCTTATGCTTCAGCTATAGGAAGCTTGATGTATACTGTGGTATATACTAGGCCAAATATTGCACATGTTGTGGGAGTCATTAGCAAGTATATGAGTCATCTAGGAATTGAGCATTAGAATGTAGTCAAATGGATTCTCAAATATCTGTGAGGAACATCAAGTAAGTGTTTACACTGTGGGGGCTCTACTACTGACTTACAGGGGCTATGATTACTTAGATTTGGCAAGGGATATCGATACTAGGCAGAAAACTATAGGTTATGTATTTACTATTGATGGGGCAGCAGTGAGCTGGGTTTCCAGGTTACAGAAGGTTAATGCTTTATCCACTATAGAGGCAACGTATGTTGCTGCTATAGCGGCATTCAAGGAGATGATATGGCTTCAATTCTTCTTGGAAGAATTGGTACATTCCTATTAGGATAATTATTTGTTTACAGATACTTAGAGTGTCATTCATCTTATGAAGATTTATGCTCTACATTTAAAGACAAAACATATACAGTTGTGGTACCATTTCGTTCGGTCAGTTTTGGATGATGGACGGTTAAAGCTAGACAAGATACATACAAATGACAATCTAGAAGATATGTTTACAAAGGTAGTGACAAGTGAGAAGCTAAATTCATGTTTAGATTTAGTTGGTCTTCTAAAATGATCATAATAAATGAATAGCAAAGTCCATAGTTTGATACTCTAGTCGGAGCTACAAGTTTAACGATGCTATGATCAGTCTCAAAGTGGGAGATTATTGTGATGTGGAGCCTAATCAGAGTTAAAGTTTTATTTCCCATAGTTTTCCTCTAGATTATTTCTATTGGGGGTTTTAGGGTAGAGCCCTCAAGATAAGATCAAGGGGTAGGACCCTAGGTGCGTGCAATATAGGGTGGGGTCAAGAGGTAACGCCCCCACTGGGGTTTTCGGGGGCAATGCCCTCGAAGCCAAAAATCACCTTATATTATAAATGGTATCAACTAAAATTTTTCTATTATTCTAGCCCTAATTTTGGAAGTGGCAAAAAGCTTGTATAAAAAGGCTTAGGGTTAGGTATTTTCATAATATGTGATGCAAGAATTGGTTCTTGCAACATTATTGAGTCATAAGGGATTACGGATTGTAATCAAGTTGTAATCATTGGATCATAATAATATTAGACTTGTCATTTAGTGGACATAGCCCAAGGATTGGGTGAACCACATTAAATCTTGGTGTCTTGTGTCCTCTTATATGTGATCTATTATTTTCTGATATTGGATATATTTGCATGTAACTATTATTTATGTCTGTGGTTAATCCTAACAAGAAATGGTGAGATAATAATTTGAAGTAAATTTATTAGAAGATTGAATTCTAAAGTTAAATGAGATCAAATTATTTATTTTGATGTATATGAAGTTGAATTAAATTTTTGGAAAGTTCAATAGGATAAACGGACATAACTTATTCACCCCACCACCCCCCCCCCCCCCCCCCCCCCCCCCCAAGTTATATAACAATTGGTATCAGAGCATTTTGTTTGGACGAAGAAATTTAAAGGAACTTGAGCTAAAGATATGAAGATGTATAACAGAGAGGAACCAAAGTTGAACAAGGAGAATTTCTCCTCATGGAAAAATAGAATTAGGCTATATCTATCTAGAATTGGTGAGAATTCTACATATCGGTTGGATAATGAATATACTAAACCACCCCTCCCTATGACCTTGGAACAAATGGCTAACAAGAAATATCATAATAGTGTGATGATTGAAATTGCATCTACCCTGAATGACCTTGAGATTGATGATGTCAAAAATTGTGCTAATGCTAAGAAAATGTGGGTGAAATTGGAACTTGTACATTGTGGAGATCTAAGTGTTTTAAGAGCTAAAATATAAAGTTTAAGAGGCAAATATGATGACATGAGAATGAAAGGAGGTGAGAATGTTGCATAGTATGTGAATTGAATCAAGGAAGTTGTAATTGCAATCAATATTTGTTGGAGGAGCTATTAGTGATTCTAATATTTTAAGTAAATTTCTTAGAACTATTTTACCCATATATGCTATAAAATTTTATGTAATTCAAGAAGTTATAGCTATGCCTAGTACGTTTGATTTGACATTTGATAGATTAGTTGGTTAGTTGACCATGTTTGAGTTGAGCAATTATGATAACAATTTGGTTACACTTGGAGATGCTTTAATTATTCACTAACCATTGGTAGCTCAAAGAAAGAGAAGAGTAGTAAAGATGAAGCTGAATCTAAATCTAAAGATGATATGGATGATATTGAAGCATTTCTTGCAAGGAGATTATCAAGGGAAAAAGACAAATTTAAAGGTAAACTACCCCTAATCTATTTTAAGTGCAATGAAGTCAGTCATTTTGCAACTAAGTGTCCAAACAAAAGCAAGAGCGATAGATATGATAAGAAATATCACAAGTATAGTAAGAACAAGGACTACAAAGGTGAAGAAAATAAATCACGCTACATTATTGAAGAAGAGAACACCAAGTCAAAATTCGATAATGAGAAAGAAGTAGTTGAGATGGTGTATGTTGTTATCAAGAAAGATCCCAATGGAGTAAGGTATGAGAATGAAAATTTTCTTATTTCACATGTTAGAAAGAATGATACTTGGATCATATATATAGTGGTTGTTCACACCACATTACTAGTGACATAAGTTTGAAAAACTTGAATAAATTAATGATGGTGGAAATGTTAAATTAGGGAATGATGTTCCATGTCCAATGAAAGGTAGAGGGTCATTAATATTAAATGATAAAATAATATGTGATGATGCATATTGGGTAAATAGACTAAAATAAAATCTTTTGAGTGTTTCTTAGTTTAATAATACAAGTCATGAGTTGGAGTTTCAAAATAGAAAATTCAAGATCTTTCATGATGAAGGAAATCCAATTGGAACTAGAGTACAAAAAAAAGTAATATATTTTATCTTGATCCTACTATTGATACATGTTTTTTTGGTAAAATTGAAGATGTATGGTTGTGGAATAAGAGGTTGTGCTATCTAAATTTCAAGAACATGGTGAAGGTTAGGAGAAAGAAACAAGTTAGAGGCTTGCATAATATGCATAAACCTGAGAATGTTATGTTTAAAGAATGCCATCTTGGTAAGATGAGAAAGTCAAATTTTTCAAGTGAGACACACACTTCTAATGATATTTTAGAACTAGTGCATATTGATCTGTGTGGACCAATGAGAGTGGAAAGTTACTATGGTGATAGATACTTCATATTATTTTTTGATGATTACACTAGGATGGTGATTGTAATGTTCACGAAGGTAAAATCATAATTTTGATATGTTCAAATGGTATAAGGCTAGAGTTGAGAAAGAAACTAGTAAAAAATTGAAATGCCTAAGATCTGGTATTGGTGGTGAATTTATGTCTATTGAATTCACTAGATTTTTTGCAAAGAATGGTATCAAAAGATATTTATATGCACTGGAGACACCACAACAAAATGGAATTGTTGAGAGAAGAAATGGATCTATTGTAGATTGTTCAAAGACATTATTGATTGAAAAATATGTTGCACAAATGTTCTAGAGAGAATTTATAAGAACTACAACATATACTCTTAACTGAGTCCAATTGAAGAAAGGAACAAACAATACACCCTATAAGCTTTGGTATGGTCATACACCTAATGTAAATTATTCCAAGAATACTGAAAGTAGATGTTATATTCATAAGGATGCAAGAAATGGTAAATTTGATTCAAACAGAAGGAAGGTATTTTCCTTAGCTATTCATCTAAGAGAAAAGCATACAAATGTTTGAACAAAGCTACTAGAAATATGATTAAAAGTGTGAATGTGAGAATTAATAAAATTGCAAACAAGAAGAATGTGGAAAGAAAGAAGGAACTAGAAGACTACAATAGATTTTTATATGTGTATGAAGATGTAGCTAGCACATTACCTTAGTTACAATAGAGAGGAACCAAACAATAATCTTCTTTACTTGAGCAATAGATAGTACAACCCGAGCAGGAAGCTGAACCCAAACCAAGTGAGAATAATGTTGAGAATCAAAGACCTGAACCTGTATTAGAAAAATATACCAGAATAAATCATTCACCTAAACAAATCATTGGAGATAAAAGTGTTAGAGAAATGACCAGAAGTAAGTTGAAAGACAGTACATGTTTAATTGTTGATTTTGAGCCTAGAATAGTTAAGGTTGCACTTGATCATGACAAATGAGTAAATTTTATGAATGAAGAGATTGATCAATTAGAGAAGAAAAACACATGGACACTATTAGTGAGACCTACAAACAAGAATGTAATAGGAACAAATTGGATTTTCAGGAATAATTTGAATGAAAATGGAGAAGTGGTGAGAAACAAAGCCAAGCTAGTTTGCAAAGGTTATGTCCAAGAAGAAGGAATAGACTATGGTGATACTTTTGCACCTGTGGCAAGATTGGAAGCATTAAGAACATTTTTGGCTTATGCTACCTAAAATAAAGTCAAGTGTATCAATGGATGTCAAATTTGCATTTTTAAATGCAATACTTGAAGAAGAAGCCTACATAGAACAACTAGAAGGATTTATTGAACTTGATCAGAAGAACCTAGTTTACAAGTTAAATGATGTAGTATATGGACTATAGCAAGCACCAAGAACATGGTATGAAAGGTTACATTCTCTTTTTATTAAAATTAGATTTTCTAGAACAAGTGAGAACCGTAGTATGTATTTGAAGAGTGAATTTGAGGATATGATGTTGAATTCTAAAATTTTTGTGGATGATAATATATTTGGTGGAAATGAT
Organism: Cupressus sempervirens; assembly: GCA_028749045.1. Classification (NCBI taxonomy): domain Eukaryota; kingdom Viridiplantae; phylum Streptophyta; class Pinopsida; order Cupressales; family Cupressaceae; genus Cupressus; species Cupressus sempervirens. The sequence continues at coordinate 232,858,735 of CM053793.1, forward strand.
TTGTTACGTTAAAAAAATTCTGATCCAATGAGAAATTAATTTGAGATGTCAATGTTTGGTGAGATCAAATTTTTCATCAGCTTACAAGCTCATCAAAAAAAGAATGGTATATATGTGACTTGGTCTAAATATGTAAAGGAGATCTTGAAAACATTTGGAATGGATGAGTCAAGACCGGTTGGTCCACCTATGGTGACTCAAGTGAAATTGTCAAAAGGAGATACTACTACTAAGGTAAATGAAACTCAATACATATCAATGATTGGTTAATTTCAATATATTATGAATAGTAGGCCAAATATTGCACATGTTGGAGTTGTTGCAAGGTTTTCTTCTAATCCTAAGGAAACATTCATAATTTTTGTCAAGACGATATTCATATATCTTAAAAGTACTGAAGATTTTGGATTATGGTATAAACAAGATGGTGATTTTACTCTTAAAGTCTATATTGATGTTGATTGGGCTAGTAATGTTGATAACTCTCTATTTTTTGTTTGGCTACTTGGGATTAGGCCATGTGCCATGAATGATCTGTGAGTACCTATGAGGTTGGGCTGTGAGCAGGAACTTGAGCCATAAGTAGAGCCCCACATCTATAGTCATTGATTTGGGAAAATTCATGGTGAGCAGAGCCTAAGAAGAATCTCTATTGTGTAGTGGTCTCTAAGTGCTAGGTCCATGAACTATGCACTTGGTCTTCTATCCCTTTCTACGAGTCACTGCTTACTCCCAACTTGAGTCAATGTTACTTGTCAAATGTTTGACTAAATACCGTGATGTAGTGTCATTGCAGCCCTAGTGTGAATCATTAACGATGGTTATAACATTCATTGTTATACTAATTCTGTAGGTCTATTCTTGTTGCCCTAGCCACCATTACAGAGTCATTACTTCTCTTTGTAGTGTTCTATGGTGTTGGAATCTTCTTCATTGGTGTCTCTTATTGTTAAGGTGAGTCTTCCTATCTACTACCATACCTTAGCTATTGATCGTTGGTCCCTAACTTGGAGGGGCTAATAACCATTGGTGTGTTGGTGTCTACTATTTTTTTGCAATTTGTTTACAAACTATTTGATAGATTGCCAGTTGAAAGTTGTTTAACAACAACATCTAGTAGAGTGCACATTTCCTAGATGAGTGCAATTTTATCTGTCTGCGATGGATCCCCAATCCAACCTAGTCACAGTCCAACAAATAGTTTCTTGCTTGGCAAAAATGGGGACTAATCACAAGGCCCTGCAAGATGCATCTCTTTGTGATCCTCACTCTCTCTTAGTCTTGATGATAGGTTGATTAAGGTTGAAGTTAAGAATCAATCTCTCTGGTGTACTATGCAGTACCTATGTGAGACACTTTCAGAAACACTAACTGATTTGAAGAGTCAACTTGACTGTCATATGAAAAAGAACCTAGATATACCTATAATGCTAAGTACAGTTAATATGGTTATTGCCTCTCTGCACTATCTCGGTTCACACCAGATCTATGAGATTATAATTGGCAACATCCCTCTAGTAGACCTCATAGGTGACCTTCCAGAGTATCTAATTGTCCTAATGTACACCTTTCTATTCTGGACTACTTCTTGCCTGTGAGAAGTTCTTAGTTCTTTTGTTGTTTTGCTTTCACGTTCTTTTAGCAGGCACTGTTTGGTGCTCCCCTTACTAGCATTTTCCTTTTGTACTATTTCCAATCCCTTAGACCCTTGTTGGTCTCTTGTTGGACATTAATAAATTTATCTTATCTTATCTTATCAACTCAGACTTCAAATGATCAATTTGCAATTGTTTGATATCGACTAATTGAGGAAGAAACAGTCTAAACTCGACAACAAAAATTCCCTTAAAAACTGAAATAGAACAATAGCTAAAATCTTGGGTGGCTATTTGTAACAACCCCATCTTCACTTCCACTTCTCTCCCTAGAGTAGAGAAGTTGGTCCAAACTAAGATAGCAGATGAAAGGGTCAGGCATGTCGTGAGCTCAACTTGTGAGTCTGTGATCTCCCTCATCCTTCTTCTTCTTCTTCTTTTTAAGAGCCTCCTGTAGTGGGTTACTCTTTCCTCAAGGACCAATTGGATATCACATATATCACACTAAACTGTTGTCATGCCCAAACTACGAGGCAAAAACACACACAATTTTTTTTTTTTTTAAACAATAATTAAAATTCATTAAGTAGATATGTTTGCGATCACAGTTTAAGTAAAGGTTCTCTACATTTCATCTTAAGTTACATATCTTGTGAAGGCATACATCGTTAAAATTTGATGCTCTCGCTATTAGGTTGTTATCGACAAAAGTTATGTTCGTACATTTCTTATACAACATTATAGTTAAAATTATTTAAATTAAAAAGTGTAGATGACTTCGAGTTAGTTGGATCGAAATATCTAAGCAAATAGAATCTACTTTTGAACTTGTTTTAATTAGCCAATAACCTTTAATTAAATTAAAACCAATTAATACTCGAAAATAAAATTAACTTTAATACTAAAACTATCTAAACTTTTAACTAATCAAAAAATTTATTTTTTCTAAGTTAATTAAATAACTTAATTAAAATCTTAATATTCAAATAGCCATAATTCTAAACTTAATTACATAAATTTAAACTTAGTTAAACTTAAACTAACTATCTTCACTTAAATTTAAAACTAAATTAAATTACATGACAAAATTAAACAAACCTATATAAAAAATAGCAACTAACTAAAAACTATTAACAAAAACACAAAATAAAAACTAACAAACATAACATAACAAAACTTAACACTAATACTAACAACTAATACTATTTAAACAAACTAAACTAAAATTTAAAACTTAAATATTAAATTATACTAACTTAAAACTAAAATGCTAAATCTAAAATAACTTACAATTTAAATTAATTAAACTAACACTAAAACCTAACATACTAAAATTAATTTAACTTAAAATTTAAATTTACTTAACACAATTCCCTAACACCTATACTAACTTTAACCCTACTCTACTAACTTTCTCCCATCCTACAATAACCTACCCCTGCCACACGTCCCATCAGCCCCCCCCCCCCCCCCCCCTCAACCCTTGCACTTCCCCAAGCGCTTGCTCAGCGCCCAAGACATGGGGAAATAGATTCAAAACCCCCCCAACATGCGCAGGTCAATCTCCAAAAAGGGGTGATGACCTAAGCCTAGCAAGGTGGGGGTAAATACATTTAACCCATTCAAATCTATTTTTACAAGGACCAAGCCTACGAAAATTGATGGAGGGAACAAGTGATGTCATCCCCCAATGATGACAGTTTGACAATGATAAAAACTTTTTTTTAATAAACCTTTTTTTTTAAAAGCATTCCAAGACTAACATGCAAGGGGGGAAAAATTAATGCAAAAGTTTCTTAGGTAAACCAAGATATTTAGGATATTTGTAATATTTTCTTTTCCTTTCTTTTGATAGTTATTTTATTATTGTTTTTTTTTTCAGTTTAAATATAAATTTTTCAATAAAGCAAAAGGGATTTTTAGAGAATCTTTTGATTCTCTGTTACCAAAGGCCATTTAAAATGCTCCTCCCATACAAAAGACAGAGAGTTTTTACTCTCTTGAAACACATTTTTTTTAAACAAAAATTTTCTAAATAAGGTTTACAAGGCAATGGATTTTTTTTTCAAGTGTATTTTTTTTTAAGGTCTATATTTTTGAATAGATTTAAAACATTGATACAATGGTTTGTGTCACATTAACACCATATTTATTTGATCTCCTATACAACACGAATTGAAACATATCAACCCTAGCCATTATTTTCTTTCCTTAACATAATTTTCATTTTGAACATATAAGAAAACTAGAAAATTTTGCTTAATTAATCCATCATCATAACATCTTATTTATGATGTGCAACCATCTAACTAAAAATTACAATTAAATCACATAATAAACAATTATACTCAATCACCAATTTTTATTGGCAAACCTAATTCAAAGGCTCAGCTAGGAAAGAACCAGGAAGAAAACCCGGCTTCGTTGCCATTACAAAAAAGTTTGAAATACAAAGTTCATAGGATTTCAATCCTAAATTAAAAAAATTTAATTGAATTTCCTTCATGACCCTCATCAGGGGTTCCATACCAAATTCTGCAACACATTTCTACGAACTGTGGAGGAAACAGAATCTGATCAAGTGACAACAACCATGACCAAGAAACAAATCAAACATGCATATTCATACAAGGTTTTCACAATAGGATTCACAATGAATCAAAACTAGGGAAAGGTGGATTTTTCCAATAGGAGATGTCAGACACAACACCAAACTAGGTGCCCAATCGAGGCTATAAATCAAGAACTTTTGTTCTTCCATTCTTACATGCCAAAACTCATATGTGGTTTGTGCTGATAGGTAGGGGGCCATAACACCCTACCCTCTCTCCCTCTTCTCATCCTTAGAAGAGACTCTACACTGTTGGAGTCCAACTAAAAGGACCTTTCCCGAAATTGGCCACTTCTGCCCTCTCTAAGGGTGAGTAATGCCAAAACACCCATGCAAGAAAATCTCAAAAATTCAAACATAAACAAGAAAAGAAAACATTCAAAAAAAACATGGTTTTCAAATCTTCCCAACATACCCACAATCATACAAGCATTCAAACATCAACAAGGTAGCATAAGCATGAGACAAACATGAAAATATGAACAAGGGAGATGAGAATTCCTACCTACACAAAGAGGTAATGGCAAATGAACAAGTTTGAGTAGAGCTTTTCCCTTCCTTGCTTCAATCTTCCAAAACTCCTCTCTAAATGTAGAGATTGGGTAACAACCTCTACTACTCCCAGAAGGGCCTCTAAACAAGCCTCAAACTCAACCACCAAAAGGATCAATAACTTCTCCCACCCACCTACAAATCTAGAAGCTCCTAACTCAACCCACACTATGGTTAATCACTTAGTGGAGGTGAGGTGATGCAACTCATGGTAACCACTTGCAATTTTTGCACAAAGGCAAAAATAGAATTTTTGAGTGACCTCAAAAGTCAACAAAAGGGGCTTAGGGGTTGGAAAAGACCCCCAACCCATACCCATACCCCTTGGGTATAATTATTTCATGTTTAAAAGCCTTAGGAATAGGTTTAGAGCCAAACAAAAGCTAGAAAAATAATTAGGACCATCAAACAACTCTAGAAATGCAGATAAGCACTAATTCAAATTAGGGTGACTAAACTCGATTAAGAACCAAATTAGCAAAAAGGCACTAACTTAATCTGACTTAGGTCCAAGGGTTACACAGCTATTCCTAACTAGCACGCTGAAGAGCATAAATAATTTACGAGTGTCAAGCGACACTAAAAGAACACAGTTACGAATATTAACATTCACTGATCACGAGAAAATACATACATACATCTCACAATTAAAATACTTGAATTACGAACAACAAGGTTTCCAAAATTAGCACATAGAGATCAGTTCTATTCCTCCGTTGGTTTTCTCAGCTAAAATATTTGCACACTCATTGCACACATCAGTAGTCCCGTAAAATCACATGTACATATATATATATATATATATATATATATATATATATATATATATATATATATATATATATATATATATATATATATATATATATATATATATATATATATATATATATATATATATATATGTATCAAAAATTCACATAAATTGAAACATACATCAATCAGGGTTTCTTTCATCCTACTTAATTCTTAGCCATAAAGATTCCAAAATCAATGTGTTAATCCTACATTTTACTTAATTTATCAACATACATATACCTAAAACCTTAAATGACGAACATCAAATATCTAGAAGTAACATCACACAGCATGAAATAATATAATATGTTCTAAGCATTAGATAATATCTCGACATCTTGAGTCGTGAGTATCAAAATAATAGTGTAGCTACAAAGGGTCGGGGTGAGGCCTCACAACTGTGCCTAGGTTGGGCATGATAGCACCCTCTTTGTCTGGTTCCTCTCACTTATTGACCGCCTTCAGGTTCTTAGGGAAAAGATGAAGCTTTTCCCTCTCTCTTCCAAGATTTATCTTGATGAGGATCTTATTAGATCACAACTGACAGAACTTAAGCAGGCTCGAGTTCTTGTTATGGCTGCCCAATAGGAGGGTAGGTGGGCAGTGATCAAAAACCTTAAGGCAGTGATTCGAGACACTTTTCCTACAGGTTGGGAGTCAAGGTCGACCTCTAAGGCTAATTGATGTGCATAGTCTATACAACTTTGCTACACACATGTATCCTTGCTCCCTCGCTCTCTCTATCTCTTCTTCATCTGTTGCTTGATTTTTGTTCTTGTTCTTTCGTGAATACCATTTGGTTTTCTTTTATCAGTACCATTTGGTGTTCCGTCTAGTGCTATCTTATTGGTTGTAAGCTTCCAATCCCATAGACCCACATTGTGGTCTCTCATCGGACATTAATATATTTATCTTATCTTATCTTATCTTATCTTATCTAGGAGAAAGGTTGATGGTTGAGGAAGAAACAAAGTTACATTTCACAATCTATGTATGTTATTGTTGCAATTAATTATTCTAATATTGTTTGGATTAAGCAATTATTGGAAGGAATGCAAGAGGAGATAACTGAGCCTATTATTATTTATTGTGATAATACTAGTGTAATAAATATATCAAAGTTGTCATATCCCCTTCATCAAGCCTTAATAAAACCCAAAAAAAATACAATTATAATTTTTTTAATATATGCATATTGGTAATACTTATTTTTAGTTAAAATATTGAAAAGAATTGCTCCATAGATAAATAATTTAGCAAGTATTTGTAATTTTCAATACACAAATAATTTATATATTCAATCTATTAAACATATATTTAATATTCAGTATTAAAATATAATAGATGATTCATACAAGGAAATGAATGAAAATGTTATGTTATACTTAACATTTAATTATAAACATAAATAAAAAATCAATTAACTATAAATAACTAACTAAAAATATTAAAAGATTATCCTAAAACACATAAAGTGGCACATATTAAGTAAATTAAAGAAGGGATGTAACCACCTAAAGAAACTCTTTGGGAGCATATTTAATAAATTCCAATGGGACAAGAAAAAAGCATGAAAAACATTATCCTTCAAAAGAGGGGTGAATAAAGGGAGAAAAGATTTAAAAGTGTAGAAAAATAATAACATAGAAATTAATAGAGAGCATGTCATGAAGTTAAAATACTATATTGAAATCTTGGGGAAGAAAGTTACCTTCTTCCAAATATTAGGAAAGAGCATGTGAGTTGGCATGTAAGGTGTGATAAAAAGAGGTATGTTTTTATAATTAAGTTAAATTATGTTATTTTCATTTTAAACATTAGATATAATTATTATTTTAATATATAAATTATTCATTATATTATTATTTTTGTTTTCAAATGAAGAATTATCTTGTAACAAATTTATAGTGGATTTTAGAATCTATAGATATATACTTTAAATTTTTGCTATATTATATAATAATGTAATATGTTATTGAATGTACAAGAAATATATAAATATAATGAATCTATAATTACTATCATCAAAGGAATGACTTTTGGATGTATAATAGAATAAATGATCAAATGGATATTATATCTTGATCCAAGTATAACTTGGTGGAGGACATTTGGTGTGAATGTCATGATATGATCCAAGTAGAACGTGGTGTAGGGCATTCATTGTGAATGTCATAGAATGATCCAAGTATAAACTTGGTAGAGGGCATTTGTTATGAGTCTTATATTATGATCCAAGTGCACTTGGTGGAGAATGATCCCAATATAACTTGGTGGAGGGCATTCATCATGAGTATGATAGTACAAATTATTATATATATGAAATATTTTTAATGAACTTACCAAATTATGTTGTAGTCATTATGGCTCCAAACTAACCCTAATAGTGGCGACACTAAAAAATCATATATCAATCAAGTATCACTACTTGAGGGAGAATGTACAAGACAAATAAGTAAGGCTTGATTATGTGAAGTCTAAAGAGAAAATTATAGACATATTTGCTAAGTCATTGCCTAAGGATGCTTTTGAGTATCTAAGAGGTAAACTAGGGGTCCTTCCCCTATCTAAAATTCACTAAGTGAAGATGCATGTTGCATCAATGCATGGATGAACAACAATATCTTTGTGGAGTTTATGCAAGAGTTTACATTTTAGGAGAAGTTTTGAAGGTGTGAAAATGGTTGGAATGAACTTGATGTAAATAGTACATGCAAGGTACAAGGTATAACTACAAGGTTTCATAAGTTTCACATTAGAACATATAATTGTCTTTGGCATTGTTGTTGAAGAATAAGCAAGGGAAATGAAGAATAAGTAAAAGATAGAGAGAATAACCAAAAGGAGAGAATCAAAATTGAGGATAAAATATCAAAGGAGAAGCTAATACAACAAAATGAGAATATATCCTAAGGGGTAGAAATTTTGAAGATTGAATATACAAACCGAGTACACCTAATGATGAAATTTGTTATAGAGAACTTGAATGAAGATTTGCGAACTAAAAATTTGTATCATTGTCAATGCATACATTTGGTTATCTTATGTAATGTTTTCTAATGTAAAATCATTTGTTTATGTGTTTTCATTAATGCCAAAGGGCAAGATTGGTATCCCCAACTGATGATGTGATTGAGAATGGCATGGATACATGTGAAAGAGTCATATCATTTGTTATATTTTCATTGATGTCAAAGTCTTAGTTGGCTAGACATTATGCTAATTCAGTAGAGTGCCATTTCATTTGATTGATGAAAAGGATTTGAAGAAAGTATGTTAATGACAAAGTTGATAAGTATGGTATTTAACAAGCACTTGATTGAGTTGGATAGTGATAATGTAATATTGGTTTGACTATTTTGCAATCATGTAATCATGAATTCAATGTATTCACCAAGCTATACAAGCTACACTGAGTGACAAGGTGAAAGGAGTACAATATTTGTCAAGCTACTAAAGTATAAACCAATGTTTAGAAAGGAAGGAGTTAAAGTTTAGTAGTAACTGAGAAATTTAGATGTTAACTGAGAGATATATTGACTAGGTGAAATTGTAATGTTCACTATGTATGAGTTGGAAGAAAAAGTTAAGAAAGATGGAATTTGAGGTCAACTTATGGTGAAAATAAAGAATGTTCGAGAACATTGAAGACTAAATTCAAAGTTTGTTATAAGATCTACAATTGAAAAAAATACAATGAAAATTTGGTGATGGAGATTTAATCTAGATAAGGATGAGCACAAAATTCAATGAAAGCTATATTTTCTAAGCGACTAAATGCATTGAAACTAAGATCTATGGATGTGGTTAAGCAGAAAAACCTAGAAGAATCTAGAAGTAAAGAGTTTACTATTTAAGGCGATGTTAAAGAAAGTTTTTTGTTGTTGATCAATATTTTTAATTTGAAATTTTTTGTGAAGGACAGAGAAGGAAAGGAGCAAGGTGAACTGAGCAAAGAAAAAAGAAGATCAAGTAGAGTTAGAACAAAGAGAAAGTGTGAGGAAGTGAATCAGTGAGAGGAGATTAGAGAAAGAAGAAGACAAAGCAAAGTAGAGATCTGAACAAGCAAGGTAGTGCCAAATCTTATAGATGATTTAATTGTTACTTTCTTGCCACTGTAGAAAAAAAATCTTTAACCTAAGTGGACCTGACAAGTCTATTAAATCCTATATGGTAACATAAATTAGTGATGTTTGTAAGTCCTTTAAAGAAGGTCACTCTTTAGACAGGATCAAGGAGTGATAAGGTCTAAATGATCTTTATGTTAAAACCCTCTAACAAGGTCACACTACAATATGCATGTAACCTTTAACAAGGTTAGCTCCTAATAGAGCTCACTTAAGAAGAGTAAAAATTATTTGGGTTGTCAATCCTAGGTGGTTTTTCCCTTTATAGGGTTTCCACATTAAGTCATGGTGTTAATTGTGTGAATGTTTTAATGTTGTAATTTATTTTTCATGGTATTTATTTAATACTAGAACTCAATAACATCTAGGTAATAATAGAAATAGTGAGATACTAGTTTGAAAAAAATTGATTACAAGATTGAATTGTGAAGTTGAAAGAGATGATCGAGTCACTGCAACATTTGGGGTCAAATTGCGAAGGCAATTTGCGATGGTGGTCTAATTTGTGGTGATTTTTTTTTTTTTTGCAATTTTTCTCGACATTATCGCAATACCAACTTAAGCATCATAATTGTGATGCTCGCGTAAGTATTATTTTTTATTTTTTTTTAAATGACATAAATCATTCCCCATTTGTTTTGATTATGGAGACTTGTGCGCGAAAGAAGGTGGATAGCTCTGAATGAAGGTGGAGAGCTTTGAACGTCATTGTGCCTTGTACTTGGTGCATTTTGGTCCTATGATATCTCTGCATTTTTTTGTCGTGACCTTTCTCTATGATTTTGTTGTTGTGGTCTCTGCATTTTGTTGTCATGCCTTTGCTCTATGATTTGGTTGTCATGCCCTTATGATATCTACAATTTGGTTTTCGTGCCCTTGTAAACTTTGTGTTTCATTGTCATGCCCTTTCTCTGTGATTTTTCTTTATGATTTAGTTGTCATGCCCTTGTCATCTCTGTGTTTCATTGTCATGCCCTTGCTATGCGATTTCATTTTCCTGTTGTGCCCTTGCTCTGTGATTTCTTTGTCATGCCCTAGCTCTGAAATTTTCTTTAAGGGCTCTCTAAATGTTGGTTTCTTTTCCTTCTAAATAGTTATCTCTTTATATCTCCTTCTAAACATGTATATTTAGATATCTTTTTAAAGGTGCTTATTACGTCTTAGCACAACAACAAAATTGATCCAATTGCATACATATTCTAGAATCCAAATAATAAAAAATTAAAACTCACTCAACCTGTGCTAAGTGACTTACCTTAAGATCCTCCACCAAAATAATGCAGACCAGGAAAAATGGGCAAAGTCTACAAGAAATCTTACAAAAACATATCATAGTAAATATTTTTAGAAAGAAACTAGCCATGACCAGTTAAATGGATATAGTTGTTGATTAGCTAGGTTGATTACAAATTCCTGCAAAATTGTCATCAAATTAGGTACAATAAAATGAACAATTAGCTATTCCCAACTAGCAGGATCAAATATAGTTTTCCAATGTGATAAAATTGTATATGTGAGGAATTGAAGAATAACTTTAGTGAAGAGTTGAGAATAAAGAATTGAAGAAGAAAGTTCTACTTCTGTGTAAATGTCATAATCACAAAGCTCACACCCTTGTAGAATCCTCTACCACAATGACATTACCTCTAAACCGTGCAAAGCATGTTCAAGTGATTCCCAACCTTGAAACACTCTTATAAGTATTTGATACTTGGGATCATCACAGGGAGACTATACCAATACTTGAAACACTCTTATGAGCATTTGATATTTGGACTATGAATTCTCAAAGACACTTGCAAGTGATTCCAATGTCATAGTACCTACCACAACACTTTCCTAGATTCTATCCAGTAGCTCCCATAATATCCTCTATGTTGTCTAGCTATTGTTTCGGTCATGTAGTTTCTTTCTAAAGTTTCTCCTTCTCCTTCTCTTTCTAAAGCCGCTCCTTCTCCTTCACTCTCATGCCTTAAATTTTGATTATCAAACTTTTGAATATTTGCCTCTACCTTATCTAAAATCAACTTCACATTGTGTTGTAACTCTAGCATAGGTGTTTGATCATCAATAGCTTTCATTTCAACATTCATTTTTTCAAGATTTTTCAACACCCTCACTTGTGGACCTCTCATGTCAAGCACTTTATGTATTGTTTCAACACCATGTTCTTTCTTTTGAGCTAACAGTTCTTCAAGTGCATTTTCTTGTAAAACATTAATTTTTTTTAGCGATTGTAAAATCTTAGAAAGTGATTTGTTGTTTCCATGTATGTATGTATATATAATAATGAATAATAATAATGTTTTCATGTATGTCGAAATAATAACTAACATTACTATTGGATCATATAATAATGAACTAATCAACCCAGTCAATCAGCAACTACACCAATTTAACTATTGTTTTCAATGTCATAGTATCTACCGCAACACTTTCCTGGATTCTATCCAATGGCTCTCATAATATCCTCTATGTTGTATAGTTGTTGTTGTTGATGTGCAGTCTTTTTCTAAAGTCGCTCCCTCTCCTTTTCTCTTGTGTCTTAAATTTTGATTATCAAACTTCTAAATATCTGTCTCTACCTTATCTAACATCAACTTCACAGTGTATTGTAACTCTAGCATAGGTGTTTGATCATCAATATCTTTCATTTCAGCAATCATTTTTTTAAGATTGGTCAACACCCTCACTTGTAGACCTCTCATGTCAAGAACTTCTTGAACTATTTCAATACCATGTTCTTGCTTCTAAGCTAACATTTCTTTATTTGCATTTTCTTGTAAAACATTAATTTTTTTGAACAATTGTAAACTCTTAAAAAGTGTGTTGTTGTTTTCATGTATGTATGTATATACGTATGAATATGTATGTATGTATATGTATTGTAGTGCTTGCCCCTGGTTCGCATTTTGTTATCATTGCTGAACTCTTTTAGGACTAGTTTTATGTTGATGGTTAGCAGCATTGTTTTGAGACTATCAGATATTGTGCTATGGATTCAGTTTATTATGTGATGAGATTACTTAGACTCTACATTTCATGTATGTATGATGATTATTTTTAGTGTTCGCAATTATTGATGATGATTATTACATTGCTTTCAGTTATTAATGATGATTAGTAAGGTGATTTATTATCATATATGTTTTCTTATGGATACTTACCCCATACTTGCATGTGTATGGTGTGCGTGTTTGCTTTGTGTGTTTGCTTTTGTATGGCTTGTCTGATGTGGTTAAAGAAGGGAGTCGTAGTCACCTGCTAGTTGGGATCTGCACGATGCACCACTTCTTGCCATTTCCTGTTTAGTTTAGTATATATTGTGCTTGTACATGCATAGTTTTTATGCAGGTTGCAGGTACCGGGTATCGACTTTCTTGAATTTCCAGGATGAGCGTACCCTATCACATCATCTCAATGATAAGAGAGGGGAGATAAATTCTCAAGTCCAAATCTCAACCATTTAAGCCATTTGTCCTAATTGAAAATTAGGACAAGTATCTGAGTTGAGTACTCTCCGAATGCGTCAGATGACGTAATTTGTGATATAAACTCTTGGTTTGATTTTGTATGTATTTTGGCTATGATGGATTTTTATATTTTTACCTTATGAGTCTTTGATGTATTTTCTATTAATTAAGCCTAATTAAAATATTTAATTAATGGTTTAATTTAATAGAAAATTAATATGATATTTTAATATTTATTTTATTTAATTAATTGAGAAATTAATTAAATAAAATAATTAAATTTGAAAATAAAAGTTATAAGTGTAAATTTGGAATGTGATAGTATTTATTTTAATAATAATATATTTGGAGTTCATTTTTAAATAAATGACTAAATAATATTATTATTAAAGCTAATAAATATTTTAGAAATTAAGTTTTGGAAAATAAAATTTAAAAGTGAAAAATATATTTAAAATTATTAAACGATTCTAGATTTCATGTGATTAAAATATAAATATATCAAGATTGAAAAGTGGAATTATTAAAGTTAGAGCATGAGATTTAATAAATTAATTAATTAAATTGGAAAGAGTAAAGTAAATATTATATTAATTATTGTGCATTATTTTAATATTTTCTCACATAGGAGTTGGAAAATTCTCGAGAGTTGTCATGTAGACAACACAGGAGTTTGTACTCTAAGAATGCACAAGTTGTCTATACTTAGAAGTTAGCATTTTATTTGAGCACATGGTGTCTACAACCTTAAGACTTATCTAGAAGGTTGGAGAAGACCCATGCTTGGTTGTCATGCTTATCTTCTAGTTGTTTCTAGAGACACTCTAGATGCATCTTAGAGGCTTTTAAATAGAGGCTCTCCTAGTGTGTTTGGGGCAAGCTTAATGGAAGCTACAAGCTGCAAGCTTAATGCAAGCTTCAAGCTAAAATGGAAGCCTCAAGCTTCAAAGCTTACATGCATTTGAGAAGCTCATATGCTTCTACATGCTTCTATGTTCTTCTAGCACTTCTAGTCACTTGGAGGATTCGGTTGGCTTGGATCTTGGAGGAATTGCGAATGATGGAGAAGGAAGGGATTTTCTATGGACTTCTAAGGCATGAAAAATTTAGCATCAGTGTCTAGGTGCACTCGTGATATTCGAATACTCTCTTTGCACTATTTCTCTTCCTATCCTCATCATGTCTGTTATATGTGTCTAAATACTCCTTGTGATTGAATCTACAATTAAATTGGAATCTAGATATTTTATTGGTTGAGAAGAAAATAATAGAAAACCCTAGTTCCAAATGAGAAAGAAATTAGATCTTAATCGAGTTTGGGTTCAAATTTATATTGTGAAATTAGATAGACAAAATTTGAAATTAAAATAAAAATTCTAAGTTGAAAATTTGAATGGTTAGATGTAATCTTTCTATCAAATTATATTTTTAAATGCGTATGGACAAACCTATTAGATGGATGAATGGGTAAATTTAGAGAACAATTACCCTTTTAGGAGAATTTCTTAATTCATCACAAATTGCCCTGTCGCTGCCCCTTGGATAGACCCGAACTTAGTCATTCATAACTTTTTATCGTGTTTGAATCTATTCGATCGCTCCAGTCAAAATTGGCGCAACTTGGCCCTCTCCAACATATTTCAATTTTAGCCCGATCCAACGGTTCATTAGAGAGATATGACCGTCGTACTGGAACTGTTTTATTCAAGGATAGATATTTCTCCATTTCTCATAACCAAGAGTTATTTATGCTTCAACTTCACAAAAATAATATATCAAAGCATGGAATGAATTAAAGATATTATTGCAATCTTCCCTTAGTAGAATCCTATTTTTATGCATTAGTTTTATATGATTTATTCACTAATCTAATTTAATTAAAATTAGTTAATAGTAGAAGAAGTATAATTCATCTATTTATCAACAACATAGGAGGTATTTAGTTGAGATATTAATATTAGAGATTTATTATAATTTTTATTAGTAAAGTAATCATTTGAACATTGATGGAATGATACATAGTTGACTCTTAATGAATGAAACTATTATCAGCTGATAATCATGTAGTTATTGACATAGCTACTAGTTAATTTAATCGTAAAATTAATTAGATTTAATTGATAATAGAGTTTTAATTGTTTTATCAAGAAAATATTAGTATTAATTGAAAGTATGACGAATGTGGTCATTATAGATTTATTAATAAGATTCTCAATATAGCTTGTTATTAGATATTAACAAATTATTATTATTGAATTATTAATAGGATCATTTGAGTATTGAATTATAGTTGACCTTAATCTTACAGAATTTTAGTTAGTTATTAGTCAATAGATATTAATAAGAACTTTGCTACGGTTATGCAACTATTAATTAAATCAATTAATGAGAGTTAATTAGATTTAATTAATAATTAAGTTATGTAATAGAGATTTAATTGATATAATTCTTTTAACGAGATTGTAGATTATCTATATCGAAGTTGATAAGTCTTATGACTTGAATTATGACTTTAGATATTATATGGTTGTCAACGATGATAACGATTAAATTAAAAGACTCAAACTTTAGTAATACTTAATTAAGTTTCTAATTGAAAACTATTAGAATGTAATAGGTCATGGATGGTGTACCTATGTTAATTGATTGATTAAATTGATCATTTTAATAAAGTTATAATCTTTTTATTCGAAGATTGATAATTGGCTCTCTTATAATATAACAATTAATGATCCTTGATTTATGGTGAAAAGTTCAAGTAACATTAAAGAAGAGTTAATCAATTAGAATATGGATCATAGTTAAATAAAGAGAACAAGTTGATTAAGGGTCAATGATGATCAGTTTAATGAGTAAATAATTATCCTCAAGTTATTCTTAGGATAATGCTATCGGGGAACAAATAGGTTGACTTGTAGGTCAAATGATGAAACTTAAGACACTTGAAGTATATTTGCAAACAAAAATTTGAAAACCTCTACACTTAACTCATTCATGTGATATTAGTAAACCAAAACATGTGTCTGCATCGTGTATTTTCTATGCTTCTTGTTTTGAGTTTTGGGTTGACTAGTGTTGACCAGTCCTAGGTTGTTACCAGAGGCTCGGGGGTTATGAGATATGATGGCATGTTGATTTTATTTAGTCTCGATCTTTATAAGCCGAACCATGGTTATGTGATCGTGTGCTCTATGAAATATTTGTATTTACTGATTGTTATTTTTTATCAGTCTTCATGTGTGAAGCTGAGATGTACGTGTATGAGACACTTGAGTTAATCATTTTTGGGCCATTGATCAGTTATCCTTGGATTATTTTTTAGTCACCATGATGGGACTGAAATGTGGATTTATTTTTTGATGATGTCATGTTGTGACATGTTTGACTCAACGATTTTGGAGTCTTTGATCAATATGATTTTGAGATATTCTTGGTTGCTTGTTGAGAACCAATGGATATTGTGATTTATTTTGAGATATATTTTAGTTATTGAGAACCAACATTGGATACTTTTGATTATCAATGATGCCTTCAGTTGCCAATAGAGAACTGTTGTGGTCATGATTTTCTATGGATGCTTTTCAGATGCTAATGGAGATTTGATGATTCTTATCTTGGAGATTTGATGATTCTTATTATGGATATTTGATGCTTTTATCATGGTTATTTGATGATTCTTTTTATGGATTATCTTTTGGTATTTCTTTCCAGTCGCTTGTATAGGACTGGGGTGATTTTATGATTCCATGAGCTTAGGGTAGGTAATCTACTTGTAGTGTCGGGAAGTAACTTGTAACGGGGGCCGGGGCCCTAAGTGGCTGCCAGGGTAACTCATTGTAAATTTGGTTAATAAGTGATAACATTTACACACTAAATGGGGATTAAATGAACTTAAAAAGATAATTGTTTTGATGTTCTCGCCCATGCCTTGAGCGCTTGTATAGGCTAGGATGGGAGTAGTGAGAACACATGGTTGCGACCGTGCATTCTATAGTATGCCTCGTTAGTATGAGAGGATACTAGTGGCTGCATGAGATCAGTATGGACCCGTGTAGTTTAGCTAACTGTCAAGGTAACTTGTATGTGATAAATGCGATGACACTTTCCTGCTTGCAGAGTAGTTTTCCTACATGTCATTGTGTGCCTCTAGGAATTAGAAGTCAATTTTGTGTGATGGAACCTTTGAGTTAGTATACTTTTAAGATTTCTGGACTATAGAGATTTATACTTTGTGGTTTTGATAGCCTGTTTGGGACTTGAGATTATCTCCTCAGCACGGTGGGAGTGGACCACTTAGGTTCCACGCGGTTGGGTGGTAGTGTATTTTCACTCTTATCATTTGAGATCTGTTCAAGACAATGTGGCTAGAGTATTTTTGGTTGGTATTTATCTTCATTATGTTCTTAGATCATTATGATAGATAATATACCTTATGATGGATGTATTTATTGGTATGTTTCTTATTGATGATTTGCATATGTTAGATGATATATTATGCTTTACTTTGCATGTTAGTAGGATGTTTATAGGAGTGACATTCCTACTATGTTAATACCGGTGATCTCTTCGGTGCTTTGAAATGTTACGCACGGAAGGGTGGCTAGGATCCACGATGGTCTAGCGATGCTATTTACGGTTGGGAGGAACCGTGCACTTAGTTATTTATGTTTGTAATATATGGTTATCGTTTATGATGGATGTTTATATCTTTTGTGATGATGTATCATGTATGACATGTGGTTTCATTATGTTATTACATCATGGATTAGTATTGGATGATGATGTTCTTTATTTACACAGATGTACGTTCTTTAAGCTTTTCATACCTTGTAACATGTACAGTGGATGATTGAGCAATCTAAAATGTAATTACTAAAAGGACACTTGTAATATTGTTTGAGAACATTGGATGTAACATTGCTAAGGATGTGATATTAGATGAATAGTTAATTTAGATGTGATACAACGTTAAGGGATCTTAAAGAATGTAATCTGTTATGTTATGTTTACTTTCAGTTGGATGTTACTATTACTTCCACAAATGTTATGAATGGTTTTACTTTCATGTTTTAAAAAAAAATTGTTTGGCAAACTTAGTTAAATTCTTTGGATCCCTTGGTAGGGCATTACATGTATGTATGTATTTATATGTATGTATATATGTATGTATATATGTACTTATGTATATGTATATGTATGTATGTATGTATATAGAGAGATCTTGTGAATTATGGATTATAGATTATAAACAAAAAAAAAAAAAAAAAAAAAACATAACATTAATCATTCGTCATTTTTTCATTGATTGTGGAGAGTTGCGTGTAAAAGAGGGTGAAAAGCTTCAAATGAGGGTGGAGAGCTCTGTACATTGGTGGAGATAGTGGAGATCTAGAATTTTGTTGTCTTTCCCTTGTGATCGCTGCATTTCATTGTCAGTCCATGCCCTTGTGATCTCTGTGCCCTTGCTCTGTGATTTTCTTCAAGGGGAGAAGAGTTACCTATGTAAATGTTCTTTTCTTTTCCTTCTAAACATATATCTCTTGTTCATATATAATAGCTTTGGTGATATTCAAGGATAACTGATTATGATGATTGTATGCATATGCGCATGCATGTATGTAAATCAGTTCACTATGTGAACTAATTTACATGCATACATACACACTTGCATTGTACTCGTGCTAAATTAAATTAATCATTCATGTCTTGAATTCACACAAGAAATTATCTTTGCATTCAATCAAATTTATTCATACCAAACTAAGTATGCAGAAATCAGTACTTACAGATTATATTATCTCTTGGTGATTGAGTAAACATCTCGTGCATAATATCATCTAGGTAATGATTGGATGCATTCACATTAAGTCATAATAGGATCGAGCAAATGATCCATTTATGTTACTTCATACTTGTTTTATTGAACATTTTGTTTAACATAATCAATAATACTAGAATCATACAGCTACAACTAGTACTTTTTTTATTTTATTTAATCATATACATTGAAGACTATTATTTTTCTTAAAATTAGACTGTATATTTGTTATCACTAAAACACAAATATAGATCTTTGATAGTTATCTTTTTTAATTTGAAGATCATTTTTTTTAGCACTAAAACACAAATATAGAACATTTAGGTGCATTTTGGTTCATAATAGTTCATGCACCACAAATCAAATCAAAGTTCACATTTCAAAGGCCAAAGGTTTTGAACACGAAACAAGTGATTTAAAGTGTTGGTTCATCAATCTAAATGTAGATTTCAACGGTTCAAGTTTGACAATTCCAAGTTGCCCATACCATTTCAGAAGACCAAGTCCAGTTATTTATATCTAGCAATATGATGATATAAAAATTCAATATGGAGGAGGATATATTGGCATCACAAACGGATCATCCCATATCCATTAAAAACATCTAATATTTTATAAGTCTATCTTCTCTAAAGACCCAATACATGGAACCATTATCATCATGAGTAGACTCACTCTCCTTAGATGAATTCAATCAAAATTATTCATACCAATTTAAGTATTACAAATTTGTACTTAAAAATTATATTATCTCTTGGTGATTGAGTAAAGATCAAATACAATTTTTCAAGGTGATAAAATTGCATATGCATATGTATGTGTGTATGTATGTATGTATGTATGTATGTATATATGTATCTTTGCATCTTGTTTTCGTGCCTTGTGATCTTTGTATATGTATGTATGTATGTATATACATATATATACATATGTATATGTATATATGTATATATACATACACACATGTGTGTGTGTATGTGTGTATATAAATAAAGAGATCTCTGCACATATATACATACATACATAGACACACACACGTGGGAAAATATAAAGAGATACATGTTTAGAAGGAAAAGAAAAGAAAATTTACATAGGTACCTCTTCTCCCTTGAAGAAAATCACAAAGCACTACTATATTTGAGCTTGAATACACCACAAATTACACCGCCATCACAAATTATCATTGCAATTTTACCCCAAATATTGTAGGGAAAAGGGCACACAGATCATAAGGGCATAGCATAGAAAAATAATTGCAGAGAAAGGGCATAAAGATCACAAGGGCACAAAAATGAAATGTAGAGATCACAAGGGCATGATAATGAAATGCAATGATCACAAGGGTACGACACGAAATTGTAGATCTCCACTAATCTCCACCAAGGGCATGGAAACAAAATGTAGAGATCATAAGGGTATGACAATGAAATGAAATGATCACAAGGGTATGGCAATTAAATATCCACCAACATTTTGAGCTCTCCACCCTCGTTGAGAGCTCTCCACCCTCTTTCGTGTGTAGCTCTCCATAATCAAAACAAATGGAGAATGATTTATGTTGTGTTTTCTTTCTTTTTTTGTTTATATCTAAAATCAACTTCACATTGTGTTGCAACTCTGGCATAGGTGTTTAATCCTTGATAGTTTTCATTTTAGCATTTCAACATTCAAGTTTTCAAGTTTCCTCTTCACTATATAGTCCTTTTCATCCCAAAAACTACTTTGTTACTTCGTTAAAATCAGGACTTGAACAAAGCCAATGATACAAGACCTACTGCATTTTGAAAAAAAATGTTGCCTCCAACATTGCAACCATATGATAAATGGGAATAGCACATGCTTGAGCCATAACCTAGTTATATTGGTCTAGTTTTTTATTGCCATGCATGTATTGAAATTAATTTGGGCATCACAATATGATCCAAAATGTTATGAAGTACTAAAGTTGGTATTAACTTCTCCCATGTCTCCAAAAAATGTAGCATAGGTTTCTAAGTGTCCCTTGGCTCCCAAGAATTTGTAGCATAGGTTCAGGGTAGTAACTCCTTAGACTCAAATCTTCATTGAAGTTATTCTCTCTGCCACAATGATATTGCCTCTAAACCATGCAAAGGATGTTGAAGTAGTTCCCAACCTTGAAACACTCTTATAAGCAATGATAAAGAAAATGCAGATGCAATACATGACAAATTGCACAACTTGTAGTCTTTATGTTAAAGCATGTAGCTTTGGTCTGACAATAATTGTGAGCAGCATATATATACATATGTGCATATATATACTAGTATGATGCACATATAGTTATATATATGTATGTATGTATGTATATATGTATGTGTATGTGTATGTGTGTGTGTGTGTGTGTGTGTGTGTGTGTGTGTGTGTGCGCGCGCGTGTGTGTTTATGTGTGTATGTATAATAGTAATATATAAAACAATCCACAGTTGAAACCGATGATCATATGTCTATTGTCTGAGATCTCATTTAAGGCATGATCAAAACTTTTTCTGGTTCCTTTGATTTTAGATCACTATTGATCTATATTATATCAGGTTGTAGTTCATAATGATTAGTAATACATGATTAAGACTTGTGTTAAATCTATACAAATCGAGTTTGATAAACCATCACCGAACTAGTGTGGTTGTCAATGTGTTGGAAATGATTGAAAATATCATGAGGAAAGTTGTTAGAATGATCATATGGAACTGGTAAAGAATGTTCTCAATCATTGTTTTTTCATTGATGTCAAACTTGCTACTTGCAGGAATGACAATTGCTTTAGTGATCCAAATACTATCAGTTAGTTGATTGACAAGAAGGAGGCAATCAATAAGATGTAACTAGTACACCAAGAGAAAGGTTGAAGTTATGATGTTGTAATGAAGTACAAGGATCAGCTAAGCCATTGATAAAAAAGTGTGTTGATGACATACTATAAGACACAGAGAATGGGCACACTGAAACATATCAAAGATGTAAGGTTTTTAGCTAAGACATCTGTAAAGCCTAACTAAAGTTCATTAGAGAGAGGGGGCCGAGCAAGCTAGTAGGTTTCGAACAGATTCCTAGTTGAAGCCGAGCAATTTCAACTTCAAGTGTCGAGTAAACTTCAGATGCCGAGTGATACAGAATCTATCAAGTGCCGAGTAAACTTCAGATGCCGAGTGATACAGAATCTATCAAGTGCCGAGTGAACTTCAAGAGCCGAGTGATACAATTTTATTTAGGTGCCGAGCTATACAGGAAATAGATGTCGAGCATCAGAAAACCAATAGTGCCGAGTAACATAGAGGTGTCGAGCACCAATAAATCAATAATGTCGAGTTGTTGCATTATTTTGAAAATTGAAGATTTGCCAGATCTAACCCAACAAGGTTGTTATCTAGAAGTTTGTAAATTAAATGGAAGATAAGAATGATGAGCTTGTGGCACAAAACACCATGTAGAACATTTTTAAAAGATACAACTGACAAAGTTTTTAATAAGAACAAGATATGGGATAGATACATTGTATCCTACCCAATCCATTTGAAACCCTAAAATTGGAAAGGGAGAATTGAGCAAAAAAAGCAAATCAGATTTCTATTTAAGGAGACATAAGTTCATGAAGAAGACATAGAGAGAGGCGGTCAAGCATGAAAGCATAAAATGCTGAAGGAGGTGCTAAGGAGGAAAGAGATCATAGTTACTCTGTTTCAATAAGAAGACCCCAGATATGGATGTATTGGTATGATGAGTAGGAAGACTCAAGGAGATGAAGCTTGAGAAGAAGACAAGCAGTTAGAGCTGAAGTGATTAAAGCCAAGCAAAAGGATAGAACTAAAGTGTGATCTGAAATCTGCAATGTATATTGTAAGTTGTATCAGATCAAAAATCCATTATAGTTACTCTCTAGCAATTGTAACAGATAGTTTAAATTCTATGGACTTAGGTTGGTTTAATAGCCATGAGGTAAATCCTTTAATAGGGTGACATTCGTAGTGAATGTTCAAAAAGTCCTTTAACCAGGCCCATTCCTAACAGTTTGGTGAAATCCTCTAACAAGGTCACATTTAACAGTGTGTTGTAAGCCTTTAACAGGGCATCACTTTAGAAGAGTGAAAATCAAGTAGCATGTTACTGGTGGTTTTTCTCAAATTGGGTTTCCACATAAATTATTGTGTCATGTGTTGATCTTTCATGTTTTATCTCTGCATGTTGATTTACTGTAACTTGCTAATATGGTTGATTTAAGTTTGGATGGATGAAAATTGTATGAATTCTTTAAAAGAGGAGAAAAAGTATTATTAGGGCATTTGGACCTTTAATAACTAATTCAACCCCCCCCCCCCCCCCCTCTCAGTTATTCTAAAGAATTCTAACAATTGGTATCAGAGCCAAACTGTTGATTCAGTTTAAAGGGACTATAAGTAGAAAAGATCAAAATGCCTAAGAGAGAAGTTCACAAGCTCAACAAAGACAACTTTGTTGCATGGAAAAGTTTGATGAAGCTACATCTTGGATCCATAGGAGATTATGCCCAAAATTCAATTGTCACTGAACATGTAGATCCAACTGGTACTCTTACTACAGAAGACATGAAAAACAAGCAGGAACACAATCAGACAATGATGGAGATTGCCTCTGCACTCAACTATGCTGAATTTCATGATATCAAAAGATGTGACACTGCATTCAAAATGTGTAAATCCCTAGCAGACATCTATGGAGGAGATCAGAATGTACAGAGAGCAAAAAGAGAAAGTTTCAGAGGAAAGTTTGATGATATGAAAATGGAAGAGAATGAGAATGTTGCTCAGTATGGTGCAAGAATAAAGGAAGTGGTAAGTGTAATAAGATGCTTGAGTGGTCAATTGGATGAAGATACTATTAATATTAAGTTCTTAAGAACCTTGCTCCCTATCTATGCTATTAGAGTATCAGCAATACAAGAACTAAGATGTGTACCAGGAAACAATCTAAGTTTTGAAAGTATAATAGGTAGACTCACTACATTTGAGTTATCTAACTTTGACAACTATAGACCTGAGAATGTTGAATCTGCATTTAAGGCCAAGCTATCACTGAAAGATGCTGAACAGGTGAAATCAAAGAAAGGAAGAAAAATGAAATATGTATCCAGAGATAGTAGCACTGATGAGGAAGATGTGGAACAATTGGAAGCATTGCTTGCTAGAAGATTTCACAGAGGCAAAGAAAAATTCAAAGGTAAGATGCCTATCATTTGTTTCAATTGCAATGAAGTAGGTCATATTGCTGCTAGATGTACACAGAAAAAGGATTACAAGGAAGGCAACAAAAACAAATTCAGAAGAGATGATGACAGGAGAGATTACAAAGACAAAAGTAAGAAGTGTTATATTGTTGAAGAAAATTATGATGATAATGATGATGAAGTTGTTTATGTAGCCATGAAGGACCAATCTAATGAAGAAGAGCCCACAGCGCTGGTAACATGTATGAACAAGAATGACAGGTGGATCATAGATAGTGGATGCTCACATCACATGACAGGAGACAAAAGTAAGTTTGTTAACTTTACTCAGTATGATGGAAATAGTGTTAGATTTGGTAATGATGCTCCATGTCAAATCAAAGAAAAAGGTTCCATTAAGCTCACAGAGAAAATTTCATATGATAATGCATACTATGTTGAAGGATTAAACTACAATTTGTTGAGTGTCTCACAGTTAGGCAACATAGGATGCAAAGTAGAATTTGGAAACAAAATTGCAAAAACCTATGATACTGATGGTAAACTGATAGGAAAAGGAGATCAAACAAGGAGTAATCTATTTTACCTTGATATGGATGATGTTTCTTGTTTTATTGCAAAATTTGATGATGAATGGTTATGGCATAAAAGGCTATGTCATGTCAACTTTGAAAATCTGGTCAAGATAAGTAAAATAAAGAAAGTCAGAAGTTTACCAAAATTGAAGAAGCTCGATAATATCATGTGCAAACAATGTTAGCTAGGAAAGATGATAAAGTCAAGTTTCAAAAGCAAAAACTATACATTCAAAGAAGTACTTGAACTAGTTCATACTGGCTTATGTGGTCCAATGGAAGTACAAAGCTATAAAGGAGATAAGTACATAATGTTGTTTGTTGATGACTATTCCAGGATGATGATTGTTATGTTCTTAAAGCAAAAATTTGATGCTTTTCAAATGTTTAAGTGGTATGTGGCTAGAGTTGAAAAGGAAACAGGAAAGAGCTTGAAATGCCTAAGATCAGAAAGAGCTGGTGAATTCACATCAAATGAATTTGAGATATTTTGTAATGATAAAGGAATCAAAAGACAAATGTCAACTCCTAGAACTCCCCCACAAAATGAAATTTCTGAAAGAAGAAATAGATCTGTGATTGACTGTGCTAGAACATTAATGATGGAAAAGACTGTTACTCTAAAATACTGGAAAGAAGTTGTAAGTGTAGTTGTTCATACACTGAACCGAGTACAAGTCAAGAAAGGTACAAATACAACACTTTTTGAATTATGGTATGGTCACTCACCTAATGTAAAATATTTCAAAGTATTTGGTTACAAATGTTTTATCCTTAAAGATGCTAGAAATGAAAATTTTGATGCAAAAAGTGATGAAGGCATATTCTTTGGTTATTCCACTAGAAGTAAGGCACACAAGTGTTTGAATACTAACACTAATAAAATTGTGGAAAGTGCAAATGTAAACTTTGATGAACATATAGAAGTCCAAGCTAAAGAACCAAAAAGAATGGATGAATACAGAACATTTGTGTATTCCTATGAAGGAATGACTGATGAGGATGATGTCAATCAAATTGAAACTCAAAAACAAGTTTCAGTTTCAGCCAACTCACAACCAGTGAATGTCGAGTTGCAAAATGAAGGAAATGCACAATCTGATTCTGAAATCAGTACATATGAAAGAGATGAAGAACAACCTAAAAACTCAGTACATAGTGACCCTGAATTAGAAATATCAAACATAGAAACAAGGATAGAACCAAGATTATCCAAATATGTAAAAAGACATCACCCTGCTAAACAGATAATTGGTGACAAAGATGCAAGACCAATGAAAAGGAATAGACTAAGACATGAATCATGTCTGATTAGCAAATCTAAACCTAAGACAATATATGGTGCATTACAAGATGATGACTGGTATAAAGCTATGGAAGAAGAGATTGATCAAATAAAGAAGAACAAAACTTGGAGTTTGGTTCCCAGACCAGTTGACAAGAATGTGATTGGCACCAAATGGGTATTCAAAAACAAGCTAGATGAGGATGGTGAGATTACCAGAAACAAAGCTAGACTAGTATGCAAGGGTTATGCTCAAGAAGAAGGACTAGACTATGGGGAAACATTTGCTGCATATAAAGATTTTAAAGTCTATCAGATGGATGTAAAATCTGCTTTTTTAAATGGTATACTAGAAGAAGAAGTCTACATTGAACAACCGGAAGGATTTGTTGATGAGAACAAAAGGGATATGGTTTGTAAGCTACATAAAGCACTCTGTGGTTTGAAACAAGCACCTAAAGCATGGTATGAGAGACTTCACAAGTATCTAGTGCAAATAGGATTTGAAAGAACTGATGATAACAACATGTACATCAAAGCAAAAGAAGGTAAGGATATTATTATATCTGAAATCTTTGTGGATGACATAGTGTTTGGTGGAAAGGAAGTGCTTTGCAAAGGCTTTGCTGACAAAATAAAACATGAATTTGAAATGTCTATGTTTGGAAAAATCAAATTTTTTGTTGGATTGCAAGTACATCAACCAAAATATGGTATATTTGTGACATAAACAAAGTACATCAAAGAGATTCTTAAAACGTTTGGATTGGAGGAGTCCAAACCAGTCAGCACACCAATGGCAACAGGGAATAAGTTGTCCAAAAATGATGAATCAGCTGAAGTCAATCAAACAATGTACAGATCCATGATTGGAAAATTACAATATGTTGTATATAGTAGACCAAACATAGCATTAGCAGTTAGAATAGTGGCTAGATTCTCTGCTAATCCCAAAGAAAATCATCTCATAGCAGTAAAAAGAATAATGAGATATCTTAAAAGAACTGATAACTTTGGTCTATACTATAAGAAGAATGGAAAATTTGAGCTCAATGCATATACAGATGCAGATTGGGGAGGCAACATTGATGATAGAAAAAGCACAAGTGGAGGTGCATTATATCTAGGCAAAAGGCTAGTTACCTAGACTAGCAAGAAACAAACATGCACATCCCAGTCCACTGCAGAATCAGAATATGTGGCAGTAGCAGTCAATTGCACAAACATTGTGTGGCTCACACATCTATTGAAAGGAATGAAAGAAGAGGTAACAAAACCTGTGATATTGTATTGTGATAACACAAGTGCTATAAAAATATCCAAAAATTCAGTAATGCATGCAAAAATCAAGCACATCGCAATCAAGTATCATTATGTCAGAGAACTGGTAGAAGACAAACAAGTAAAGATGGAATACATTCACACAAAGGAAAAAACTGCAGATATCTTCACCAAACCATTTCCAAAGGATGCTTATGAATATCTTAGAGGCAAGTTGGGGGTAATACCCCTAACTCAAGCAGTTTAAAGAAACAAGAAATCTGCCCTGCATCACCAATAATAAATCATTGAAATATCAAAAGAATAATGCACAAGATGACAACAGAAGTAGAAACTCCAAATTAGTCACAAGCATGGTGACAGAGGGAGAAAAACAACAAGAAGCCAAAGCTTATATTTTTCATGATAAAGATGATACATCTTTGGCATTTATGTCAAAGAGGGAGAAATATGCAGAAACTTGATCAATACAAAGCAAGAGGGAGATTGTAACTAAGCTGAACAATTGATCAGTTTGGTTTTGCCATCAATGCCAAAGAGGGAGATTGTTGGAAATGATTGAAAATATCATGAGTAAATTTGTTAGAATGATCATATGGAACTGGTAAAGAATGTTCTCAATCATTGTTTTTTCATTGATGTCAAACTTGCTACTTGCAGGAATGACAATTGCTTTAGTGATCCAAATACTATCAGTTAGTTGATTGACAAGAAGGAGGCAATCAATAAGATGTAACTAGTACACCAAGAGAAAGGTTGAAGTTATGATGTTGTAATGAAGTACAAGGATCAGCTAAGGCATTGATGAAAAAGTGTGTTGATGACATACTATAAGACACAGAGAATGGGCACACTGAAACATATCAAAGATGTAAAGTTTTTAGCTAAGACATCTGTAAAGCCTAACTAAAGTTCATTAGAGAGAGGAAGCCGAGCAAGCTAGTAGGTGCCAAACAAATTCCTAGTTGAAGCCGAGCAAGTTCAACTTCAAGTGCCAAGTAAACTTCAGATGCTGAGTGATACAAAATCTATCAAGTGTCGAGTAAACTTCAGATGCCAAGTGATACAAAATTTATCAAGTGTTGAGTGAACTTCAGGAGCCGAGTGATACAGTTTTATTTAGGTGCCGAGCTATCCAGGAAACAGATGTTGAGCATCAAAAAACCAATAGTGTTGAGTAACACAGAGGTGTCGAGCACCAATAAATCAATAATGCCGAGTTGCTGCATTATTTTGAAAATCAAAGATTTGCCAAATCTAAGCCAACAAGGTTGTTATCTAGAAGTTTGTAAATTAAATGGAAGATAAGAATGATGAGCTGGTGGCACAAAACACCATGTAGAACGTTTTTAAAAGATACAACTGACGAAGTTTTTAATAAGAACAAGATATGAGATAGATACATTGTATCCTACCTAATCCATTTGAAACCCTAAAATTGGAGAGGGAGAATTGAGCGAAAAAGGAAAATCAGATTTCTATTTAAGGAGACATAAGTTCATGAAGAAGACATAGAGAGAGGCGTTCAAGCATGAAAGCATAAAATGCTGAAGGAGGTGCTAAGGAGGAAAGAGAGCATAGTTACTTTGTTTCAATAAGAAGACCCCAGATATGGATGCATTGGTATGATGAGTAGGAAGACTCAAGGAGACGAAGTTTGAGAAGAAGACAAGCAGTTAGAGCTGAAGTGATTAAAGCTGAGCAAAAGGATAGAACTAAAGTGTGATCTGAAATCTGCAAAGTATGTTTTAAGTTGTATCAGATCAAAAAGCCATTATAGTTACTCTCTAGCAATTGTAACAGATAGTTTAAATCCTATGGACTTAGGTTGGTTTAATAGCCATGAGGTAAATCCTTTAATAGGGTGACATTCCTAGTGAATGTTCAAAAAGTCCTTTAACCAGGCTCATTCCTAACAGTTTGGTGAAATCCTCTAACAAGGTCACATTTAACAGTGTGTTGTAAGCCTTTAATAGGGCAGGCTTTTAACAGGGCATCACTTTAGAAGAGTGAAAATCAAGTAGCATGTTACTGGTGGGTTTTCCAAAATTGGGTTTCCACGTTAATCATTGTGTCATGTGTTGATCTTTCATGTTTTATCTCTGCATGTTGATTTACTGTAACTTGCTAATATGGTTGATTTAAGTTTGGATGGATGAAAAGTTTATGGATTCTTTAAAAGAGGAGAAAAAGTATTATTAGGGCATTTGAACCTTGAATAAATGATTCAACAACACCCCCCCCCCCCCCCCCCCCTCAGTTATTCTAAAGAATTCTAACAGAATGTTCATGTCTCCATTCAATGGCATGCCCATTCACAATCACATCTATCTGTGTGATTGTGAATGTTCATGTATCCATTCAGAGACATGCCCATTCACCATCACATATCAATAATCATACCTGCAATAAAAGTTGTGCATCACTTAGCCTCAAATATGAAATATAGAAAGAAACTTTACACTTTATATAGAGAGAGATCTTTTTTAAGGTGCTTATTACATCTTAGCATAGCAGAAAAATTGGTCCAGTTGCATACATATTCTAGAATCCAAATAATAAAACAATAAAACTCACTTAACCCGTACTAAGTGACTTAGCTCAAGATCCTGAAAATGGGCAAAGTTCACAAGAAATTTTATAAAAACATATCATAGCAAATATTTTTAGAAAGAAACAAGCCATAACCATAATCAGTTGTTCCCAACTACCAGGGTCAAATACAATTTTCTAGGGTGATAAAATTGCATATGCCAATGTATGTATGTATGTATGTATGTATGTATGCATATATGTATGTATGTATGTATATTTATGTATGTATTTATATACATATGTATATGTGTGTGTGTGTACATTGTATGTATATATAGAGAGAGAGATCTTGTGGATTGTGGAGATCAGTAGAGATCTAGTATTTTGTTTTCGTGTCCTTGTGATCGTTGCATTTCATCGTCGTGCCCTTGTGATCTATGCATCTCATTATTGTGCCCTTGTGATCTCTATATATGTATGTATATACATATATATACATATGTATATGTATATATGTTTGTATGTATGTATGTATATAAACATACAAATCTTGGTAAAATAGAAAAATAATAAAACTCACTCAACAGGTAGCATGGCCACAGATGCAATGGCAACACCTATTGGTAAGTAGATTCCTCTTTTTCTCTCTCATCCTTGATTTATATAGGTTAATCTTACATTAACTGTAAACTACAACACAAAGGTTGCACCAAGGTATTAAAGTATTGTAATTACAAAAAACTAACTAATTCACCAAGTGGATGAATGATGGCGAAGAGTTGTATTAGGTGAGTAAAGTTCACCAGTGGTTATAGGAATATAGCTACATATAATTAGAAACTAGAACTACATATTTGTTAAAGTGAGTAGTTCAAGGGTCTTGATCCCGTGGATATGGGTATGTAAGCAACCTAGTAGGCAGAGCATGCCTCTAATGTGCAAATGCCTTGGACATATTTAGGTAGCACTTAACTATTTTAAGACATTATATGTTAACTCACGAGATTTATTCCCTTGTAGAAGTCTCTCGCCAAATCACCCAAGATGGCTAGAATAGTTGGTTGAGCATCTCTTATTATATCCAATGAGGGATGTCTTCTCTTCATATCTTACACATCATTTCAAAGACTTTACACCAAATGTATATCCCTTTGATTTTAAATCACTAGTTGCTCCAATGATGCAATCACCCATCTATCTCCAGATTATGCAAGCACTTGTTATATTACATAATCTAGATAGATATTAAGATTTCCAAAGCCATAAACCTGAAGACCATCATGTGTGCATCCCAGTTTAGATAAAAATAGGATGTCATGTTCTTGTGCATATATTTCAGTCACTTCCTTAAAACTCAACTGAGGTGCACCCATGGAATTATTCAGGTGAATCCCACTGCCCATGGAAGTTAAGGCTTGTTGTTGACCATATGTTATTGTTACTTGTTGCTACTGAAGTGCCTCAAATTGGTGTTTCTCCAACATATTTAGGTAGCTTACATTCTCTCATTAGCAAGAAGCTCGAGGCAAAATAGTTCTTTCCACCCTAAAAGCCATTTTGTTACTTCATTAAAATCAGGACTTGAACAAAGCCAATGATACAAAACCTGCTACCACTTTGGAAACAATGTTACCTCCAACATTGCAACCATATGATAAATGGGAATAACACATGCCCAAGCCATAACCTAGTTAAATTGGTCTAGTTGTTGATTAGTTGGGTTGATTACAAATTATTCCTATAGAACTATTAGTAGATTAGGTCCGATAAAATGAACAATTAGTTGTTCCCAGCTAGCAAGATCAAATACAATTTTCCAAGGTGATAAAATTGCATACGCAAATGCATCACTTGCATGGAAGGCATGAAGTGCATTTCCCAATGTATAACAAACGGTTGGATATAAAGGCTCCATATGCAAACCCAACAATGGAAGCCAAGGATGTAACCATGTGTATATTGAAGGATGTAACAATGGTAGCCAAGGATGTAACCATGTATGTATGTATATATGGATGGGTGTAACTATTCTCTACTTAACAGCATCATCGACATGGAGGGGAGGGGGGGTGGGTTGGGCATTTGAGCTTGCACCTTCACCTTCTATAATACTTCATTTCCATTATTTGCATTCTCTGAATCAAAGGTATATAACTTTATCACTTGTAGCTATAATTTCAAATAGTACAAACCACAATAGTTTTTTATAATTCTATGGTTCTCTTTGTAAGTTTACAAAATTGAAGTTTAAAAATTAATTGCATTTATGTACATCTTTTTCAAGTTTGATATTTCTCTTTTTCCTGACTCACAGTCCAAGAATAATTTTTAAAAACACTAATTAGTTGGAGATTGAGCCTAAAAACTGTGAGAATAATTATTCCAAAAGAGCTAGAAATAATTGGTGCGCGATAATCATCTTTTTACGCTCTTTTTGGCATAATTGTTCTTACATTTTATGATTTTTGGTGAGAACAAAATTCCAAACTAATCTGGTAGGTCATCCAAAATTAAATCATAATTGGTTGAGGCATGTTTAGATACCTTATTTCACAAGTTATTGAATGTTATGTGTTTATGTGCTACTATTAATGAATGTTAAAGGATGAACTAATGTTAGATGTTAGCTTTGGATATTATGAGGTTATTTTATGGATGCTCATAATTGTTTTTTACTTCACGTGATAATGAATGAATGCTAAATTTTATTAATGGATGAAAGAATGAATGAATGTTCGATTTTAATGAGAATAGCATATGCCCGAGCCATAACACAGTTAAATTGGTCTAGTTGTTGATTAGCTAGGTTGGTTACAAATTCCTATAGAACTATCATCATATTAGTACAATAAAAAGAACAATCAGTTGTTCCCAGCTAGCAGGATCAAATACAGTTTTCCAAGGTGATAAAATTGCATATGCAGATGCATCACTTGAATGCCAGGCATGAAGCACAGTCCCGAATATATAATGAATGGTTGGATATAAAGGCTCCATATTCTGGCCCAACAATGGAAGCCAAGGATGTAACCATGCATGTATTGGCACGCTCTCCTTGTGAGGATCCTAAGTATCTATTGTTATTGTTAATTTGGTCTAGTTGTTGATTAGTTGGGTTGATAACAAATTTATGTAGAACTTTCATCAAATTAGGTATAATAAAACAAACAATCAGTTGTTCCCAACTAACAGGATCAAATATAGTTTTCCAAGGTGATAAAATTGTATATACAGTTGTATGTATCTATGTATCTATGCATGTGTGCATGCATGTATGTATGTATGTACATATGTATATGTGTATATACATACATACATACACACATATGTGTGTGTCTATGTATATATGTATGTATGTATATATATAGAGAGATCTTCTAGATTGTGGAGATCAGTGGAGATCTAGAATTTCGTTGATGTACCCTTGTGATTACTGCATTTCGTTGTCGTGCCCTTGTGATCTCTGCATGTTGTTGTCATGCCCTTGTTATCTCTATATATTCTATATGTGTATATGTGTATATGTATGTATGTATGTATATAAATAGAGAGATCTTGGCACAATAGAAAAAAACAATAAAACTCACTCAACAGGTAGCATGACCATAGATGAAATAGCAATGCCTATTACTAAGTAGATTCCTCTTTTTCTCTCTCATTTTTTATGTGTTTATTTCACTTGAACTATTATTTCTTGAGGAGAATTTTTTAATATTGGATTCATTTTATGTAAGAGGTGATGAGCACATTCCTGGATGTACCCGTGTGATGAATTTCTCATGAGCAATGAAGATGGACTTCCACTCAGAGTAGCAGGAGGTGATGAGGATATTTCGAGTACTTTAAAGATTGATCTCATGACATTCTAAGTAACTTTCTATGCTTATACATGTTTGGATATTTAGGTAATCAACCTTACATTTAATAAAAGGAATATGTGTTTTTAAACAAGCTTTTGTCACATTGATTATTGTCACAAGCTTTTAAACATAACTATATAAGGAGTGAGTTAGGAAGTATATAGGTTAACCTTACATTAAACATAAACTACAACAAAAAGGTTGCACTAGTGTATTATAGTATTGTAATTATAGAAAACTGCATGATTCTCCTGAGTGGGTGTATGATGGCAAAGAGTTATATTAGATGAGTAAAGCTCACTACTAGTTGTAGGAATACAGCTCCATCAAAACAATTAGAAACCAGAACTACATATTTTTTAGAGTGAGTAGTTCAAGGGTCTTGATCTCGTGAATATGAGTATGTGGGCAACTTGGTAGGCAAAGTATGCCTCTAGTATGCAGACACCTTAGACATAGTTAGGTAGCACTTAACTATTTTAAGACATTATATGTAACAAGTAACAAGTAGTTTGACTCGAAACCTTGACAAATTCATTGTCTCAACCCTTGTAGGCTCTGTATCATTTTGACTTTTTACAAAGGTATGATGCTTACTAGTTCTACAATCAGAAAAAGTCTTTTCCATATCTTTGTTCTTGTATTTTCCCTCTACATCATATATAATATCATCGTGTTTGGTACCTCCATAAATCTCATTCCTCTAATCAGAACCTTTCATAGACTGTATATCATATTTCTCTGAATTCATTCTAGCAAGTCCATAATTTTTATTTTCACTATTGTGGTCATGATCATATCTTCTCCTTTTCTCCCTTTTTTTTCTAGTACACTCTCAAATGATTTGTTGTCTAAATCTCTTTCCTTAAGGACTTCAGTAGTAGATTTTATGCCTTTGTCACTGTGATTCATTGGTCTAGTTGTTGATTAGCTCAGTTGACTACAAATTCCTATATAACTATCATCAAATTAGGTACGATAAAATGAATAATCAGATTTTCCCATCTAGCAGGATCAAATGCAGTTTTCCAAGGTGATAAAATTGCATGTGTGTGTGTGTGTGTGTGTGTATGTGTGTGTCTGTGTGTGTCTGTGTGTGTGTGTGTGTGTGTGTCTGTGTGTGTGTGTGTGTGTCTGTGTGTCTGTGTGTGTGTTTTAATGGGGATTTTAGATGTTGGGGGGTGCAAATGAGCTTTAACCAAGAGAAGCTCAACATTAACCTATGATTGTATGACAACCAATTGTGTGAAATTTTCATTTTTAGGCAATGTAGAAGGACACCATAGTTCAATATGCAATGTCAATTTATATGCATACAACATCACACGGAGCTGAAAAACACAACATGAGGTTTGCATTTTTGTTAGAGGTCTTTAATTAGGTATTTTAAGTTATAGACCATCACGAACATTGTTCATGATGGAATATAATTTTTTTTTTAAAATAGACCTATTAAATAAATGTAATCGTGTTGTGTTTGATCCACTCCACCTGTTGTCCATGCATTTGAATGCAGTTGCACGTGCATTCTCAATTCAGAGTGGCAAAAGATTATTTTGGATGTGACGGAAATATGACATGCACTAGAAGATGGAAAAAGGATGTCACTTTCAAGTCTAGAACCTTTTTTTGTACTTTAAACCTTGATCCTTTCTTAAAGATTTTAGATGTTAATGGTGAATTTAGATTTTAGCGAGGGGTGGGGCCAAATGAGCTTCCACCTTCACGTGGTTGGCCCTGATTAGTAGAGAATATTAAACTATTATCGAAACCAATTAAAGCTTAATATGAACCTATGATTACATGACAACTAACTCTGTGAATCTACTTTGAGCTATGAGAGCATCGTAGCTATTCAGCATTTGCTGCCAAATTTTTTTATCAATCAATATGTCATCGCAATTACGACTTCAACTTTCAACGACTAGTGGTCGGTCCCGCAACATTCCTGCCACATTCTCATCACTCTTGTGATGGACATTTCCAATGGCTTGTCATGGGACATATAGCATTTATATCGTAATTGTGACGGTATCTTCAACAGATTTTTGTCACAATTATGACGGTGAAAATGAACATTTTTCCAGTAAGTTAGCTCAATTTACAACACCTATGTCTATCACAATTGCGACAATCGCCCTTGCCATCACAAATTGTGACAGCAAAACTCCAACGGGAGCCAATTCCTCTTGATGTCAGTTGGGCAACGGGTGACCATCGTAATTGCGACGACCTGCCATTGCAATTCGGGCCCAAATGTAGTAGTGAGTTATTACTTTTGATGTATATGAAGTTGAATTAGTACTAGAGTGTTTGAAAGGCATGTATGATAACTGGACATAACTTATTCACCCCTCCCCCCAATTATCTAACACAACTATCTACAAAAGAAAAAGAATTTATCCTAATAATTCTAATAATTTTAATAACATTTTTTACCTTAGTAGCACACTGTAATAGTCATTTATTCTCTACCACTATCACTAAAATCTTATAATATTACTACAAATATTCACTGGATCGCACACTATCCACTTTCTTCACACCTTATATTTTGTCAACGCATAAGTTAAATGTATACAAGATAGATTATTGGATATTACAAAAAGGTTGGTCATGTGAAAGGATTATTATAAATTAAGTTACAAGTTGGACAAGACAACAACAAAATGTAGTAAGGTCCCATACCAAAAGCATCTAGACCAAAACACAGAATGAAGATTACTGAGTAAGAGATGGGTATTAAATGCATATGTCACACATAGCATGATCTCATCTAGATAAGAGATAATCATTAAATGCATAACTGAAATCTAAACCAAGATTCATGATCTACTCTAGGAGAGAGAAGCACCACAAACATGCTACACATAGCCCAATCCACAAATACCAAAACACCTCTATAACCTGAAATGTGTATAAACACACTAGCTAATCAATCACCTAACTTCCTCCAAACACCATAGTGAGATCCATACACCATGTTAGAAACACTATCGCATGCCAAAAATCCACATCAAAGTCATCGCAACATATTTCCAAGCCAAAATAACAACTAAGCAAAAGTGCAACACTAGATGACACAATTTTTGAATCACTAGGGGAAAAAAATGGATCATGATAGAATGTCATAACCAAGACTAAAACCTAAATCCATTTGCATAAGTATCAACACACCTTCAACCTTGA
Organism: Cupressus sempervirens; assembly: GCA_028749045.1. NCBI lineage: Eukaryota > Viridiplantae > Streptophyta > Pinopsida > Cupressales > Cupressaceae > Cupressus > Cupressus sempervirens. Next base: position 232,895,652 of record CM053793.1, read on the forward strand.
TTTCTAGAGCATAAACCTTACAAAAGCATAATTGCAACATAGTTTATTGCAATCATAATATTATATTTCTTTGTTCACTAAACCATATACATCTAGAGCACGCTGACTTCCAAATATAAAATTATAACATTGAATCAATGCTAAATATCATCTTCACATGATCACAGAAAGCATAACTACCTTGTGATGTATTGAATTCATACTTGCTACTACATTGTAGCATTGTTTTGAATACATATGTGTCTTCTATTGTACTATAGAATTGAAGACAAACTTATGTCTCCAAGAATAGAAGACTTCCAAACCACAATGCGTGAGCAATAACAAATGAATCTAGAACACAATGTTTTGACATCAATGACAATAACTAATTAAATATATATTTCCAACAATTCTAATAGATAATATAACTTATGCTCAAATTATGAAACTAATAGATAATATATATGTCAATTTTAATATCATAAAAAGCATACATTCGAAGTGAACAAGTGGATAGATACCATAAAATTTTGTCAATATTTCAAATCTAGGAGATCATTTAACATGGTTAAGAGGTATTCAAAAGGATTATTTCAATTTTCTCAACATATAGTTTTGGTGGAGGAAAGGACATCATCATATCTATTATAAGAACCTACAAAATTGGATTCCTTTCAGATTGGAGATATGCAAATATTGTGCTAATGTGTAAATAATTGTATATTGTGACCAGTGGAATTGGTTCCATTATTGTTTTAATTTGACTCCATATCAAAGGGAATAGAAAAGAATGCAATTGGGTGGAAGTTCTCTCACATCTAAATGTGGATAGTGGAATGGTTGAAGCAATAAGAAGTGTATTGGACCAGCTGAAGCATTCCTTAAATAAGGATTCCATCCTACTCAATGACATAGTTTGGAAGGTTACATCTAGTAATGAGTTCAAAAAATAAATTACTACAATGAAGGATTTATATATGAAAAAGAAAATTATCAACATGCCATGGATATTGGTCAATATAGGCAACAAGCTAGGAAACGTTTTGGTCCTAATAAGCAAAGCCTTATAAATGAATATGTGGCTTTGGAATTATATTTAGGAAATGTCGTCACTAGTATAAAAGTATGGAATGAGTATGGAATGTTCTTACCCTTAGAACTTATTGGCCTTAGACAAGGCATGGAAAATGTTTTTGCAACATATATTCTAGAAAAATCTTGAGCAATGCAAGGTTAAGAGTTTGAACAGTCATGTAACAAGGGCGGTAAGTTAAAGAAAAGTTGAATCAACTACTAACAATGATAGATGAGTTAGACACTAAACTTCAAATTAAGGTTAATGTTCAAGAATCGTGAATAATTAGCCAAAAAAGTTGTACTTCAATACATATTTCGTAGGGAGGAACTGTAGTTAAATCTTGTTGGTCATAGTTTCATGTGTGAGAAGCGTACTAAAGTAGAGATTGCATTTGGGAGAAAGGACTTACAACAAGAATATCATCATGCAAGTTGTTTCCAAATGCTTGTCTTTATTATTAATGGAAAGCCTGGTTTAGCAATAAGGGATGGCATTTGTCAAGCTTGGTTGAACAATAAGGGATGACATTTGTCACAATAGTAGTCTTGTTTAGGGAAAATACCATAATCAATGCATGAAAATGTTGGACAATAGTGGGAATTAGAAAATGCATTAGATAGTTTTATAGATTTAGATGTCAAATGCTTTCCTCTAGTCATTACATTCCAAAAGTTTGCAATAATGTTAGATTGGGGATGTAAAGTACCAATCATTCCTAAATAGATGTCCTGGAGAACAAGGAAATCAATTACAAAAGAAAGACTATAGTTCGAATGAAGGGATGGGTGAGAATTAGATATAATAAAATCATAATATTTCTATAATGGATGATGAGATACTTTCCCCTACACCTACAATGAACAAGAAGTTGAAAATTTAATGGGTTTTGCAAATTTGGAGACGACTCTATAATGATGTAGGGTAGAGGCTAAGACTATTAAGATCGTCCTTGTATTGTCAAGGAAGAACATTCACAAATTCAAGAAAAAGTGTGGACACTTAAGATCACAAGCCCACTTTTATGAACCTCTCAAAATTTCTTAAGATCAACTTATGCAATGTCATGTATGTATTGGCAAAATGGTGCATGAGTAGACAACATCTTAAGAACCAATTGTTAGATTAAAGTGTCAAATGTTAGCATACATTGTGAGGTTTGAAAGTTGTCCTATGTTGTTTCCAAACTTTACATTGTTAAGTAGAGTTGTTCAATTTTCAAAGTATGAAATATATATGATCAATGTTCTTCATGTTGAGCAACATTTTCTTGGAGTGGATAAGTGTCAGCTATACCTAGGAAATTGCATAATGAAATCATAAACATTTCAGGTTGTCTTTAGGGGGCAACAATTTATTGGAGTTGGAGAGGATTTCATCATCTATTTCTTACTAGAAATTGTCTTAATGATGAACTCTCATCATCCTTTGTCACTGGCGTGACTACTTACACAGAATTATCATTGTTCATATTCTTGGGAATTCATAAAGATTTGGATAGACATTGGGAATCAATGGGATGATACAATGATAAACATTTCAAGTTACCTTGGGAATTAGTGTCATGATAAGATTATAAACATTTCTATGTTATCTTTTGGAGACAACAACCAATTGGAGTTAGAGAGGATTGCATCATTTATCTATTATTAGAAGTTGGCTTGATGAAAACTCATCATCCTTTGTCATTGTCATGACTACTTATGCACTTGGAATTATCATTGTTCACATTCTTGGGTATTCATATAGATTTGGATGGACATTGGGAAATAGTGGAATAATAAGATTATAAACATTTCAATTTATCTTTTGGAGACAACTGACTGGAGTTAGAGAGGACTACATCATTTAACTATTATTAGAAGTTGGCTCCTTTGTCATTGTCATGACTACTTATGCATTTAGAATTATCATTGTTCACATTCTTGGAAATTCATATAGATTTGGATGGACATTGGGAATTAGTGGCATGATAAGGGACATTTATCCCTACACTTCTTGGTGTGAGAGTGTGATGATTTGGATCCATTAATCAGCTTGATAAAGGAAATGCATCAAAATTATAGAGTTGCAAGCTTCAATATCAATGGTCAAATTAGAGTGGAGTAGTAAAGTGATAGATTGTCAAATATTAGTCGGAATGTTATTATGGTGTGTTTTTCTAAGGTTAAGGGCCACAAAAAAAGTACATGTTTATCTAGAAGGTTCTCTAATTACACACTCTAATTACATAGAGGGAAGTCAAGAAACATTCACACTCGATGGTTCCAAAAATGATGACAATAGAGATGAACTTTGGAAGGGATATGTTTGTCTTAGAGTTTTGTAGCAAGGTGGTCAAGTAGTGTGTCTAAGGTTACAACCCTTTAGACAATCATCTCCAAAGGGGAGTGAATAAAAGAATATTAAACCCAATCTATATGGTCCTCCTTGAGTGATTTCAAAAGTGGGACAAGTTGCTCTTGAGTAAGAATTACCACCCGATGGCAACATTCAAAATATTTTCCACTTTTCAAACTTAAAGAATGACAAAAGATCCATTAGTCCAAGGAACTCCCTTTGTTGGATTATGAACAAAAAATGATCCTTAACCTTAATCTGTTTTTGATGTAGGGAAAAGAGATTATGAACCAAAGTTATTTCAGAATAATTAGTTAAGTAGAAGGGACTACCACTAGAAGACACAACCTAGGAAGGTATAAAAATCTTTAAACACCCTTACTTGAAATTGCTTGAGGTCAATAAATTAGGGAACAAGAGGACTATGATGAACCCATAAAGTCGAGGCCATATAGCCTGGACAACAATGTTGGCTTCTAATTGTAAAGCTTCATTTCCTTTCAGAATAAATGAAAAAAAAATCATATTATTGCTAATTATATGGTTTTATCTTGTGTAGGAAGAAAAGATCATATTTTTGTCTTGAATTTTCTAATTAAAACCACTGACTTCTTGAAGAAGCCCAATTTTATCTTGTAGTGATAGTTATTGTATATGAGAAATATGTTAGCAAGTAATACTAATCTATTAAAAAACAAAAGCATTAACTAGCATAAAAACCATAACATATATGAGAGACAAAGTGAAACCCTCAAATGAGAATATGAGCCATAGAATGGCTCTCCCAATGAGGATGGTCACTTGCTTTAGGGATGAGTCTATTTGCTTAGATTTGATATGTATGCTCAAGGTTCTCAAAACTAGCTTCAATGGAGATGGAAAATGGCAAATTGGTAGCTTTGTGAGCTCTCAATTTGGCATTATGAGAGTCTGGTTGATGGCTTTTGGTTCTCAAACTAGCATTATAACTTTGGCTTAAGGATTGTACTGAAATGGCTTGGGAGGGGATTCAATTCATAGGCTAAGGGCTTGAGGGTTGGAGGGCTAAGATGCAAGGAGAGAAAAAAGCTTATGGAGGGCTAGGATGCACTCAAAGGAGAGCACATGGATTGTGCTTGTTTAGCACCAACCAGGAAGTGACACATGTCACAGGGTGAGTGGATGGAAGAAAGGTGATGGATGAGTCAACAAAGGAGGCTCAAGGGATAATATCTTCATAAAGACCCTTCATTATGGATTGTAAGAGCTTGTAAGAGTCTTTATTGCCTTTGTAAGAGCATTCATTGTTGGGTGGTTGGGATATTTTGGAGAGAGTTGAAATTGTTGACTTTCCTTGGCTTAGGAAAGTCTTAAGCTTGCTTAGGGAATGTGACAACATTAGGGGATGGATTAGAGGTGATTTAGGATTAGATTAGGCTTGTTAGAGATTTGCAAGTGGATGGCATTCATGAGGGTGGGTGAGTTAGCGGCTAAGCTTGGTTAGTATGGGTGGATGGGGTGGATTAAGCTAAAAAGGGGGTTTAGGAGTTATTAGATTTGAGGGTTTTATTTATCAAATAGATTTATTTGATAAATGGAAATTTTGGAATTAGATAGAAGAATAGGATTTAATTGATAAATAATAGGTTATTTGATTTATCAATTAGGACTATAGATGATTAATTAAATTAATCAGCTAGGGGATGGCAAAGGATTAATTAAATAAGAATTTAATTAATGATGCCTTTAGAGATGGCTAAATTAGATTACCAAAGCGATGTAATCAAATTTAGGTGTCCACAGTTATCTCCTCGACAAATTGCTACCAACTTTGCAATTTAGTCTTCTTATAGAGAATGAATCTTTTTTCTATTTTTTTAAATTTTGTTTTGTATCTTCTACAAAAAAAAAAAAAATGCAATGTTTTCTTTTGTTTCATATTATCTACCAATTTCTAGAAAGGGGCCAAATCATATTTTTTACTTACCTTGTATAGCAAGTTAATCAGTTGCATCAAGTAGGTATATATAGATGCCTCTACCATGCTTTCTTTTTGTTATGTTAAATATCTCTATTTTTTGCCTTTGAGTACATTGAATCTTGGGACAAACCCCCTCGCGCACCCCCTCCCCCCAAGAGGTCTATGTAATCTGGATGTTGGATCTTGAGATGAAATTGTTGTTAAAATAGTTACATTAGTTCTATGCAATTTGGAGATTATTAAAATGGTCTATTTAAGCAATTTGGAGATTATTGCAATGAAATTTTCTTCTACTAAATATGTATTGTGCAATTAGTTTGTTTTCAAATTTTATAGTTTAAGAAAGATAATGATATATATACCATACAATCATTATGGTCTTTACATGCTCTTTATGGTTGGTGGAGGTTGTGCTCCTTTGCTGGTTGGCTTTCCAACTATAGTCATACTTGTGTTGTAATTATTATGTATATTGTACACTATTAATCATAAAAATCTCACAACTTTAATTGGATTTTCTAGATTTATTTTATTATTTTTAATATTCTCATTGAGAATGATATATGTTCTTTGAATATGTATATATCAATGCATGGCGAGCACTTTAAAATGTTTAACATAGACCTTTGCACAGTAAATAAAGATTATGTCAATATCTTTGTTCCATTACCGAGACTAAGATAGATTATTCATCATGAGGATTGTTCTAGAGTTTTCTTTGGGTTTCTAGTTTTACACAGTCATGCAAGGATAAGTTGTTGTGACAAGCATAAAAGATATAGGGAAAGGTAATTGTGAACAAGAGCATGGTTCTTTATCTGTACAGGCAAATATTTACAATACCCTTGAAAAGGAATATAACAATAACAAGCACTACTAGATTGAGTTTTTTTTTAGTAAGGTGACAATAGTAAGGTATCATCAAGTGTGACATGCATAAAGGACTATTCACATTTAACCATTACAAGCTTTGAACATAACCTTGTGGAGAACACAAATTCGTGTTCATGGCTTTTGTGAATGTATATTTACAATAGTTTGTGCTTTTGTTAGATATCATTGAATCTACAATGGATCACTACACAAATGTGTTGACCCCAAGTGATTTTGCAAGAGAACCAATTTGCATATGGAGTAGACATTAAGATAAACTATCATGTGGAGTGCAACAAAATTGTAAGAGGTGTCCTTAAAGACAAATTGTTATCCTAATATCCAAGATGAACCAATCTTATTTGCATATGGAGTAGACATAAGATAAACTATAATGTGGAGTGCAACAAAATTGTAAGAGGTCTCCTTAGAGACAAATTGTTATCCCAATATCCAAGATGGATAGAGAAAAATTAATGAAGACCAGTAGTGCCCAAAGTTGAACTTGATAATGCCAACACTCATAAAAATGATGAAAACTCGTATGTAACGAAGATTTTCTTGCTCTAATATTTGTAGGTGTAACATGTACAAAAACAACTCACGATGGGCATTTGATGTAATATGGTCATGCATCAAAGATAAGCCTGAAAAGAGAACAACAATATTTGCAAAAAAAAAATGATAAAGCAATGTCAATATTGTAGATGTAACTAGTTTCAAAATTCAAAGAAAATGTCATTGTAGTCATACAAACATGAATTGGTTACATATTTATAAACAAAATATAAACCTTGAATTCAAAGTACTTTGAATAGAAACTAAAAACGAAATAAGATATATGTTAGATGCCAACGCTTTACAAACATGACACTTAGGACATTAAATTGTTACACTGCAAATAAATAAACAAAATTTTATATATATATAATTTCACACGTACGCACACCTTTTGCCCTTCAAATAGAAGTAATATCATTATATAATCTAATTTAAAAAATATTAGACTAATAAAATTACAATATCATTTTACATAATTTTCTATTAAAAGCTATCTATTTTTAAAAATGAATAAATTATAAAATTTACGAATGAAAAACCAATTTATTGACAGCGTTTAGAGTGCCGTGGATACAATATTTATTAATAATTTTACATATCATGTCCGTTCAGCTATCACCTAGATCAAATGAAAAGAACATTGAATCTGCAATAAGTTCAACTCATATACGCATTCAAGCATCCATCTTCCAAAGTTTATTCGCAATTTGTAGGAATCTCCCAATTTAAAATAGGAAGTTAAAAAGATTTCTTTAAGTGGTACATGTGAATAACCTGCATTCCACCTCTACAACGAATATCAGATTGTCATCATATTTTTATTCTTAATCTACGAACGGAGCACTTTGTTCGTCCTGCCGCCTTCTCTCTCATTCAAAATGGTATCTTCAAATATCTTTTAAAAAGATAAGAACCTCGCTGGAAAATTTTACTGCTTTATCATATTCAGACGACTCCAGAGAATGTTACCTCTGCTTCTAAGCTAAATCTTAAATCCTTTATATACGATGGGCACTCTCTCTTTAAAAAAGCTTGAGCTCTACCCCAAGGAAAAAATGAACCCGTTTTCTAAAAACAGCAGTTGTCCTCTTAGGCAGGAAGGTTCCAGAGTAATAATTTACAGGCATCATCCCAGCAAAAACAGAAGAGAAAGCGGAAATACGGTTAATTTGCCTCGCACAATCAGCCATCTTTTCAAATTAGCTGGTAAGTTTTCATCCTGAGTTTATTTGATAAAATCTTCTCCTTATAGAGGTTCTGAAGTAAATGAATATAACATATTGGGTCCAAACCATGCAGGTAAAATCTATGGATTTCATCCTGTTAAAGTATTTAATGAAGATGGTGAAGAGATCAAGGACTTGAATGTCACTAAGGACAATGATAAGTTGTTTCTCTGTGACTGGGACGAGCTTGAACAGGCATTTCATAGGAAGTGATTTAAATGGTTTTGATCTTATAGTAATGGAGCCAAATTCATGTGTGCATCTAGTATTTGATATTTTTCAAATATGAAGCATGTAAAAGTACACATCACCATCCTCCATCTTCTATCCCAGCCCCAAAATAAAAAGCTGTAAAAACTCTTCTTTGGTGAATGAATCTACATTGTACATTATTGATTAGTTATGAACAGTTTGGTTGTTGATATCACTTGAATCTTATTTGAATGTTTACAGCATAACATATTCAATATCGTATATACAGGTCTAAATCTTTTTTTTTTTTTTAAAGAGGGGTAAACGCTTTGACCTGGAGCTATGAACCAGTGAGGCCACAAACGGGGGACCTCATCCCCATTGGATTTGAACCTTGATCGCAAAGATAATAACTTAACAACTTAACCATCACAACATGCCACTATTAGCAATACAGGTCTAAATCTAATCAGTACATAAGTTTAGTAAAATGAGACCCTCTCATTGGGATACAGCCATCATATCCTATGGGGTTTAATTTTATGACTGAGCTACTCTAAATTAAGAGAACGTGGAAGGTGTGTAAGGGAGGCAAGTTTTCTGTCAAAATTCAAGCACACGTATTAGGAAAAAACGTACGATGTAAAACTTAAGATTAAATGCTACATGCTATAGGGTGCAATCATACTGAGAAATGCAGTATGTGAATTTCCTGGATCCCACCTACCCTATATAGGTTAGTAGAATGATATTCTTCGTGGGAAGCAGGCTCATTGTTGGGCCCCATCCTTGGTTTAATATTTTATGTTTAGTTTAGAATATTGATAGGATGGTATTTTTCAGGAAAATAATTCCAAGGCTAGGTACCCTGTATCTTCCAAAAGTTAAGAGGTGGTTCATTTTGTTTCAAGTCGCAAAAACAAATCAAGTCGAAACAATGTGAACACTAAAATGTGTTGTAGCTATAAATTTAGCAAGTCTTCGATTTCAATGTAGCATTACAACAAATCTCAAAATTAAGACCACAAATGAGGGAAACTTTTGAATAATATTGCCCCCATTATTTGTTTCATGGGTATATCCTGAGACCTGTTATTATACACCAATTAGTTCATCGTCACCAACAACAATCTGCATTGTAAAAAAGTTTTCATCCAGACACGGTATTAAATTAGAGTTCCAAATTAATTAATGATTTGAAATAAGTCAATGAAATTAGAGTTATTTGTATGGTGACTCTTGTCTGAGCTAGTCTATTATATAGATGTTCCTGTCAGAAAAAACCAGTTCATATATTGATAAATAATAAGAATGCATAGGTCCACTTAGCATGCATTTTGCTTAAGTTTCTCCTGCTCCTCTCTCTCTCCCCCGTCTCATGCCTCTCAACCTTCTTTTATAGGCTGTCTGCTACTTTATCTTTCACTTTTGCTCTCTATCATTCATCCTGATGATGGATCACAGAGTGTGATCCGAAATGTTGATGCGAAAAGAACAACACAATTGAATCCAGAAACATTATTCTGATTATCTCATTTTAACTATTAAATTAGACTTATTTGTATAAGAACTAATTATCTCATCCACTCATATATCTTTTAAGCCGATATAGATGTTCAGATCAAACAAAATCAGTTCATAGAATGCTTTGAACAGTAAGCAACCCGCTTGGACAGAATTTTATTGAAGCTCCTCATACGTCATAATAGTCTTATTTTGAATGCAAAAACAACTAGCAGTATGCAGAGTCCTATGAATGAATTTAAACTCTATCGCAATGAACCACATAACCAGGTTAACATCAGCAAAACCAAGTTATTGCTAATCTCCCGTGGAAAAATTTCTTTCAATGCAGGTAAGTGACTTGATGAATACTTGTCATCCTCCTCTTGGCCTTTTTTTCTTTAGTCAGGAGTGTCAACTTTTATTGTAATATCATCTTATTTGCCTGTTCAATGTTTATTTGTTGCTTATATACAGGTTTGCTTGGCATAGTAAAAGCCTTTTTGGTGCTAGTTCAATGATACCATATTAAAAAATTTAAGTACTTCTCTGTGGTCCTAGGTAAATCTCTGTGATTAAATTTTCAAAAATTGTGGTTAGATGCTGCCAAAGTTTCTCAGACAGCCGCTGGTACTTCACACCTTAAATACTGCAGGGATTGTTCTTGCCTTCTAACAGGGCTATCATTGGAAACCATGATTTCTTGTACATGGTGCAAAAGTTAAAATCATCCACATTGTATCAGCATTATTATTGTTTTTTTATATATTAACATCAGTAACTATTTAAACTATATGTAGAGTGCAAGGAAATCCCAAATCTTCTCCATTTCTCTCTTCTTTCAGTCCCAAAGGATTTTCCCGTAAAGCCCATACGCCATTCCTGTCATGCTTCAATTTCTAATGGCCATGATCTGTCAGCATCTTCTTCAAAAAATCGCATGCTATCTGAAAGTTCTCTCCTCTTTCTGTGCACAATGTGTCACCAGAGCTTAAGTCTTGATTGCGGAATTGTCTCCCATTAGTACAAAGTAGAACTGAAACAGAGGGATTATTGCTCTTATTCTATGCATGTTTATGAGACAAATCTAATAAATGATCTTCCAACCCAAATTTTAAGGTCAATCTAGACTTTTGGGGAGAAGAACAACGCCTGTGCAAGATGTGGAGACAGGCAAAAACAGCTTTAAAAGAAAAGGTGGTTAAAACAAAACAATTCATCTACCCCTAGGTTTGTCAGAATCCCTCCACTGGTGATACAGATTTTTGACTATTGCAGCACAATTTTGACATGTCCTAGAAAGGATATTTGGACTGATCTTCAATGAAAAAGGTGACTACAAAGTAAGAGAAAGCAAGTAGTTTCAATTTGAAAATTTCCAATTTTTTTGGCTGTGCTTAGCAAATTTGCTTCCTGTCACTCCCCAATGTTAAAAAAATGTATATTTTGTCTTATTGGTGGCATTTATCTTTCAGCTAATGAATAACTCATGAATGTTTATCTGGTGCAACATTATATTTTGGAGTTTATATATCATAAGAAGAATTCATGTTTTTCGAACTGGATGTATTGGGACATAACTGTTCGTATTGATTTTCTTATCTTGCTGGTTTACTGTGCATATTACACCTATTCCAATTGTAAAATTGTTCTCAGTTGCTTTTGGTTTCCTCCCTTCTTCTGATTAAACTTTAAAGAGATGGTAATGTCAAAAAAACAATCTGAAAAAATTATATTACTTACGTAAGCTGAGGGCTGGATTAGCGTTAATGAGGCCAATAAGGAATTGGAGATTCAAGGCTGTATGATACAATAGAGCGAAGGGAACATAAATTAATTGTAGGTTTGTCAAAAGTGAGGGTTGCATAACCAAGCCCGAGTCTTCAAATGGGGGTTCTTTATGATTATATGAATAGAGGACATAGCACTGCCTAGGCCGTGTTTTGTTCAAGGACAAAGAGGAGATCAAGAGGTGTCATTGTCACAACTCACAAGTGCATGAAATTGTTTTATGTGGATGTATCGGAATAGTGATCAATGCTCATGGTTTTACAGATCTTGCCACTTCAATAGAAGATCCAAATATTTTTAAATTCAGAACAGCTATGGTCTGACAGCCTTGGAAAATCTCACCATTTTTGCTGTCATAGTTTGGTTTACTTTGTGCTTTTTCTGTAACAGGTATTTACTCAACTGGCTTTGGTGTTTATAATCTACAAGCACCCCTTACCAATCACATCTCAGATCCTTCAATGTTGAACAACTATCTAAAGTGGTATACTTTTAGTAAACTATGCAATAAGCACATGCAAGTGAAACTAAGACCTATGAAATGGGAAACTACCTGTTGTGTATTATTATGAAGTTCACTTCTCGATTCGATTGTTTGTATTTTTTAGCATCAACCTTTCGGATAACACTACACAATCCATCATTAGGATGAAAGAGTGCAGGATTTGAATTAGAAAAAGAAGTGTTGTGAAAAACACATACCCCGTTGCTAATGGGGACCCTCACTTTTTGCTTAGCAGTAGAGTACTTGTTGCCATTGGAAGCCTTAGTTTGGTAGCCATCCTGAAGTTTCCAGGTCAGTGGGATGAGTCGGAATAACTATTATCCACTTAATAGTCAAGCAAATGAAACTGGAATTTTGAACAAGAAATCCAACATGTGGACAACTCCTAGAAGAAGTTGTGCCTGAAATGATCAAAAGTGGATCCAAGTCTGGGATCCAATCCCAAAAGAGAGTGCAAGCCTGGATGGAGAAACAGGAACTTGAAATCAAGACGGAGACAACTTCTGGTATGGGACCAAGATGAGAATGCAAGAAATTAACTTTGAGAAAGAGTTGTACTTGGAGAGATCAGATTCCAACCTCCCTAAGTACCAGTGGTCCCCAAGTACAGAGTGGGACTTCAACCCCTAAAATTCTGCCATCCTATTTCGGTCCAATTTTGATTTCACATGGCTTCTTGCATGGAAATATAGAGATTTCAAGGTGAAAATCAAGATTCCTCACCATTAATAAGTTTGATTTTAGTGAGCTGAGGATCAGCTTTTTTCATGAAGATGTCAGAATCAGACCTGCAATTAAGAAGAAAGATATGATTAAGTCTAGCATTTCAAGGTAAAAATTAAGATCCAAGTCATTAAAGGAAGAAGTTGAAAGAGAAATGAGGCTGCTTGGAGACAAGATGAAAATTGATTGCTAGGAAAGTTGAGATGGAGCTGGGGCTTGGGAGGGGTTGGATTCTGACCTTGCCAAGTCCAAGCTGGAACTTCACCACCCAATTTTCATCCCCCAATAGGAGACCCCATTTTGACAATATATAAACTTCCAACATAAGAATGAATGTTTCCAATCAGGTCAAGTCTTATTTATGATGATAAAAGAGGAAAACAGCCCACCCCAATCCAAGTAATTCATAACCCAATCTATAATTTTGAACTAGAAATCAATCCAAATCATTATAATCCAAGCAAGGGAGAACGTTTCAAGTATAGGTGCAGTGAGTGTTTGAGTGAGCCCTGTACTTGGAGAGGCCGGAGTACAACCCCTCCATGCACAACCATGGATTTGGAGAGGTCAGATTCCGAGCTCACCTAGTCCCAGCTGGGACTTCATACCCTGAATTCCCCCCAGCTCTTCCACTCAGCCAGTATTACTTGTGACTCTAATCTCTCTCCCAAGTTCAATGTATGCACTTGACCAAGTGGTTCAATAGAGGAATGGGAGGTTTTGAATCAAATTTAGATGCAATTTCATGACAAATAATATCATGCGAACTTTCAAATTGTTTCAATATTGCTTGCACTTACCATTTTGTGAGCTTAATAGGGGTTTCTCACTTGTTTTGGAGGGCAAAAGAAGACTATAGCAAAGATCAAAGGAAATAACAATTGGAAGTATTCAAGCAAAAGGAGGCTTTCACTTCAAGACTTCAAGCAAGTGTAATAGGCTCCTTGAAGTAGCCTTGGAAGAGGTGAAGACAAAATTAGAGGAAGATGTTGATGCAGCAAAAAGAAAGGAAGAAGAAGATAATGAGAAGGGTAAAGAGTTGGCAGAAGACGATGTTGTACCTGAACCTGACTATGTCTTGAATGAAGAGCCTATCTTGAAGGCTATCAAATCCCTAGGAGGAAAATCTTTGGAAAGTGTGCCACTTTTCAGTGGAAAGCTAGGCGTAGATGCAGTCATGGATTGGATAGATGGTATGGAGAACCATTTTGAGTGTGAAGGGGTATTAGAGGCACAAAAGGTTAAAGTGGCTCAGTCAAGGCTTAGAGGCTAATCTCTAAAATGGTGGAAACATGTACAAGATGAGAGAGTCAGCATGGGAAATACTCCTATAGCTAATTGGAATGCTATGGTAGAGAATTCAAGCATTGAAGTACCTAACAAAGGCATGTCATTCATCAAAGGGGAAAGTGAGTATGATGCAGTTCAAGGTTGAAGGCTAAAAAGAGGATAAAAGCTCAAGCTCTAGTTCAGGCTATCAAAGTGGAATCCAAACAAATTGAAAAAGAAGGATAACAAAGTCTACAAGCAAACAAACAACTTGAATTCCCTTCAGAAATCCAAGTTCAAGGTAGAAGGATCCAAGTGCATAAAGGACCTCAACACTTTGATAGATCAAAGTCAAGAAGTCAAGATACTAGTACAAGCAAGATCAAAAGTCATATCAATGAGAAGATTTCCAAAAAATGGAGAAAATCTGTGAAGATGAAGGAATTTGGGAGTATATGCCATCACAATCTATTTAAGGCTTGATAATGTCGCCTATCAAAGGATATTACTTCACCTCCAAGGAATTAATCAGATCTATAAGATAAGCATGCTCAGGTGATGCTCACTCATCTTAAACCAATCAAATTATGTCAATTGCACATGGGGGCTCCCCTAATGCCACTACCAAATCTATTTTCTCATTGGTCCACAGTCGCATTGTAATTTTCTCATTGGCTTGCAAAGTGGTGCTTTAATGTAGTTGATCAAGCATTTAATGCTTGTAATTGGAAGTTAAATTAGAACTTTGTTGGCATAATCTTAGCCATTGATTCCAAATCGATCCTGGACATTCATTGTACTTAAAACTACTTAAAAGGCAAGGCCTTATTTGTAAGAGAAAGACTTTGAGAGATTGTTGCTATTATGCTACCAAACTTATTCCTACCTAACTATTATTATCATAGTGCATGTTTGTAAAGCTTTGGGATATAGCATGGTTTCTACACCTTCTCACTTAGAGTAGGATTCATTTATGTTGAGTGGAAGTAGATCAATTGAAGATAATGAAGTATGGTGAAACTAGTGTCCATACATTATGATAATTATTAACTGCAAGCATCAACGTAAGGTTAGTCTTGACCCTATTGCAAGAATTTAACTTCAAATGGAGATGTTCATGTGGATTGTGCCATCATTAGGCATTTGAACGAATGTTGCCAATATGAAAATCACCCACGCATCATTAGAAGTAAGCACCCTCCTTTGCGTAGTTGGTTTGGCAAAGCAAGGACTAGTTAAAGTTTTCACCCCATCTTTAAAGATCTCTTACATTGGTGGAATTAGCATAGATTTTGTAAATCCTCTATCCAATTTAGATTTGTTTGATTTGAAGTATTGAAGAGAGATCATTGCCAAATCATTCGCATCTGCGAAATTGAAGCCCACTGAATGAATGGTGTAATTCTTGTTGATGTGAAAATCTTCCACTACAAATATAGGATTGAATACTTGGTATGACAAGATGAAACACTAAATCCCCAACTCTCTTTTGAATAAGGATGCTCATATGCTAAACATGGTAGATGAAATGTGGGATCAAATGAGACAACCTCAAGGGTCCTTAATGATGGACTTTTATTCAATTTTCATGATGTGATATGATGGTGATAAAAAAGGGATGTATGCTATTCATTCAAGGATATCAACTGGACTTTGGCGTCTTCAAACACTTTCAAAATATAAACTTGGAAAAGAAATAAAAGCTATCCAAATGTCTAACCCTTTACAAATGAGACGCCTTGGCTTGTTATAGTTGTTTAACTACAATTAAGGGCCAAGATTTATCCCTGCAAACCCTAACTAGGGTTGTCACAATATCAACCAATTACATAAGGGCACCACGCTGTGGGACAATAAGAAACTTGCAAATCTTTTGAGAGCCAATGAGAATATTGTATACTTGGCATAATATGATTGAGTGTGCTTGTGTAATTGGAATTTTCTGATTGGTAGAAGGCAACTAGGCACCACCTCTAGACTTGATCAATCATTTGGGTGATGAGAAAATATCGCTTGATACACAACATTATCAAGCCTTCAATTGTGATAGCATTTTCCCATATTGCTTCATCTTCTCAAATTTTCTCCACCTTCGTAATTAGAAAAAATTTCATTGCCATGATTTGAACTTGATTATACTTACAAACCTGAATCTTGGACTTCTTGAAGTGATGAGGTCCTTTATATAGCTTCGATCGTTCAAGGTATACTTGGATTTCTAAAGGAAACTCGAATTGGTGGTAATCTTGATCTTGCCTTGAATATGCACTTTGATAATCTTGATGTGGGCTTGCAAATTTGTCCCTTCTCCTTGCACTCCATCTTGATCTTGCCTTGAATATGCACTTTAATAATCTGATTTTAACCTCCTCATTTGAAGTCCTCAAGCTATCACCTTGCTTGAAGTTTTGGACTTGATCTTGTGGCATCGTTTTGTTCTTTCCTTGAAGTCTTGAATTGACCTTGCCATCATCTCCTTCCTCTCCAAGCCTCTTCCTTTTTAAAGTTTACCTTGCAAAAATGAAGAGAAATTGCATTATAGTCACAAAATGATAAGAAAATATGAAGGAAATCTGAAAGTCTTTATGAAATAGGATTGCATCAACATCAAAAAAGGGAGGCAAAATGGATTTTCTTAAGTTCAAGATCATGTTTCTCTTCCTTGTTACAAATCCTAAGTTCTGCTTTTATTTGTAAAATGATCTTAATCTTGCAACTTGGTATTAATTCACTCAAAAGCTGGAAAATAAGTTGTTTAATGAATATCATGAACAGATCTTACTTTTCTTTACCCTCTTTGCCTCTGATCTTCAGGAGAAAATCTGAACTTGTTGCTTCCACAATTTAGCTTTTTGGAGTTTCAATACTGTAGTTGTTCTCCCTAGATGGCCTGCAGCCTCCTTCAATGTAATTTGCTTCCCTTCTCAATAGTTCGCTGCCTTAGTGCAGATGAAATTGCTGCTCTCCACAAGAGATAATTCTCTGGCTTTTAGAAGAAAGTTGTTTTGATTGATGTGGCAAATGAATCCGTACTTCTATCTTTATATAGGTGGCTTGCGACTTGAAAAGATTTCTTTTCATTGGGCTGACTTGGCTTTTTGTTAGGCCAAATAAAAAATTTATTTATTTTTTTTTGTTTTTCATCGTGCTGACTGACCTTATCATAGAGGTAAATTAATTTGATTTGTTCTTTTCTTTCTCAACATATCAGCCCCCTTTATTAGCTCAGCTCCCATGGTTTTGGTGGATTGAATCTCCTTGTTTGGGACTAATTTCACATTGATTCAACCTAGGGGTAAATTTTCAATTTGTTATTTTCTTTCTCAAAATATCATCCCCCTTTATTACTTCAGCTCCCTCAATTTTGGTGGAACAAACTCCTTGTTTGGGACTAAGTTTGCATTGATTAAACTCAAACTTTGGATTTTGAAACGATTGAGACCAAAAGCTCAATTAAGTCTAGTTGGAGCTTTGTTAAACCATGGTGGAGATTTCAGCTTTAGACGACAAACATGGCATGAAATTCCTAGGAGGGATTCTGCGAAGTCATGAATTGGCTCCAAATCACCCTTGATACATTTGAATTGCCATTGAGGGAAAAAAAAAAGAAATATGTTTGCTACCCCATTGCATCATGCAAATTGATCACTTTATCACTCATCCCGTAGCCTATCTTGAGACATCGCAAAGATTTGGGAACATAAGGATTAAAAGTCTTCTCTTGAAAAGTTCTGCCTCCTCATAGAGGCTTCATTCCATTGCCAACTCATGAGACTTAGTGAGTTTCATAGTTTAAGAGTGGCTATGAAAGAGTTTGGTTTCTCTTGCATCCCACCTTCATCATTGAGTTCATGGCAGAAATCCTAGGCTTAGAAAAATTCCAACCCCTATATGCTCATGGCATAGGTTTGAGATTTAGAGGATTTGGGGACTAAGAACAATAGGTGCAACTTGACATCAATTCCCCTCTTTCAATCCTTCAATCATCCTTTCATGTCCACAAGTTGCCAAGTGATCTACATTCTAGTCTGAAAAAGACTTGATCTAATCTGATCCTCCATCGTTTTAGTCCAAAAATTTGCATCCACCTTCAAAAATTTATCCAACTTCCTCTTCAAACATGATTACTAACCTTATTGAACCATTGAGAGTTGATGGATTTGAAAGAACACTTCATGATGAGGAGTGTGGAATTTACAGGTTTAGAGGACTGCTTTAGGGAGTAATTCCACCATGCCTTTATGCCTTTACACGTCTTCTCTTGGTCAAAATTCCCTTGTCACCTTCACATTTTCATCATCTTAATCTCTTCAGCACTGATTCCTCTATCTCTTCCACTTCAGAATTTAATTCTCATTCATTAAAATTTGTCTTTCTCCTTGGGTGGAAATCTTGAAAGTAGAGAACTAACTTTGGGTGAAATTTCTAGGCTTAGAAGGAATTCTGCCACCCTTTACATGTTTTGCCTTCCTCAAAACCTCACAACAAAGGTCGCCATTTACAATGAGGTGATGGTGTGAAAATCTCACAAGAAGTCCCCAAGTGATTACCAACAAATCACATCATACAACTAAGTCCACAATAAAAAAGAACCTTGAGGTTGTCTTAGTTGATCACACAATCATATGCATTTTTTAGCATCCAAGCTTCCTTATTCAAGGACGATTTGATATTTGGTGTTTCGATTTGGAATACTCTGTGTCTCATCCTACATGTTAACATGGTCACAAGACTCGTATCAACACCACCTATATACCCAACTTCCACAATGAACATTGAAAACCAAATACTTGAACATTGAAAACCAAATACTTTCTTTATGGCCTAGAATGAATGAAACTATATATCAAAACTGTTCAAGCTTAGGCATAACCACCATCTGAGTTAATTTCAAACCAGATTTGTAGAGGTATGTTTATATTTCAGGTTTAGGAATCAAATTATTGGAGATTTGATATTTAATATTTCTGGGAATGGTTTTACAAATTTTATATGCTTGGAATATTTTTAAATAATTTTGTCATGCTTCAGATATTGCATTTAAGACATTAAGTCATCATGAGAATCAAAGAGATTGACAGCAGCAAAATCAAAATTTATTTGAAGTGGCTTCTTATTATCAATCAAGTTATTTTTAATATCCATGAGACATTTGAGATTGATCAAAAGTAGCTACAAGGATTATGAAGAAATATATAATCATTTACCGTACACAAATAATATAGCAAAAAATAAATGAAACTTTATAAAAAATGCAAAACTTATGTGCAAAGAATTGATCCTCCCTTCTATTTTCCAAGAATGTCCACCTTATTTGCTCTGTTTTCTGAAATCCAGTGCACCTGTTAAGGTTAAAGACTACATGTGGTGCAAAGTTATTAATAGGATTGGTGCTATGCCACTACATGATATTCTCATCTGTATTGCCATTCTTTATATTTAAATAAATGTAAATTCATAGATATAGTTATTACAATCAATTCACAAACAATGCTCTTCAATACAATGATGTTGCTGTTACAAATCTATTATGCTCTGCCGCTGACAAATAAGTATTGCCTATCACTGACACTTTGTCCCATGTTTTATATTAAAATTGTTTGCATATGGACTTGCACTAGGCTCTTTCAACCTGTAATCTTAACAGTTTCTTCATATTAAAGAGCCCTTGTTGAGCCAATGGGATCATTTGCAAACATTGATCAAGGAATTCATAGTTGCTCATGTTGATTGGATTACCCAAGGATACCAATTGCCATGTAATCGATTCAGGGGAAAATCAAATGAAATGGATTGAGCTAAAAGTATTAAACATAAAAGCAAAAGAGGAGAAAATCAAAGATAGGCAGCAAGGAATAAGTCATATTTCTAAGAGAATACATAGGTGGGCTTCGATCTTTGTAATTATAGATTTTGATTGTCAAATATGGGTGCCCCCAATTAACCCTTAAAATGGCATGGGCTTTGCACCAACATTATATATCAAGTACATTAAGAATAGTGCATATGGAGCACTACAAAAGAAAGAAGGGAACCACTTGTATACATTGTTGATTACCAATTGCTGACTAATCCATTGAAACAACTAACAAAACGCTCCAACTCTTTAGTGTAAAAGGATAAGACTCAATTCATAAATATCTTCTGATTGATACTACTAAGCTGCAAAAACAATAAAACTCAATTCATAATGGCCCTCACTAAAGCCTACGAAACTACTTGTCATTAAAAAAACTACACTCAAGTATGCATGAATATCAACATACTTGCACATAAAGTGTGATGGCTAGCATATATGATAAAGCCATACAAGCTGTAGCAAACCCAGGGAAACAATGCCATACCCAAAGTGGCAACTCGGGTTGGAATTAATCTCTGTATACTATTATCTTTCTAATGTGTGCTACATCCAAGAGCTACCCAACATTCACAGCAAATTCCATAATTTACAAGTTCTCTGAACTTGGGGAAAAAACCATTTTGCTGAATCTATATAAGAGAACACATTTAGAGACCCACAAAAACTTCATGCCATAAAAGACACTAAAAATTGAGACCAGATTTTCTAGGGATGAAATTTTGCCCCAAAACATTTAATAAATTCAGTGTTCATTAACTGACAAATATAAATATTGAGAATTAAATTTACACGAAGAAAACTACTGCCTTTTATCATCAGCTTTCCAAAACAATAACAGAAATATGTCATGACTATTCTTCGCTATTAGACTTACGTTTTTTCTTTTTCATCCCGGTGGAATGCTCCACTTTAACTTCATTAGTTTTATGAGACTGACTTTGTTGCAAACTAGAATCATAGGCCCCACTTTCTTCCAAGTTTCTCAAACGTGAAGAATTTGGTGTCCCATTTATCCTTTCCTCTTTAGAGAACTTAGCCCTCTTCTTAGTTGAAGGCTCCTCATGTTCAGAAGTGATTCCACTTACAGCATGTGAACTTTTCTGACCAACACTCTCCACTGATCTTCCTGTATCCTGAGATATACCCTCTCCTGGAAAGTAATTTTACTCATGAGTCATGTGGAAATCAAAGAAGGAAGCAGGTCCTTAAACTGATTGTAACTAAATAACATGATAATAGAGTACAATGTTATAACTTTCAGAGAAAAAACTAACGCAAGCACTTACTTTTAATATGGTCTTGACTTTTGGAAACCGTACCAACTAAGCTATCTGCTCTTCCAGATGCATTCTCATTTTCTGTTTTAGCATTTAGAAGACAAATTTGACGGGAAATCTTTTGAACTGCATCCTTCAAAAAATTAAAGTTAACACTCTTGAATTGGAACTCTATAAACCAAAATCACAACTCTCTTGTAGTGCACCATATTTGGCAATCTGTTCTTAGATTTCATTGATATATTACCCTCAGGCCTGTTTAAAATGTTAAAAAGCAGTTGCCAGGTATATTAAAAAGCAGTTGCCAGGCATAATTAATAGATTATAGTATCAATGTTGAAAGAAAGTACAGCTTTCTATGAAATGCTTGAAATAATTATGATTGAGAATTCTTCACTATGTGAAATAACCAACAATTCACAACTTAACTTTTAAGAAATTCAACAGAGAACATAAAAAACAAGAAAAAGAACATGTTAAAGGGATCCTTTATATCCACCTCCCATAGCTGTCGATGATCTTGGCAGAAAAGCAAAAGGTTCCATTCCCTGGTTACCCAAACAGTACATATCGTATGACTTCCCTGCACAAAGGAATCTGTTTTAGATGTATTATTCATCTATGCAATGAAATTCTGCTAATGTAAATAGAAATTCACTTTCTAAAAGAAGATGTGTGACATGATGCTTTCGCCATATGCATCAAAGGAACATATTACAAATATAAGTTCATAAGGGCAGCACAAAACAGTACAACTTGCCACGAGAATTCTCCACAGATCCCATCCAACCCTCTGCTTCAGGCAATTTAATTGATAACTCTTTCCCCTGAAAGTCTGCAGGTTCAAACTGCATTGGATTCCCCACACAAAACATTAGAAACAAGCTAAGTTCCTATCAACAGCCACTTAAGCTACCAACCATACACATTAAAATATTAAAATCTAACAGTTAGAAACAAGATGTATTATGAAAACAGAGTATGAACAAAATAAAATTTGCAGTCATCGATAGGGAAAAAGAATAAATACTTGAGTTAGAGGCAACTGAATTAGCCACAATTCTGTTGCGTCTGAAAGTGACTCTTTGACAAGTGGCCCCACCTCAACTTCTTTAAACTCTTCAGGGGTCTTGTAGCTGTACAGTTCAAAGAACTAATTTCAAGACTTTAATTGGCAAGATAACAAGATACTAATAATGGCCTATTTTATCATCCAAGCTATTGCTTCACAAGCTTCAACAAACTTTCCTAGGGGGGGGCTCCTGGGGCGGAGGGTATTTAAGGGGCATTTCCAATCCCAATGTGAAGGAACAACGAAGTAAAGTTCAAACAGTTACAGACCTACCAATACACAAATACATTTTACTTAGCATCTGATAATAGTATGAAAACGCTAACCATACATGGAAATGTGAGAGATACACAAGGCAACATTTTTCGACAGTAGTGGGCAGCACATAGGGCGTCGTATAGCTATATGGCCATAAATAAAGTTTTCTAATAGTTATCAGCTGCTACCACTCAAACCATTAGTTTTGTGACTTATAATGAATAGCCCACGGTTGTGTGTGACAAGGGACTTGAATCCCAACACCAGGTCCACAATCGCAGACACGGGGTTACAGTGGGAAGGGCACAATTCCAAGTTACAGAAAAAGATATGGCTATCATGAAGGACATATGCAAGAACCAAAAACTGATCCAAGAGGACGCAGTGCAAAAAAAACTGTTGTTAAATGAATGAATGAATAACGAGCCAACGAAATTTAAACTAAGGACATATGCAAAAACCAAAAACTGATCCAAGAGGACGTAATGCGAAAAAAATAGCTGTTGCTAAATGAATGAATGAAGGATTTTAACGAGCCAAAGAAATTTAAACTAACTCCATGTTCTTTTCCAGCTCTGATCTCCTACTATGGCTTAAGAACATGGGTTAATGCTGAGGAGCTGCGATCAAAGACCGTACGCCGAATCAAATCCACTTTCTAACCAGCAATACGAAAATACATAATATTGTTCTACCTACTACTTTATGTTCTTTTATTTGTGATAACTGGACTTTGAACCCTAAACCCCAAGGGCATCATAACTTGATTTCTACGCAGTCCAGGGCGTGACGTTACATATTCAAGGACCCTGGGAACTATTCTGGTTTCATATGTATTGAGTTGGTTTAGGAATTGCCGTGTAGATAAATGACACACCATTTGGCATCTTGTCCATCTTCATTAGCTTCGTTCTCCATGATTGAATAAACTGTGGCAGCTCAGTTCATAAATTCCTTATCTCGTCTCGCTGCTTCCAAAGAAGCCAGGATCAACGCAGTTAGGGCACCCCAAGATCACGATGCAACATGAGCATCGACCGTGTTAAGAGTCACAAGTAGGCCTGCCGCATATGATTGAACAACCGTTTTTTTAATTTTAGACCGTATATAAGCTAATAGCAGGCCGGGTTCAATATGAGAGATTTTTTTTTTTCATTATAATAATTTATAGATGTATTTTATTATTTTAATTATAATATAAAATTATATGTAAGTTATATTATATTATTTTAATGTTGAATGATAATTTATAATCTTTTTAATAATATTTTAATAATAGAATATTAATTTTAGTGCATCAAATTTAGAGTTAGGATTGGTATATGATTAGGGTTAGGATTAGGTTTGGGATTAGGATTAAGGTTAGGATTAGGGATAGAGTCAGGAGTTAGAGTTAGAATTAATATCATGATTAGGGTTAGAGGTTCCGTTAGGATTAGGGTTATGGTTAGTATCATGGTTAGGATTAGGGTTAGGTTTAGAGTTGGTATCATAGTTAAGATTTACAATTAGCATTGGTATCATTATTACAAACAAGGTTAGTGGTCTAGTTACAATTATGATTAGGTTTATGATTTATGGTTAAGATTTAGTTTACAATGGTACTTATAGTCAAGGGTGTAGTTAGGTTTGAGAAAGAGTTGGGAATAAATTTATAATTAGGTTAATTTAAGGGTTAGGGTCAAATTATGTTAAGAAATAGGGATTAGACCATGATTATTATAATTAAAGGTAGAGTTTAGATTGGAATTGTAATTTGATTTAGGATTAAGAATAGAGTTATAGTTTGTGAATTAGGGCTAAAATAAGTGTTATCTTTAAGATTTTATTATAATTAAAAATACAATAATGGGCATAGTTGGATTATAATAAATAGTTTTAATTGTAATTAAGGTAATGATAAACTCTATAAAGTTTAGATTATGGAAATTTTCATAATGAGAAGATAAAAATCAATGTTTGATGTGTATTAACATTATTACAAATAATAATAATTTTGAAATTGGTTGGTATTTGAGGACCTAATATTGGATAAAATGTAAAAGTGTGTGTGTGTGTGTGTGTGTGTGTGTTTGTGCACACGCGCATGTGTGTGTAAGATGTTCACTTCTAAAATATATCTAATGTTACATGATTTTAAAAATGTATTAACATGATATCAAAAATAAAACTATTAGAAATATTATGTGTGATCTAATGATTGCATTTAGGAGCATTGGCATTATTATGAGAACAATTTTGATATCATTTGAAAATAGAATTTTCTAGTGTGAGATTTTGAATAAAGAGTTGAGTATAAAATGCATCTAGTGGAATGTTAGGGGGCTTATTTCTTGGACAGAAAGTATATGGGTGAGAGAGTGATTACTATAGTAAAGAATAAAGGTATGGTTTTCTTGCAAGAGGTTGAGGCCACTCAATTTGCTTTAGAAATTAGCCTTAGAATTATTTGGTAGGATGCCACTTTTTTCACGACAAAACATGCCAAAGGGAAAAGGTTGTAGTGTCATCCTACTAACCAACAAATGGTCGGATAAAACCAAAGAGCAAGACATTTCTTCCTATAGCAGAGATATATGGATCATCTTATTAATGGCCCTTATATTGGGTTTTGTGCAATATATGCACCCAATGAATATTAAGAAAGAACCAAATTTCTATCTTTCAACTCCTAGGGATGTTCCATGGGCCTAGGGTGATTTCAATATGGCTGAAAGACCTAAAGATAAAAGAGATGGCAAAATGCATGATTAGAAAGGTAGAAAACAATTATAGTGCACCAAACTCAAATCCAAGCTTAATTTATGTAACCCTTTAGAAGGTTGGAAAAGTGAACACAATGAATATAGTTCACATTATGCAATTTAAAATAGGAAAAGTATTGATTTGTCATAATAGTATCGTAGCTTTTCCTAAAAAGGTTAAATCTTGCAAGGGCCTCAGAGTTAGAGATATCCTTGTTGCCATATTTCTTGTCACTCATAATGACTCCAAAGTGCTTAGAAACATATAGAAAGCTTGGGAATGTGTCAAACCTCTCCATTCCAATAGTTTCCATGAAGAAAACATCATTGTGGATTCTTCTATTTGGTGGGATGTGCTATACAAAGGGAAAACGCTTGCTCATTTACAAAGATGTTCTGAGAAATTTTAGAATTGTATAGGCATCAAAAGTCTCAGAGATATTTTTTCCCATGGCTATCTCAAATATTGATCTTCTCTTAGTTCAAAATTCAACATAACCTCTACCCAATTACACAAACACTTAGTTCATAGAGGTAGGGCTAGGGTTAGGGTTAGGGTCAATATCATAGTTAAGGTTTAGAGTCAGCATTACTATCATTATTATAATTAGGGTTAGGGGTCTAGTTACAAGTATGGTCATGCTTATGATTTATGGTTAAGACTAGGTTTATAATTGTAATTATAGTCAAGGTTATAGTTAGGTTTGAGAAAGAGTTGGAAGTAAATTTATAGGTAAGGTTAATTTAAGTGTCAAGGTCAAAATTATGTTTAGGAATAGGGATTAGACCATAATTATTCTAATTAAAGTTGGAGTTTAGATCAAAATTTTAATTTGATTTAAGGTTAAGATATAGTTTTAGATTGGCAACAAGGGTTAAAATAAGTATTATCTTTAAGGTTAGATTATAATTAGAAATAGAGTAAGGGATGTGGTTTGGATTATGATAAATGGTCTCAATTGCAATTAGGATAATGATAAACTCAATAAAGTTTAGATTATGGAAATTTTCATAATGATAGAAGATTAAAATCAATGTTTGATTGTATTAACATTATATTACAAATTATTATTTTGAAATTGGTTGGTATTTGAGTATAATATTAGATAAAATGTGAAAGTTTGTAATTATTTGTCAAATAATATTAACTACCACATATTATTTCATAGATATAATATACATACACACATATTGGGCATGATGGTAAAGAGCAGGGATTTAGTGTTTAGGTGTCATGGAAGTGATCCACAAGGTGCTTTCAAGAGGGTTTTTCTATAGGAGAAGGGTGGGTCATTTTGTAAACATCAAGGTTTCTCTTGTACAGCCCAGTGGAGAAATCGGTGACCTTTTTCTGGCAAAAATAGATAGACTTATGATCAATGGCATGGAAGCAAGGAAAGAAGGAAGGTAGTCCAACTTGGGAGTTGGGATGGAGAAGAAAATGGGGATGGGACCTGGTCAGAAATCAATCACAATGTTCCCACCTAATAAAAAGATATGCCTCAACAAATATGGGAGGAAGAGTGGATTTCAGCACAATGGCCCATAAGTTTTGGAGACCAAAGGTGGTGGAGAAACAATAAGTGGAGACTATAGTTGAACCTAAGAAGGTGAGATGCATAGTTGATAGTTTGAAAGTTGAACTTTAGTCTTGGTTGGAATCTGTAAGTTTTCTAAAAAGAAAGTTTTTTATTTTATTTTTAATTATTTTCCTGAAATGGGGGCACAACAACCTACTATTTGAAAACTCAAAGAATGGTGTGATAGGAAATGGGATCAAGTGAAAGGTTTTAAAACCCTAGAAAATGGCTTTTGCATGATCATTATGGACAGTAATCATGACAGAAACTAGATATTGAATAGTAGCCCCTATTTCTTAGAATGGAGAGGTTTTTATATGAAACCTTGGGAGCCAAACATTGATCCTACAAAATAAGATATTCAATCTTTTCCAATTTGGATAGGCTTGAGAAACCTCCATCAAGAATATTGGAATGAGTCTAATGCTATTAGCTAATAGGAAATAAGATAGGAATGTTTGTGAGGCTATTGAGATGGTAGACATGATGTCTTTCTAGATGTTTCCTTATTTATGTATAATATGGAATGCATGTCATCCCTTACCAGAAATGGTGGAGTTGCACTTATCTGAAAAGGTGTTGAGACAGGCTATATCTATAGAAGAGGAGCTTCAAGTGTGCGTGGACTACTTAAGTGAGGATCATGAGTTAGAGGGTTGTATTTTGGGAGGAAAGTTAAAGGAGAGAGAAGCAAATAAACTCCTTAATCAAGCAATGGTTATTTTTGAAGCCTCATCTCTTCAAAAGGATGTTGTTAGCCAGGAGAAATTAGTAAGGGTTGCAACTTGGGAATGTGAAAGTGTATTGAAAGACCAGGAAAACCTCTTAAAGTAAGGTTAGAATGGAGATTGTTTTGGTAAGGGCACAAATATGATGCAGGAGTTAGTTGAGAGGTCAACCTTAGAGGAAAATGAGATGAATTTAGTTGTAGGATCTACTGTGAAAGGATCACATGCAACCATGCAAGTTAGAAATCTTAGTAGTGTAAATGAAAGGGATAGTCAAAAAATTTTAAGGGAAAGTAATGTGGTGTTGGGCACCCAAAAAATGGTTCAAGGTCTAGAAAAAGCACAAAACAAAAAAGCTAGGGTCACAGGGAGAATGGAGAAGCTAGATAAAGACTCTTGGTGTTTTTTAGAAGAATTTGAGGTAGAGAACAAGACACAAGGGAACAATGGTGAGGAGATGGAGGACACTTAAGTGAAAGATATTGAAATTTCACCAATAAGAAATGTGGAAGGTTCTTTCAACCTAGAAGAGGCCTCTAGTGAAGAATCTGATGAAAGTGACTCTAAGGAGGAAGAGATGGATTGTCCAATGGATGACTGCTTGGGTCTCTCAGACAACGTGATTCTTAGTGAGAAGAGAACACTATCTCAAAAAGAAGGAAAAAAATGAAAAGTTAAAGGTGGGGGAAAAGCAAAAAAGGGGAAGAAGAATAATAAATGCTTTGATCCAGATTGCAAGGAATGCTAAGGAGAAAAGTAAACTAAAATCAAGAAGAGAATATGCCTCTTCCCGGAGGAGACAAAACTCTTATCATCAAATGTCAAGGGTTGCAGTGCCCCTAACAATATTCTCTTGATTAAGAGGGGCCTTGATCAAGTGAGGTCAGATGTGGTCTTGTTACAAGAAACTAAGATTAAATTGGAGGATTTTTATGTAATGAAGAAGTGGTTTTGTAGATGGAATTGTTAATGGGAAGGGGCTTTGGGAGCTTCTAGGGGTTTAGGAGTTTTTTGGAAGTTTTAGCTTGCTTTAATGATGATGATGCAACAGGCACAAAATTAGAAATGGTTAAAGGTAAGTCCAAAACAATTAGGAGATGAGTTTAATGTTATAAATGTTTATGGGCCAACTCAAAATAGGGAGAAAAAGATGTTATGACAGACTTTGATTGGCGTACTGGAAGTCTTGTCTAAGGAGATGGTTGTTTAAGGAGGAGATTTCAATGGAATTCTTTTTTCAATAGAGAAAAAAGGTGGAAAGGGTTGGATATCAACTAGTCAAGATGATTTTACAATTTTTGTAGTTGGGAATGGTTTATTTGAAATTGCTTTCAAGAAGGGGGAGTTTACTTGGAAAAATAGATGACCAGGGTTTATAAATATAGCAAAAAATCTAAATAGGTTCTCAACAACAAGTGATTGGGCAAATGTAAATTCGATGTGGAAGCTGAAATACTCCCTATCTATGGATTTGATCATTTTCAAATAGGAATCATATTGTAGGACTCATCTCTAGATAGATGTCCCTTTAAGTTTGAAGCAATGTGGATTTGAACTATTGGTTTTAAAGAATTGTTGGAACAATGGTGGTCTAGTACCCCTTCTTATAAGGGAATTAAGCCTTTGTTTTCTTTTAAAAACTATAGCTCCTTAAAGAAAAGATGAAAATATAGAATAAAGAATCCTTTCAGTATATATTTAAAAGAAAGTTGGATTTGGGAGAGTCTCTAAAAAATCTCAATGAAAAAGTAATAGAGCATGGGATAAGAGAGGAAGATTTTATGGAGGAAAAAAATTGAGTAAAGAATATGATGAGGTTTTAACAAGAGAAGAGATTTTTTGGAAACAAGAGTCTAAAGAAACTTAGCTTGATGAAGGGGATAGAAAGACAAAAAAAATCTATAACTCTATCAAGATGAGGCAAGCCCATAATAAGATCTTTTCAATTGAAAATATGGAGGGGAATTACTTAAGGATGTTAGGATGATTAATGTTGAAGTTATTTCTTTCTTTAAAAGGAAAGGAGCAAAGGAACATGGAGAAGAAATTGATATTAATGGAGTGCTTTCCTACATTCCAAAAAACATTTCAAATGAACATAATAAGATGTTGTATGCTAAACTTCATTTGGAGGATGTGCATAAATCTTTGAAGGGGCTTGGAAGGGATAAATCTTTGAGCCTGGATGGGTTCCCTACCAAATTTTTTAGACCCTTTGGGATTTTTTTTGCAAGGGGCATCTAGGAAGTGGTGGAAGAATCTAGGAGGAGAAGGTTTATCCTAAAAGACTTGAACAATACTTTTTATACCTCTAGTACCAAAGAAAGATGAGATTAAGAATTTTGAGGACTTTGGACAGATTGCTCTATCCAATACCTTAGACAAGATTATTGCAAAAGTAGTTCCTAACTGATTGAAAATGTCTTAAATGAGGTGATTTCTATTGAACAAGGTGATTTTTCTCCGAAAGATCTATTTATGAAGGAGTGATTATAGCTCATGAAATGATTCATTCCATTAGGTTGAAGAAGCTAGCAAAAATAATGGTCAAATTAGATATTAAAATAGCTTATGATGAGGTTGATAGAGATTTTCTAGTGAAGGTGTTAGAGAAGTTTGGGTTTGACCTTAGGTGGATAAATTGGGTGAAAAGTTGTATTTCAACCCCGCACTTGTCAATTTTGGTTACTGGAAGCCCCTATAGTTTTTTTGAGATAAAAAAATGAATAAGGCAAGGGGATCCCATCTCCCCATTCATTTTTATCATTTTGGAAGAAGTTCTTGGTAGATTGACATGTAAAAAGAGAATGGATGGGTTGTGGGAAGGGGTGAAGGTTGTTGAAGGGGTGGATGTTGTTTCCCACCACCAGTTTGTGTATGACACCTTTATAATAGGAGAAGCTTCATAAAGGAAGGATAGGGTTATGAAACAAACTCTTGACTTATATGGAAAAGCTTTAGGGAAAATAATTAGTTGCCATAAATCTGAGGTGTTCTTTTTTAATACCCCTCTATGCAAACAAAGAGCAATTTGTAGGATCCTAAATATAAGAAATGGAGCTTTTTCAAGTAGATATTTAGGGATCCCTATGTTTCATGATAGAAATAGGATAGACTTGTGGAAAGGTTTGGTGGAGAAATATCTGAAAAGAATGGAGGTTTGGAAATGGTTGACTTTTGTAGGGTGCATTCTAGTGCTTAAATATGTAGTGTTTGTTATTCCCATTTTTCAATGATGTATATAAATATTCCCAAAAAAAGTGATTAAATTGGTGGAACAAAAAAAAGAGGAAATCTTTTTGGAATAGTGTAGGGGAAGGTGATAAGCTCCCTTTACTTAGTTGGAATAAAATCTATAAACCCAAAAAGTATGGGGGTGCAGGTTTGTGAGATTGGAGTTTGATGAACATGGCTTTAGGAGTTAAGTTAATTTGGTAGGTTTTTAAGAGTCTAGAGAAGCTCTAGGTTAAAATTCTTAGAGCTAAATATTTGGATTCCAATGAAGTAGAAAGAATTTTTACAATTCAAAATCTAATAAATGGTCTTGCTATATGGAACTTTATTGTTTCATATAGACATGTGATTACTGACCATGTCTCATGGAAGATTAGGGATGGTAGGAAAATGAATCTCGAGAGGAGTCTTGGAATGGATACACTATGGTCAATGAGGTTTGTTAGGATGAGGAGTTGAAAATATTTCTTTGTGCTAGGTGGGGAGTGAAAATAAGAGATTACTTGATAGAGGTTTAGGGACCGTTGGGTAAGGAATGGAAACGGAAGGATTGGAGAGTGAAGGGGTTATTTGATTAGCAACAAGCCTCTTTAAGGATGTTATTTTCAAAAAAAAAGGAAGTATGCTTAGTTGATCATGGGGATGAAGTATGATGGTGTGCATCCTCCTTCAGGGATCACTCTATGAAACTAGGTTATAACTTACTGTCTCAAGGAAGAATGGAAACCTTTGATGTTGGGGACTTGTGTTGGCATAAAGATTACCTTCCAAAGGCAAGAAATTTTGCATGACTTACTATGAGGGGAAGGATCGTTACAGGGGAAAGAAGGAAAAAACTTGGTTTTCAAGGCCCTACAAAATGTGTGATGTGTAACAAATGTGTAGAATCAATGGATCATTTGTTACTTAATTATGAGGTGGAAACTACTTGTTGAAAAATGTTGCAAAGTAAGCTATGTTGGCAGGGACCATGGATTAAAAATTTACATAAATTTTTTGTATCATGGCCATGGATTAAATAGGGATTATTGTTGTCTAGTGTATGGAGGGTTTGTCCTTCTATTGTGACATGGGAGATCTAGAAGGAAAGGAATAGACACATCTTTTAGGATAAGGTGGAGTCAATTGTAAATTTGATGTAGAGGATTGATAATACCATAGAAGAAGTAACGAGTGTTGATTCCTTTAATAGTGATACAAGGAAAGTGGGTTTCTCTAAAGAGGATGGAGTTATTCAAAAATAATGGTTAGGGATTATAATTAGAAAAATGGGTTGTAAGAAACAAGATAAAATGGAAGCTTTGTCTAGAAGAGAAATTAAATGGAGGGCCCTAGATGATGGATGGGTGAAAGAAAATTTTGATGGTGCTGCTAAAGGTAATCCATATCCATCTAGAGCTAGTGTCATTGTGAGAAACTGTATAGGAGAGACAATAGCCTATGGAGGGATGAAGCTATTAGAAGGAACAAATAATTGTGCAGAGTTAAAAGAAAATTTGTTGGCAGTTAAGTGTACAATATAATTAGTAATGCAAAAGATCCACTTAGAAGGGGATTCTCTAATTGTGATTGAGGTCATTAGAATGAAAAAAAATGTTAGCATGAAATATTGAGAATTTGGTGGTAGCTATCAGAAAGGAGTTGGAAATTCAGTAGGATTTTAAAATTAGTCATATTTATAGAGAAGGCAATGGTGGAGCAGATATGTTGTCGAAATGGGTTGTTAATTTTAAAGAAGAAGGTGATAGTTATTTTGAATTTTATAGTCATCGGCTGAAGGTGTTTTTAGTGAATTTGAGTGAAATGTAGTTTAAGTGGAGGTCATACTTATTTAAAATATGGTGAAGGAGGTTTCACTGGTAATGGTGAAATAAATTTTAAATGTTTCCTATTGTAATGTGATAGTACTCCCTTTTAAATGTGATGGTCACCCATAAACTTCCCATAATAATGAATGTTGGCAATTGCAATCATTATAAGGAAAAGTTAGATTTATGAAAAAGGCAAATTCCTTTTTGGTGGTGGTTTAAGTGTGTCAATCTAACATCGATAGGTAGGGAATGTCACTAAGGATTTAATTGCAATAATTATATAAGCAAGGTAGGTGTTGTTTGGCACTAAGAAGTGGAATGGGTAATAATGGTTTGGGTTTAAGTGGTTTGGAGTCATGGAACCAACTTTCACATTTAGGACTCGCAGATAGGAAAAAGCCTTCTAGGGCCAAGAGACTGAAACTACTCCTTCTATGTCTAACACCGAGAGTGATTGATATTGTGCAAAGGATGTTGGGTTGGCTATTCCAAGAGTTTAAACACCATTGGAAGGTACAAGCAAATGTTGTTGCAATTGTATGGGGTCTATAATTAAATAAAGAAATGACAGTAGTCCAATGGGTAGTAGAGGATTTATTTCTCAAAGACCAGATTGTGGGGATTGATTCAGTTATGTATAGGGCTTTCCCAAGCTGCGACTTCAATTATAGTCAATTTTTTGCAAACAAGGAGGAAGGGAATGAGGTGGGAAGGTTTTTGTTCTAGTGGTGGCCTAAGATAGTAAATTAAATGACTTCTAAGATGGAAATAGAAAAAGCATGGAGGTAGTTGAAGGAGGAATTTTGACCTTTCCATGAATAAAATGGTCGTCATGTATTTGGATTCTTAGTGGCTCCACCAAGAAGGCGTCGATCGGCCAAGCTGGGATGACAAAGGTTGGTGGCGAGGGTGATCTTCCCTCAAGGTTGAAAGGTAATAGGATATTTTTGAAGAAGGTAATTTTTTGAAAAGGAATGCGATAATTAACTATTAGAACAATTTTTATGTTGTCATTGATGTCAACCCTTACCAGTAAAACATTTGCTAACAATGTAGAGTATTATTTGATTGATGAAGAGGATTTAGAAAGAAAGATAACAAGACAAACTAGTAAAATGGTTGAGTAAAGAGAAGTGAGTATCATGGAACTACAAAGGGCACTTGATCAGTTAGTATTTGACAAGATAATATTATGTTTGATCATTGTACTAAGTGAAGAAGAAAGATGAGTTGAAGTATAGAAGAGATGATTGATAGAAGTTGTGAAGTTAAGCAAAACTCTAGTTTGACCAAGTAACGAGTTACTAGCTCAATGAAGAAAACTAAGAATTGTTGAGCAGAAGATTAAGGAACATAAGTATTAGCTGAGCAAAGTAGTATTAGTCTAGTGATGATAATGACCAAGCAAGAAGAAGGAAAATTAAAGTAGTGACCGAGAACAATGATGACCAAGTAAGCCAGTGCAAGCTAAGTGAGATAAATTAGTAGCCACTAAGCTACCCAATGATGACCAAGATGAAGAACATATTGATGACTGAGTGTCAGCACATTAACAATTTGAGAAAGAATCAAGATATGAGGCCAACACAATTAAATTTATGAAATAGTCAAAATGTGTTGAAGATGAGGATTGATGAGATGGTATATTTAATGTATGAATTAATTTTTTTAAATGATCTAAGCAAAAAAATCAATGAGAAGTTTCCATAAGTTTCAAGGAAAGAAGAAGAAAGACAAAATGACGAATAAGTTTAATGAATTTGATAAAACCCTAAGATCTATATCTATGTTTAAGCGGCAAAGATTAAACCTGTCTATTTAAGGAGGCATAAGAGATATTTTACATGTTGGTTGGTTGGTGAACTTGTGAAGAGTTAATGGAAGAACAAGAATTGTAGAGGAAAAGTGAGAAGTTGGTGATAGTGAGATTGCTTGAGGTGTTGCCAAGCAGATCAGAGATGAAGAATGTATTGAAGACCGGTCAATGAACCATGAATGAGCTTAATGGAGATCTGAACATGTAAAGTGAGTTGTAATTTATCAGGTCAACCTAGTCACTACTTTCTAACCATTATTGTAGTAAAATCCTTTAAACAAGGTTGACCTAACAGTCATGTTGTAAACCCTTTAATCAAGGTGACATTTTGATGGGATGTTTTTGAAGAACTCTAATAAGGTCACTCCTATCAAGGTGATTAAATCCTTTAACATGTCACACATAATAGTGTGTTTTGTAACCTTTAACAGGGATGGCTCTTAACCGAGCCCACTTTAGAAGAGTGAAAAAGTAGTAGCATGTACTTGGCAGTTTTTCCTAAATTGGGTTTCCACATTAAATAATGGTGTCATACTTGTGTGAATGTTTTTTTCATGTGTTATGTTATTTACTATTATATTCTTCTACAATTTGGCTAACACTAAAATAAAGAGCTAAATGTTGATATGAATAATTTGAATTACTAATTATTTGCTATATTGATCGAGTGGATTTATGAAGTTGTTAAAAGTTGAATTAGTACATATGGACCCAAGGATAACTGATTCAACCACCCTCTTAGTTATTCTAATCATTCTAACAATTGGTATCAGAGTTGTGGTGCTTGCAAGGAAAGTTTGAAGGAACTTAAGCTAAATATCAATATGTACAACAGAGAGGTACCCAAGATGAACAAAGAGAACTTCACAACATAACAATGATGTTAGAGCGGGGTTGTTATTACACCAAAAGATTGATCAGTCAATGCTCGATACAACCTCTCAACTTATAGTACACAGGAGGTGGTTAAGCCCTTGTCACAAATCTTGAGGGGAGCACTGAACGAATTTCTAACAACCTCTCCCTCAATGTTACCTAAGGGTTTGAGGATTCAAAATTGTAACCAAGCTCTGATACCACTTGTTAGAGTGGGGTTGTCATTACACCGAAAGACCAATCTATCAATGCCCAATACAACCACTCAACTTATAGTACACAAGAGGTAGTTAAGCCCTTGTCACAAATCCCAAGGGC
The DNA here is from genome assembly GCA_028749045.1 of Cupressus sempervirens. Lineage (NCBI taxonomy): Eukaryota > Viridiplantae > Streptophyta > Pinopsida > Cupressales > Cupressaceae > Cupressus > Cupressus sempervirens. Next base: position 232,931,226 of record CM053793.1, read on the forward strand.
AGCATTGAAAAAATTTCTAACGAATGCTTGATGAGATTGTGTCTATCTAGAGTTGGAGATAATACACTATACTACTTGGATAATGAATACATAAAAGTACCTAGACCCATGACAACTGAGAAAATAAAAGAAAAGAAGGAGCACAATCAAATGATGATAGATCCGACATCTTCCTAAATTATGTTGAGTTTGATGATGTGAAGGATTGCACTAATCCAAAGAAAATTTGGGATATGTTGGCACATATTCATTGAAGAGACAAAAATGGGTTAAGGGCTAAAGTTGAAGTTTGAGAGGCAAGTTTGATTACATGAGAATGAAAGAAGGAGAAATTGTTGCCCGATATTGTGGCTAAATCAAAGAAGTGGTTAATGTAATTAGAGGTGCTAGAGGAGACATAACTGAAGAGATTTTGATCAATAAGGTATTAATAACTTTAATTCCTATTTATGTCATTATAGTAATAGCAATACAAGAACTACAATGTACACTTGGTAATGACCTAACCTTGGATAGTCTAGTTGGTAGACTCACTGCATTTGAATTGTCAATTTTTGATAATTATACACCTTTGGTTTTGAATCTTCTTTAAAGTCTCAACTAACCCTTGATGGATCTAAAAGAAGAAAAAGTTCAAAAAGTAAGCTTGTGGATAGTGATAGTGAATCAAATGATGACCTTGAGGATCTAGAATTATTAATGGCAAGAAGGTGACCAAGAGGAAAAGACAAATACAAAGGTAAACTTCATATAATCTATTTTACACTTAATAAAGTTGGTCATATTGCTGCAAGGTGTCCTAAAAGAGATGAAAATGAGGAAAGGAAAGACAATAGATACTGAGGAGGGAGAGACACTGGAGACAACTGAGGTAATAAAAACTACAAGGGAAACGGTAAGAAATCTTGTTACATCACTGAAGAATATGGTTTTGAATGTGATTCTGATGAACATGATGAAGAAGTTGTTTATATTGCAATGAAAGATGAATCTGATGAAGATGAAAATTTTGAGGAAATTGCTCTTATTTCACATGTTAGTAAGAATGATAAATGATAATTAATAGTGGTTTCTTACATCATATGACTGGTGACACAAGTAAGTTTGAAAAGATGCAGCATGATATGGAAGTTGTGTTAAGTTTGGAAATGATGCACCATGTTATGTGAAAGGTAAAGGATCTATTATATTGAATGAAAAGATCAGACGTGACAATGCATATTGGGTTAATGGGCTGAAATAAAATCAGTTGAGTGTGGCACAATTGAATAGTTCAAGATACCAAGTTGAAATTCAAAACAAGAAGACAAAAATCATGATGTTAATGGTGAACTGATTAGAAGTAGAGAGAAAACAAGACACAACTTGTTCTATCTAGACATATCTAAAAATACATGTTTATTTGCACAATTTCAAGATGTTTGGTTATGGAATAAGAGGTTGTGTCATGTGAACTTTGATAGTTTGGTAAACATTAGTAAGATGAAAAGAGTATGAAAAGAGTAAGAGGATTACCAAGATTGAGAAATTTTGATAAAGTGATGTGCAAACAATGTCAAATGGGAAAAATGGCAAAGTCTAGTTTCTAGAGCAAGACCTATTCTTTTGGTGATATTTTGAAGTTGGATCATACTGATTTATGTGGTCCTATTGGAGTGCAAAGTTATTATGGTGACAAGTAATTTATCCTATTTGTTGATAACTTCTCTATAATGATGACTATGATGTTTCTCAAATATGATGCTTTTCAAATCTTTAATTGGTATTTAGTTAGAGTTGAAAAGGAAACATATACAATTTTGAAATGCTTGAGATCAGATAGAAGAGGTGAATTCATATAGGAGGAGTTCAATACATTCTACAATGATAAAGTAATCAAAAGACAAATGTCTGCACCAAGGACTCCACCACAAAATGGGTTAGCTAAAAGAATAATCAAATAAATCATGGGGTATGCAAGAACACTAATGATGGAAAAGAATGTTTCACAAATGTATTGGAGAGAACCTGTAAGTATTGTTGCTTATACACTTAAACAATTTCAAGTCAAGAAAGGTACAAAGACAACCCCTTTTGGACTATGGCTTGGCTATGCACCTAATGTCAATTATTTCAAAGTATTTATGGAAGTAAGTGTTTTACATTGAAAGATTCAAGGAATGGAAAACTTGATACAAAGAGTGATGAAGATATATTCTTATGATATTCCACTAAAAGCAAGGCATACAAGTATTTGACTACTAACACTAAAAAAAATTTGGAAAGTGAAAAATGTTAGAGTTGGTGAATTTGCTGAAAATAATGAAGGAAAATGAAAGAAGGAACTTGGAGATTATAAAAACTTTGTATACATCTATGAAGGAGAACCAAGTACTTTACCTGAATAAGAGAATGAGGTGGTTGAGCTTTAATAGATAAACATTGTCGAGTTACAACAAAGAAGCTTTATTAAGCATCGGGCTACAAAGGTTGATTCATAGATAGAGGAGATCAAACATAAGACATAGGAAGTCAAGTTACAAAAGGAAATATCTAGAGAAGATGAGCAAATTGGACCAAGTGAACTACAACAATGAGAAAGAAGATCTGAACTTATTTTACCAAAATACATGAGAAGACATCACACACCTGATCAAATCATTGGAGACAAAGATTTAGGAGTCATGACAAGAAACAAGTTGAAGAATGGTACATGTATACTATGTGAGTTTGAGCCAAGAACAATTGAATATACATTGGAGAATGAATATTGGATTAGAAAAATGAATGTAGATATTGATCAAATAGAGAAGAATAAAACATGTATATTAGTACCAATGCAAATGGATACAAATGTGATTGGCACCAAGTAGGTATTTAGAAACAAGTTGAATGCGAAAGGTGAAGTCACAAGGAATAAAGTGAGATTGTTTGCAACAGATATGCATAAGAGGAAGGAATTGACTATAGAGAGACATTTTATCTAGTTGCAAGGTTGGAAGGAGCAATAATATTACTTACATATGCTTCTTACAAAGGATTCAAGGTATATCAAATGAATGTCAAATCTACAATTTTGAATGGAACCTTGGAAGAAGTCTACATTGAACAATCTAAAGGATTTGTTGAGTCTAGTAAGAAGAACATGGTATGTAAGTCACTCAAATCATTGTATGGTTTGAAGTATGGTATGAAATATTACATGCATATTTAGTGAGAATTGGTTTTGCAAGAACTAATGATAATAGCAAACTGCATTTGAAAATTGAATATGAGGATAATATATTATTAGCTGAAATATTTGTTGATGATATCATATTTGGAGGACAAGATTTAATGTGTAAATCATTTTTTAATGAGATGCAGAAAGAATTTGAGATGTCAATGTTTGGAGAGATAAAGTTCTTTATTGGTTTGCAAGTCCATCAAATGAAAGGAGGTTTGTACATTACACAATCAAAATATATCAAGGAGATATTGAAGACTTTAGAATGGAAGATTTAAGACCAGTTGGAATACCTATGACTACTAGACATCAAATTTCAAAGAATGATGATTATGCTAAAGTAAATCAGACACTATTTAGGTCAATGATTTACAAATCACAATATGTCATTCATAGTAGATCTGACATTGCATTAGCTATCAGAATTGTTGCAATATTTTTTGGTAACCCTAAGGAGAACCACTTGATGGTTGTGAAAAGGATATTGAGATATCTAAAAGGAATAGAAGGCCATTATTTTAAGTATAAGAAGAATGACAAGTTTGAGATGAAAGTTTACACAAACATTGATTAGGCTAGAAATATTAATGACAGAAAAATTACAAGTGGAGGAGCTTTCTTCCTAGGAAAGAAATGGATTTCATGGACAACTAAGAAGCCTAATTATAATTCAAAATCCACAATAGAAGCTGAATATGTTGTAACAATAGTTAATTGCTCAAACATAGTGTGGATCAAACAATTGTTGAAATGTATAAAGGAAGAGATTACTAAACCTATGGTGATATATTGTGATAACACAAGTGCTATAAACATATCCAAGAATCCTTTAGTTAGGGGTCATTCCCCTATCTGAAGCAAAATAGGAAGGGATGCATCAATGGTTGTGATCAGAATATTTTATAGATTGATGATGTAGGAAATCATACTTTAGGAGTTTCCTGATGATGTGAAAAGAAGGATAGTAACATGAGTTGATAAAGTTGCAAGTAGGTACATGGTGATACAGTCCAGGACATGGATAAACAATAATCAAAGAGGAAAAGACAATTAGTGCAGAGGATAAATACATTTACATGATGCCTTTGGCATTGTTGTCAAAGGGGGAGATGTGTGCCAAGCTACCATCCAATAACTAAAAAGGATAAGAGATATGTCAAAGAGGGAGCCAATACAATTGATATTACAATTAGAATCTCAATTGGTATCATAGAGTGAGAAGTTCCAAGAGGGAGCATATTAGAGGTTGCATGGATGAGAATCATAATCAAGCTAAGGATATTAATGAAGCTTTGATATAGATCACGTAGGGAGATAATAATGAAAATCTAGAGAACACTCTTGCCATTGCATGGTACCCAAAGGTGTCGCCATCAATGCAAGAGATATTATTGGAATAATTGTAATGTTGTCATTGATGTAAGATCTTATTGGTAAGACATTTATTAACAGTATAGAGTATCATATTATTTGATTGATGAAGAGGATTTGAAAAGAGAGATAACACAATGAACTAGTAAAGCGGTTGAGTAAAGAGGAGTAAGTATGATGGAACTAAAGGGCACTTGGTTAGTTAGTATTTGAAAAGATAATATATTTTTTGCTAGAATTTGACTTGAGATAATATGTTTTTTGATCATTGTATTAAGTTAAGAAGAAAGATGAGTTGAAGTGTAGAAGAGATGATTAATAGAAATCAAGAAGTTAAGTAAAACACTAGTTTGACCGAGCAACAAGTTACTAGGTAAATGAAGAAGTTAAGCATTACCAAGTAGAAGATTAAGGAACTTAAGTATTAGCTAAGCAATGCAATATTAGTTGAGAGATGGTAATGACCTAGAAAGATGAAGGAAAACTAAAGTAGTGATCGAGTGTAATGATGGTTGAGCAAGCTAGTGCAAACCAAGTGAGACAAATCAGTAGTGACTGAGCTACCTAGTGATGACTGAGTTGAAGAACATACTAATGACCAAGGGTTAGCACATTGAAAGTTTGAGAAAGAATCAAGATTTGAGGCTGACACAATTGAATTTATAGAATAGTCAAAATGTGATAAAGATGAGGATTGATGAGCTAGCATATTTAATGTATGAATTAAGTTTGCTAAGCAATCTAAGGCAAAGATTCAATGATAATTTTACAAAATTTTCAAGGAAAGAAGAAGAAAGACACAATGATGATCAGATCCAATGAATGTGATCAAACCCTAAGATTTGCAACTATATTTAAGTGGTAAAAGATTAAACTTGTATATTTAAGGAGGCATAAGAGATTTTTTACATGTTGGTTAGATGAAAAATTTGTGAAGAATAAATGGAAGAACAAGAGTTGCAGAGGAAACATGAGAAGTTGGTGATAGTGAGATTGTTTGAGGTGTTGCCAAGTAGATCAAAGATGGAGAATGTGATGAAGACCAAACAAGGAACTAGGAATGACTTGAATTGAGATTTGAACATGCAAAGTGAGTTGTAATTTATTAGATCAACCTAATTGCTACTTTCTAATCATTGTGGCAATAAAATCCTTTAATCAATTGACCTAACAAACATGTTGTAAACCCTTTAATCAAGGTGACATTATGATGAGATGTTTTTGAAGACCTTTAACAAGGCCACTCCTAATAGAGTGATTAAATCCTCTAACACAGTTATACCTGATAGTGTATTTTGTAACCTTTAACAAGGGTGTCTCTTAACTGAGCTCACTTCATAAGAGTGAAAAAGTGGTAGCATGTTACTTGGTAGTTCTTCCCAAATTGGGTTTCCATGCTAAATCCTGGCATCATATTTGTGTGAATATTGTTTTCATGTGTTATTCTATTTACTATTATATGTTTCTGCGATTTGGCTAACACTAAAACATAGAGCTAAGTGTTGATATGAATAAGTTGAATTATTGATGATTTTTTGTATTGATCAAGTGGATTTATGAAGTTTCTAAAATTTGAATTGGTACATCTGGACCTCGGGATAACTGATTCACCCCCGCTCAGTTTTTGTTTTGAAACTTTTTGGCAAATCTCCTAGTGTCAAGATGCTAAAGGTGATGAAGTGTGGTAAGGATAGTTTTTTGGAAGCTATTTTTTTGAAGCTACACTATATAAATGAAGCAATCAGATTATGAAATCAAATAAAACTTACCCAATATGGAGATTGTGAATGTTTTGCACTTGGTTGGAGACTAGTGATGATAGAATGTTGGACAATCAAGTTCCCTTTTGAAGACATTATCCTAAAGAAAGAACACTGGTGTTTTGGAGCAATCTAAAATTTGTTGATCTATACAATCTATTGTTGATAGTTTGAAAGAATGAATTGTTGATACTTATGCAAGAAATTTTGATAGTGGTTTTAGATTTCAATTTTTGGAGACCTTGGTTGTAATGTGGTAAATGTTTTTGGGTCTTTGTAGTGGTTTGGCCTTATGTTGTATGACCGCCTTATTTATAAACTATGTAATGTAATTTTTTTATTAATAAAATTATCTAATATTATTGACCAAATATACACACACACACACACACACACACATTAAAAACTAATGGAAAATTAAGATACTAAGAAGGGAGGGGGTTGTTCAAGATCTATAAACTTTAACACTTCAAACAAGTATATAATCTGATAGGTGCACCATAAACCCTTATCTCAACAATACCATAAATTAAATGAACATTTACTACAATGCATAATCAGATCTAGTATCTAATAGCATTAATAACTCATAAACATGTAAAGTAACTCATAACACATGAACATAAAAAATTGGTTATGCAGAAACCCTCCAAGGTGAAGGTAAAATTGTGATGGGGATGACACCCACAAATTTTCACTTCTGCAACAATAAAGTTTTCCTATTAGGGATACAAATTTGATCACTTTTGATGATCTACCCTATGAGGAATTTTCCCTATTGCGGGCTTACAAGACTTATATGGTCCACCTTGATTAAATGATTAACCTTACAAATAAGTAAGTACTATGTTAAGATATTTGCAAAGGTATGCTAGGACCACTCTATTAGGAGATTTAAACCTTGAAACACCTCTTAAAATGTATCAATACCTGATCCTTTGGTTTGTACTAATATGTTGAAAATAGATCTCCTCTATACATTAATTGGTCACCTCTATGATCTGATACGTCTCTATCTATGCACTTCATTACACTGCTCGATCTCTACACTCTATCTGATTCACCTTCAACCTTGCATCCATCCAATCCTTCACACTTCTCTCACACACAATGAAAACCCTTGAATTAGGTCATAGAACCTTCTTAAATAGATGATTGGGTGAACCTTCTAGATCCAAATCAACGATATAGAATCGATCCTTTTGCTACTTAAACCTTACAAATTTCTAATTGGTGGAATCCTTTTCCTAGGGATTAATGATCCTCAACAAAACACACAATCACCTCCTTTTTCTTCAAAAGACACTTCTATCTTGATAAAAATGGTTAACATATATTTATGTGCCATTCCAAACAAAAATGTAAAACTGTGTTACTCGACATTTACAACATACTGGCACTCAACATAAATTATTTCTTCATGTTGTCCCTCAGGCTTAACTATGTTTGACATGTATTGAATAACTTGGTCTATATGACACGTGGTTTCTACTAAACTCTAACTAACTTGGCAATCACGTGCGTACTCGATGACCATTAACATGTTAGGCAGTAACTACTACTTAGTACTTAACTTAGAATATTCACAAGCATTCATTCCTTTGCTCAGCCTATATGGGATGACTCAGTCATAATGATGACCAAATAACCCTACCTTGTGAATGACTAAGAGTTTGACACTAAAAGACAACGTGACTTAGGGATTAACAATCTCCCCCTTTAACATTAGTGGCAAAAATACATTGTCATGATCAAACTCTGTTCAATATGAAATTGAAATACAAGTACTCCCCATGAGAATATAATCTATACCTTACTCAATATCTGTTGTACATGCACTAACTCTGCCACTCGGTATATAAATGCAAAACTTCAAAAATTTCAAAACTGGTTTCTATTGCTTTACAAAAACTTCCTTTATTGATCTGATTCATTTGATCATGTCCATTTGATTCATCTGATTATGTCCACATGACCCCCTTGTTTTTATCACTCATGGCTACTGTGGTGGAGTAATGTTAATGCCATACTTTTCTAAGAATGATTTGTGGATCTATAATATCATGTTGAATCTTTATTTCTAGCATAGTAGCTGGATCTACCAAACTATCAACAGTAGATATATTTGGAGCTCTTTGTACTACCTCCTTTATTGATTGAAGCTCTCTCTATATAACCTCTAAGTGAGGTATCAACATTATATGAATAGAGACAAGCTTAGCCCTTATTCTTCCATCATTAGCCAACTCAACTAACCTAGCTTCGATGAATGTCAGTCTATTAAAATTAAATGAACTTGAACTTGCGTCCATGCTCAAAGGACATATTGACTTTAAATCCTCTTGTTGTCTATCTATCAACTCTTGATTTTCCTTTGTAAATAATTTAACATCATATAACTTTTTGTACAAATAATGAATATTATTGACAACTTCTTCTACATTATTTATAAGGTTTGATAAGTGAACTTGCCTTAATGCAATTTCAATGGAGACTTTTTCCATAAATTTCTTCTCAAATTTCCTTGCAGTCAACTACATCAACTTTTCATTTGAGCCAACATCTAAATTATTGAACTCCTCCACAATATGAACTAACTAAGCTATAATAGGGGTTTTATCATTAAGGTTTTCCACATTAAAAGCTTCTACGAAAATGTCCTCAATCTCATGCAATACTTTCTTTTGTTGTTGCTCCCTTCTCAATTGTTCTTGTCTTGTCTTCCTTGTCAACAAGTCTTGCAAGGTTATCATCTCCTCATATGTCAAGTTATTAGTGTCCCAATTTGGAATCACAATAACTCCATCCAATGCTACGAGCTTCCCAGGTGATTGAGCCTTCTTCTTGATCCAATTTCTCTTAGAATCTGGACTACCAGAGCTCAACACTAACAATTGTACACTTTTAGTTTGTAGTTCTAGACTTAGTCTCTGAATAATATCTTTTGTGCCCTCAATACCCTTTGGCTCCTCTACCACTACAAGTTCACTAGTGGAACTTGGTTGTATTGTCTCATTTTCTCCCTCATTCAGAGGTCATGAGATGTTTGGCCTTTTACTGCCTCTAATAGATTGCTCTACATGTGCACTATGGCTCTACAACTCCTTGCTCTCCTCATTTTCCAACCTATTCTACTACTCGACAGTAGTTGTAACCTCATATTAAGTTTGAACATTTGTTTCAACAATAACTTTAGATATATCAATTAAACTCACTATTACTTGTTGAGATGGCTGTTTATCACCAATATTTGGATATTCCTTGATTTGTAAAATCACTATATTGGTGTCCATCAATGTGTCCTTAATAGATTTAGGAGCTTGCTCCTCTTTTTTTGGCTCGAAAAACACTATCTTCTCTAGCTCTTGTTCAACTTTAGTCACATTGGACAATCTACTATAAAGGGTTTCATCTTCAATGGTGTATGTTTTTGTCTACTTTACACTTTATTGTTCTATCTTCTAAACTATTTCAACTAAATTCTCAACATCATTATAGATGTTTTATGTATTATCTAGCTCTACTCTTCCTTCATCCTTTTATTCTTCCTCTACAGTTGCAAGCATTAGTCCAAAAACTTTCTTCCATACTAGTTTACTTTCTTGCACAACCTCTTTAATTTTATTTCTTAGAATTTTATATGCCCTTGTCTTTGGCACAAATTTCCTTGTACAATCTCTCATGGCTATTGACATATGTTGTTTTACTAAATCAAGCATGACTTGGGCTAATGTAGCCTCTCTCATATTTCTCTCAATGGTCAAAGCCCATTTCCATTTTGCATCAATTTTATTATACAATTCTTCTTGTAACTCTTTACCTATCTCTATTGGTGTATATTTAAAATTCACCATCATATCTATAGCTTCTCATTCAACTTTCTTTTTATCACCTTTCTCTAAAGTTTCATACTTGATATGTTTAAAACCAACTAATCCTACTAAAATTTTCAATTTTTCACATACCTTGCCAATGTCTTGAGGCTCTCTCATTGAAAAAAAATGAAACTAACTCAATTCATATGACTTAATCTTCTCACCCTCATCATCCTCATCATCATCATCCTCTAGTTTAACAACTAGATTTCTTCTAGGCTTCTTCTTTTGTTGGCCTTGCTCATCCTCTTTAGCTTTGATGTCCTCTTCTTAGGAAATTTTCCCTTGACTGGCCTTGTTATCTTGATAGTCCTTGTCTCATAGGCTCAACAGCTACAAGACTTTCTACCTTAGATATTTTCCTAGTAACTCTCTATGGTGTGGAAGTGGGTGGGGTTGCCACTTTCTTTAAGCTCTTCTTTACCTTAGGCTCAACCACTACAACTTATTTGCCTTTAGTTGCTTTAAGCTTAGAAACAATAGGCTCTTTTCCTTTTGCTTCATCTTCTTCACCATCAACTTTATCAGTACTAAGATCTTCACCTTTACCCTTGGTAATCTATAGTGATGTATCTCCAAGCTTACCTTCCATGTCTTGGATCATCTTCTTCCTTTTTCTATCCAACTTGGGAGTTTTTGTCTACATCATCATCTTTATTTTGACAGTCTCATATGTGTTGAATGACTCAACATTCTTATCAATCTCTTTAACTAGCAAATATGTGATTGTGGCTGACACTTCATCAATATTACCTTCATAATGCATAGGCCCCATCCATGACTCTCTCAGTATTACTACCTATACATATGTGTAATCCCTATCAACAAGAAAACATATGTGATCATAGTACTGATCAACTACCGACTTAGGTATTCTGAACCTTTTCTTCATCTTCCTCTTGAAATCTTCAAAATAACCACCCATAATGGTCTCCAAATTTTCATCTATCTAAGTAATAAATTCATTTATTTTCTTGATCACAAGTCTAGTCTTATCCCAAAAAACATCTCCAATAATGGGAAAAGAGTTTTGTACATACAAAATTATGCATAATATAAGAGAACCAAACTTACAAGATGTGTTCTTGGCCTTTCTAATCACTCCAAGGTTCTCTACAAGCTATATCAATTGTAACTCAGCCAAGTCATAGTTGTGATCCTTCTTGACTAATTTATATTCCATGTCCACAACTATACGTGACACACTATTCAATCATCTCGATTGATAAAATTTGTGTGCAATCACATGAACTACAAACTCAATCAGTTAATCCTCAATAGAGTTGATTGACATACCTCAACCATTCCACTTTGCCTTCATAAGGTCTTCAATCACATCTTGTTCCTGAAAATGAACAGTCTTCACTCAGTCGATAATAAGGTAACGAGTCACATTATGAATAATGGACTTTGTAATTTTGATTGGCACGTTCTCCAAACATAATATCATGTTGTGTATCCTTCTCAACATGATCTTAATCCATTAAACTTTAAATATTTTAGGGAATGATAGGTCACATGTTAACCCTTTCTTGGCCACAACCTTGTTTTCATCCTTCAACATCCAATTTTCACACTACTTGTCATAGGCATTCCTTAGCTCAAAATTGCCTATCTCTCCAATCTTGCACATATAACATGATTTGACATCGTGAACTATGACTACTTAGGGTGGAATTATAGATAATGATCCTTATGAGTCTCTTGTCAATGTAATATCCAGATATACATTGAATTTATGTGGAGGTCATGCATTATTGTGAGTAATTTGTGCTTAACCATCCTTCAATGCTTCCCCCTTCTCAGTCGTGGACACAAATGATTTAATTCTTGCAATCTAGGGTTTTTAAGCTTTAAACAACTTCACAAAGTTCAAACAACCTTGCACAACTTACATGTTTGGCTGATGGCATACTCTTGAATCTCTTTGAAACTTTGCACAAATCACTCCTATAAATCACCTTATTTCTATGCTATGTGAACTCAATAACATGGTAAGTTGAAATGAACCTTAAAATTGACTATATACCTTCAAAAGGTTGAATTGATTTTTTATTTAATGCTCCATAGTCTTATTAGTTGTACACAAAGTGCACGATAGTCGTATCGACTTACTCAATAAAACTTGGTACACACACCTTCAACTTTGCTTGGTCAGTATCAAGGCTCTGTCCATACAGGCATACAAAAATGACATTTGATCTGAGCCAATTTTTGAACTCGGTACTTCAATTCATCTTTAGTTCAAACATTAACATATGTCCTTATACATATTCACTTATGTTGATACTTCTATACATCTTATACTAGGAACTAGTGTAGGATTTAGCAATTTGAAACACAATTCCATACATACCCTTTATGCTTAGGTTGTGGTATTGCTATTATTTGATCCATTAGATTGGTTGACCTCAACATCACTTGTTACACTACTACTTCCTTCTTTCTCCAAGTTTAATTCATCTAGTTTCTCATTTGTTCAACTCCAACTGTTCTTTTTCCTTTGGTTTTCTCGATGTTGGACTTTGGTACTTAGTTCTTGTAGTTTCTACTCAAATGACCAATCATATGAAAATGATAACATACTACACTACCATTCATCCAACTTTTGGATTTACCTCTGAAATGTATTCTAACACAATTAGCTACAATATTTCCATACTCACCACATAGCTAATAGTTGTGCCATGTATTGTATTACCTTACTTAGGTGTTCTACCTTGTCCTTTGGGTGTCCAATTATTCTTTTCCTTATATATGCAATCTTGTGATTTATGAAGATACTTTGACATGTATAAGAATAACCTTAAAATCTAGAAGTGGTTGGTCCTTTATTGACCTTTGATCTACATTCTTGTACTTGATGACCTTGTTTGTTTCACTTAAAGCAATAACCATTGAATTTAGTTTTACGGTTTGAGTTACCAATCTTGCTTCTGCAAATGTTTGTTGTATGGCCTAATTTTACACAATGATATCACATAGGCTTCTTGTTATTTGTCTTCGCATTAACATTCCTTTGTTCTCCATGCTTTGATGATTCTCCTTGCTCAACACCTTATAGGAGCTCAACATAGCCTAGTCCAAAAGTGTCATTAGGTCTCCTAGGTGTATTCATCTATTCATTTAGAATCTCATAGTCTCCTTTAGTTTGTTTAACCTTTCCATGAAATTATTTTCAACTTTGAGTTCATTCTTCAACCTCTCATTTTCAAATTTCAAACTTATAATCTTAAGATCCTTTCTATCCAACTCACGATTAACACTCAGTAACTAATTCACATGTAAAATAAAATTGTGTGTTAGAGTTTTTACCTCAATGATCTTTTCATCCAGCCTTGTAGTCAATTGTGTATTATTTTCTTCTGCCAAACTTTGTCATCCTCAACTTATTTCTTCTACTTCATGGCTTCACATAGCCTTACTGATATCATTTCATGTTCTCTCTTTAATTATTTTACTTCTTCATTCATATTATTGTTTCTCTCCAATAGATCTTCTATTGTTGCGTCAGTATCACCAGATCTACCTTAATTTCATATGTCCTCAATACTCTCCTCCTTGTATTGTGTGTCATTTTGCTTGAGTGCCATCTCCTTCCTTTGATTTAAGAACTTCTTTATTTCATATTTAGCAAACTTGACCTATTCCAAGGAAATATGTAAATCAAGCCTTTTGTTCTCAATAGTCTTTCCCAACTTTTAAGCTTCCCTCTCCAATATCTTGTCTCTCAAGTGGTTGAACTTATGATAAGAGAACCAATGCTCTGATACCAATTATTGGAAATCTAATGGGAAATTAAGATACTGAGAGAGGTTGGGGGGGCAGGGGGAGGGGGCAGGTGAATCCGGATTTATAAAACTTTAACACTTCAAACAAGTATGAAATATGATAGCTTCACCACAAACCCTTATCTTAACAGTACCATAAGTTAAATGAACATTTATTGCAATGCATAACTATATCTAGCATCTAATAACATGACAAATTTGCAAACATGTAAAGTAACTCTTAGCACATGAACATAAAGATTTGGTTATGTTAAAACCCTCCAAGGTGGAGGTAAAACTACGATGGGCATGACACCCACAAATCTTCACTATTCCAACAATAAAGTTTGCTTGTTAGGGCTACAAATTTGATCACTTTTGATGATCTACCTCATGAGGGGCATGCCCTATTAAGAACTTACAAGACTTATACAGTCTACCTTGATTACCTTATAACTAAGTAGTAGTTGATTAAGATATTTACAAATATCGTTTAGGACCACTATGTTAGGAGATTTAAACCCTAAAACACTTGTTAAAATGTATCAGTATCCAATACTTTAGTTTGCACTAATATGTTGATAATAGATCTCCTTTGTACATTAACTAACCACCTCTTCGATATGATATGTCTCTATCTCTACAATTCATTGCACTGCTTGGTCTCTACAGTTCACCTCAACTTTGCATGCATCCAATCCTTCACACTTCTCACACACATAACAATAGCCCTTTGATTAGGTCATAAACCCTCCTTATATATATGACTAGGTGAACCTTCTAGATCTAAATAGATGATCTAAAATCAATCCTTTTTGCTACTTAGACCTTGTAATTTTATGATTGGTGGAATCCCTTGCCTACTAATTAATGATCCTTAACAAATTGTATAACCACCTCTTTGATTACCCCCTAATTCTTCAAAACACACTTCTAGCTCAAAAAAATGGTTAACATATATTCTAGCACCATTCCAAACAAAAATGTAAAACTATGTTACTCAACACTTACAACATATTGGTCCTCGACATAAGATATTTCTTCATGTCCCTTAGCCTTAACTATGCTTGACATGTATTGAATAACTCGGTCTATATAACACTCAACTTCCACTAAACTCTAACCAACTCAAAAAGCATGTGAGTACTCGATAACCATTAGCATGCTTGACAATAACTATTGCTCAGTAGCTAACTTAGAATATTTATAAGTCTTCATTCCTATGTTTAGCCTATATGGGATGACTCGGTTGCAGTGATGATAGAATAATCCTACCTTGTGAATGACTAAGTGTTTGATACTAATAGACAACATGATTTAGGGATTAACAACACGCACACACACACATTTGTAAGACATTAATTTCTAAAATATATTTAATGCTATGTGATTTAGAAAAAAAAATAAGATAATACATGTTATCAAAACTAAAATTATTAGAAATCAAAGTTTTATTATAATCTATTGATTACATTTGGAAGCACTAGCATTATTATGACAATGATTTTGAAATCATTTAAAAAAAAGAATTTTGTAGTGTATAATTTTTAATAATGAGTTAATATGAGTACAAAATGCATCTCATGGAATGTTAGGGTACTTAAATTCTTTGACAAAAAGTATATGGGTAAGAGAATGATTAATATAGTGAAAAATGAAAAGATTGTTTTCTTGCAAGAGGTTAAGGCCACCCAATTTTCTTTAGAAATTAGCCTTAAATTTATTTGGTAGGATACCTTTCACTACAAAACATGCCACCTTGTAAAGAATTACAGTGTCATCGTACTAGCCAAAAAATGGTTCGATAAAAAAAAAAAGAGTTGGACATTTCTCCCTATAGTAGAGCTATATGAATCATCTTATTAATGACACTTATAATGGGTTTTGTTCAATATATGCACCTAATTAATATAATGAAAGGTCTAAATTGTTGAGTTATCTTTCAACTTTTGAATATGTTCCATGGGCCTAGGGGGTGATTTCAATCTATTTGAAAGAGATAAATATAAAGAGGGTGAAATCCATGATTAGGAAGGTAAAAAATTATTCTACTACACCGAACTCAAACTTAACCTTAACTTTTTTAACCACTTAAAAGGTTGGAAAAGTGAACACAGTGATATATAGTTCACATGGTGCAATTTCAAAAAGGAAAAGTATTGATTCATCATAAAATTAGCATAGATTTCCCTAAAAAGGCTACATCTTGGAAGAGCTACCCATTTAGAGATATCCTTGCTGTCATGTTTCTTGTCACTCGCAATGACTCCAAAGTGCTTAGAAACATATAGAAATCTTAAGAATGTGTCAAACCTCTCTGTTCCAATAGCCTCTCAAAAGTAAACATCACCATAGATTCTTCTATTTGGTGGAATATGTTATACAAGGTCAAAACTCTTTCTCATTTACAAAAATGTTTTGCCAACTTTTAGAATTGTAGAGATGCAATGAGTTTATAGGATATTTTTGTGCATGGGCTATTTCAAATCTAGATCTTCTATTAGTTCAAAGTTTGACATAAACTCTACTGAACAGAAAACACACTTAGTTCTTAGACATTTCATACCTACCCTTAACCCCTTTGAACTACTACAAGTTCAGTGTGGTTGGCTCAACCAAGTTTATTGGCCTAATGACATCAATTTGTTAAAGTCAATCCTAAATGTGTTTACAGATTTCGTTGCTATAATGGTTCTCTTTCCTTGCATCTCAATAATTGTTAGAATGTCAATTTTCCTAACATTATTTGGAAAAGTATTACCAATACTATTTGGAGTAGAAATATTGAACCTAAAAGGGCTATTTTCAGATGGTTACTTCTCTTACAAAGGTTGTTGTAATATTTTATGTATAAGTAGGATGAGGTTTGTAAGACTAATAAATAGATCTTAATTATGTTAAACATGTTATTTTCATGTTGTGTTTCTAAGGAAATATGACACATATTCTATTTTGATTAGTATTGTGAATTGGTGAATTTCAACATGTTTCTAATAATATGGTTCCTTTTGCTTAATTTTGTCTAGTTTATTTTTGAAAAATATTGAAATTAAGAAATGTTTCAAGATAAATACAGGGCACTTACTATGTTTTATAAGAAATTCTAGAAAGATGTCTAAAATAATTAGAATTTTTACTTTATTTGGACATGTAAGATTCTTTTTTATCAATAATATTTCTCTTTTGATTGGAGCTGCAAGCCACTGAAGTTACAAGTATAGGGGACCTCATCCCTAAAACTAAAAACCAAGATATGCTAGCACAAAAATTGGACAAAGACTCAAAGCCTGAGGGATACAACCAACACACTTCCAACGTGGGTTTTGCTTAAGGTTTGTGAGCATTCCTAGATTTTTGATGGTTTGAGATTTGAACTTGCATTAACACAATTATCTCCATCTCCATTGACTTGAACATCCTTTGACATGAAAATTGTAATCACCATTTCCATTAATGTGCATCAATCAATTAGGATTAACGTGGTCCTTATCTTCATGAGCACAATAACCTAGGTGACCCCAACCATCATTAAAATTATTTGGGGCGAGCATTTGAGCTGTGGTTGCACCAAATTAACAATGCAACCACTACGCTACAAGGTGATCCCCTTGGACAGATAAGTTTTACTATATTTGTATTTTAACTTTTAGTTTTAATCAATTTTAAAAGACATCAATATTGTTTTCTTTTCATATTCAATTATAATAGTTTATTGTTGAATTTTGTTATTTTAATTATAATGTATTATTATATCTAAGTTATTTTGTATTATTTTTAGTTTTGAATGGTAATTTATAATTATTTTAAAAATATTTTGATAATAGAATAATAATATCAGTGTGTAGGATTTAGACTTAGGATTAGGTTTAGGGATACGGTTGGGGTGTAGACCTAGAGTTAGGATTAGCAACATGATTAGGTTTAGAGGTAGGATTAGGATTAGAGTTATGATTAGTATCATGGCTAGTGTTATAGGTTGGGGTAGGGGTAGGGTTAGTATCATATTTAAGATTTAGAGTTAGAATCAGTATCATGGTTAAGATTAGGTTTGCAATAGTAACTATAGGGAAGGGTGTAGTTCAGTTTTGACAAAGAGTTGGAGTAAATTTATAATCAAGGTAAATTTACGAGTTAGGGTTAGGATCATGTTTAGGAATATTGATTATATAATAATTGTTATGATCTAAAGTAGAGTTTATTATTAGAATTATAATTTTATTAATGGTTAAGAATAAAGTTTTGGGTCAGGGTTAGAGTAAGTATTATCTTTAAGGTTATATTATAATTAGAAATAAAGTAAGGGATGCAGTTTGGATTATAATCATATATAGTTGAGAAAATGGTAAACTCTAAAGCTTAGATTATGGAATTTTTCATCATGATAGTAGATGAAAATCAAATGTATTAATATTATTAAACAAATAGTTTTTAAAATTGGTTGGCATTTGAATCTAATATTGGATAAAATGTGTCAAAGTTTGTAATTATTTTCCAAATGATATTATATATATATATATATATATATATATATATATATATATATATATATATATATATATATATATATATATATATATGTGTGTGTGTGTGTGTGTGTGTGTGTGTTTTTTGTATTCTTACTTGGTTCATAACTTTTGCAAAATCATATTCATAAAAGAGAATATGATTTAAGTTTATAATTTTTTAGAAAATTTTAAAACCAAACAATTATAGCCAACATAAATGAATTAATATGACATTTTTACATTCATTCTTTTGCAAAATCATATTCATAAAAGAGAATATGATTTAAGTTTATAGTTTTTTAGAAAATTTTAAAACCAAACAATTATAGCCAACATAAATGAATTAATATGACTTTTTTATGTTCATTTAATTTTATATAGAATTTTTTTTTTATTTAATTAAATATTTTAATTTTTAAAATCTAATATTTTGTATTTTGTATTTTATTGACAAATTAGTGGCATTAAATATCTATTATATAGTATATAAAATTATATATGCAAATTTAATATAATTAAAAAATATATATACATTGTTGATATAATCTTAATAAAGATAATTGAATAGAATTATGTATTTATTATTTTATTAACCACTTGAATAAAATTAATTTCTATAGTTTCAATATGAATATGACTAAAGATTATGTATAATATTATTATATCTAAGAAAGTACTATATATAGTCTTCTACAATTTTATATTTGATAGGATAAATATAAGTCATGAAGTAAAGTTTAGCATATATTTTATACTTTCTAAAACAAAGATTTGTATCCAAGGTTTCTCTCCATAATTGTGATGTGATCAATGCCATTTATGCTCGATATGAAATAAGGTATGGTAATATAATTTTCACCATTTAGTTAACAAAAATGCAACAGTGATGAAATTTTGTTAGGGAATGTGGGATTGAGTATCTAAATTGTCAGGATTGAGTGTGTTGGTTAAACTAGCTCCATCACACCTTCCATATCTTGAGTAATGCTTATGACCTGAATCATAATGCTCATCACTTACCAAGGTTGAAGTTTGATTTTATTTTATCTCATTGAATCTATTTTGTGCATGGCCTCTGAGTATTTTTATGACATGACAAATGGACAGATTTTGAGCCCTTTTCAGCTCAAGTACTAGTTTGAATACAACTGTCAATCTCTTAGCTAGCCATATGAAACCCATGCGAACAAAACATTTAATATAATTGTTAATCCTATAACATATATTTATCTAGGAATCTAATTACCCAATATTGAGATGACTTTTCTCTCCAACTTTACACTACATCAAGTTTTCATCACTGTTGACTAAAGAAATTGACATTTTTTTCCTAGTATTGAAAGAGTCTTTCAATTCAATCTTATTATTAAAGTGAAAGTATGAGCCCTTGATAACTATTAAAGGGGCTCATTCTATCATGAGTTATGTATCTGTTGTAGTTTATTATATACTATATACCACAAAAATTGGTTGTTTTCCTCTATTATATTATATAATATTTTGATTATTTGATTAAAATTTCAAATTTTTTTAGTACTATAACAAATTTAAATTTTACATAATTTAGCTTCTCTTCTTATAACACAAAGTTTGTCATCAAATCAAGTGATTTATTAATATCTTGTTTTTGTATTAAAATCATTTTATGTTGATCTATTAATGTCTTATATAAATTCATAAAATGTGATTACGTGGCATTACATGTTTCAAATTAACTTTATCCTCCACCTTCATATTTTTTGACACACATTTTCAGTGACAAAATTTATTCTAAATACTGTCAACTTAAAACATCATAATATTTTATTCTTATAATTAAAGGAACCTGCCATTTTTATTCACAAAAATTGAAATTTCATGAGCCATTATGTAATGCCTACTGCTAGTTTAGTTTCATCTTTCTTATAGAGTTCCAAGAGTAAGCCTAAGTCCAGGAGGAGTGGATGTAATGCCTACCCCTAGTTGACTTTTCTAATTGTATTGTCAAATTCTATTAGGCCTATTTTATGTTTATGTTTATGATTATTGGTACTTAGTTACCAGATTAGATTAAATGTATTTCATATTCAATTAATATATGTGTTGAGTTACTTAGTTATTTCATGTGTTCATGATTAATTTGATGATGATACATGTATGTTCATATAGTGATTTCAGTTATTTCATGATGATAATAGATGGATTATTTATATGCAATTCTATGGTTGCTTACCCCATACTTGTATGTGTATGGCATACTTGTATGTGTATGGCATACTTGTATGTTTTACTTTATGATTGGCGTTCCTAATGTGGTTGAGGGAGGGAGTCGTAGTCACCTACTAGTCAGGATTTACATGATGCACCACTTCTCGCCATTGCCTATTTAGTTTAGAATATATGAGTATGTAGATGTGTGGATTTTATGCAGATTGTAGGTATTAGGTATCGACTTTCCTGAATTGCCAAGATGAGTGTACCCTATCATAGTATCTCAATGGTATAAGTGGGGAGATAATTCTTGAGTCCAAACCCTAAGCTAAGCAAATTGTCCTAGAAAGTAGGACAAGTATTTGAGTTTTTTACCCATCTGAATTTGTCAGGTAATGTAAATTCATATTTTGACCCTGGAGTTTGATTATGCTCTTTGTCTTCAGTTGAGTTGTCATATTTAGTTTTGTGGGTCTGGTGTGATTTTCAATTGTAATTAAATCATATTAAAAGATAATTTAATAAAAAAATAATAAAGAAAATTCAATATTTAATTAATTAAGAAATTAATTAAATAAAAGAATTAAATATAAGAGATTTTATTAAAGTTTTAATTTTAGCATATTTATATTTATTTAATATAATAATTATTATTTAGGAGTTTTATTTTAATAATAAACTCTAATTTTTATTTTTTTTTAATCGGTAAATGGCCAAGGCCTTGATTATTTTTATTAATTCAAATAATTAAATTACAACAGCTTTCTCCATTCAAACAGGCACTAGTAGGAAAGAATGAAGAAGAAAACCTCCAGCCTAGCCTGGGACAAATGTCCTATATTATTACAACTTAAAAGGGACATACCCCAGTCTAATTACATCATATTTAATTAAAACTTATTTAATTACATCATAAAAGGGGCATACCCCAGTCAAATTACATCATATTTAATTACATCTTATTAATACACTTGTCAGGAGCTAATATGCTCGCCTAAAATAGAGTCAAATCTTGCCTTTGCATTGACATTTCTCCCAATTTGAGCAAAACACTCATTCCTCCTTGGCTTAACAATCATCATGGTTAGCGAAAATTATAAACATCTATACTAAATAATGGCAGCCTTGCGA
Organism: Cupressus sempervirens; assembly: GCA_028749045.1. Classification (NCBI taxonomy): domain Eukaryota; kingdom Viridiplantae; phylum Streptophyta; class Pinopsida; order Cupressales; family Cupressaceae; genus Cupressus; species Cupressus sempervirens. Next base: position 232,953,033 of record CM053793.1, read on the forward strand.
AGTCACCAAAAATTATGTTCTTCCTATATTAGATGAATTCTATCTACCAATATTATAAGTATCATTATACCTCTACTAATTGATTAAAATGAAATATAGTAATTGGATATTACTTTAATAATACGTACAACATAGAATTTGAAAACGATTATGATCATAAATTATATGCCAATAGAAGCCCAATGAGCTAATCATGATGATCAAAGTTAATATAGTAAGTCATATTCTAGAAAGGGACAGAGAGCTCCATCACATAATAATCAGCATACTAGTCTTTAACTTTACTAACTCTTGAACCTCATTCCAATTTATGAATATACAAGGAGAAACCTGAGATATTAACATGCAAATCAAAATAAAAAAGAAGAGTCACACTCTGTCAAGAGACAAAGAGCTCCATCAAAGCTACATGCATAAATTAAAATCTTCAAAATTATTTCTTAATATCAAGTCATCTCTTCTAAACTCAACACAACCGGCCAGGAGGCTTCAACCTCTGTCATTGGACTAAGTATCTAACTAAAAAGTTGCAATCACTAGCCCAAGAGATATTAAAAATAGAGAATAAATGATACTTGCTCATATCTAATAAATTGATTGAACTTATATTGCGAACCTCATTGCATATTTCAACTAGAATGATAAGCCATGGATTAATAAAAGAATAAAACAAAGATGCTGAAGTAGAAACTAGTCAAAACTCTTCAAAAATTATCTAACAATAGGTCAAACAGTTCCATACTCTCCATACTACTTTATCATAGAAGTTTTCCTACACTTCTTATATGAAGTGATCCATAATACCATATCAAATCAAAACTACACTTTCTCATATGGAGCCAACTTAAAGAAAATTCAATCAAGATAAACATCACAAGCATCATAACCTGAGAGAGATCATGCTCATATGTATACAACCCATCTGAGCACTACATCTAACCCAAGTGCTCAAAATTTTGCCTTTGACAGCCATAGATTCTAAGTCTTAGCCCATCAAATTTTTTTGAAGCATAAGCAAACATAGAGCCCTACCAAATTTTAATGAGGATATCGAGATATAAAATTAACAATGGTTTCAAACAAATGATTAACCACATCCATAAAAACCATAACACATTGCAACTCCTTATAACATAACTAAAGTAAGTTTCCAAATAGGTAGCATGAAAATAGAGAGAATACACAAAGATGTACTTAACCATAGGTTAAAAACCTATATGTAAATGTGATTTCTAATCTATATAACTTGTATCCCAATATACATCACCGATTATCTTAACTAGTAATCAAAAATTGCCCAACACTAAAGACTTGAACTAATAGTTGTTCAAACTATTATTATTGCTAAACCCCTAGAAGACCTAGCAAAGACTAGTATATTGAATAAAGGGACTAAAACCAAGGTCAAAAACTTGCTATGATAAAACCACCTTTGACATCAGATTTTTTGAAGAAAATAGAGCTGCAAGTCCCCAATTGTCATATATGCACTGAGTAGCCAAAATTCTTGATCCAACACCTCCTCGTTGCTTCTTACTTCTTCCAGTATACCATATTCACTTCCACCACATCGCTCAGATTTTCTGCTTGAAAATTTGGTGGAAATTTGAAAGAGGATTTCTCTTTGCTGGTCTTTTCTAAATTGGGGGTGACAAAGTCCAGCTTGTCTAACTTATCAAACCTGACACCAAAATGAATGTAGGCCTTGTGGAGATTGAGATAGTTACTCAACCATGCAATTCCAACCTCAGCTGAGATCTTCCTCCAACCCAAAAGGAAATGGAAACAAGCTTCCATTTTAGCCCAGGCCATGTTAAAGGTATACCTGCCTTTGGTGATTATGGTCAATCTCCTTGGGATGTTCGCCACTATCAGACTCCCCGAAAGGTGGTCCATACACATTTTAGGAAGAGGCACACACAGATTTTCATCTAGTCCCATTATGGCTTCCATAATACCTAAACACCAAGAGGAATAAAAAATGTTTAAGCATAATCTTATCATAGCCCATTTATTAATTCCTGCTTTAGCCATGCAACCGATAAAGGTGCCAATAACGTCACTGTTAGTCCTCCAAGTATACTCATACTTGAATATTCCTTCTGCAATTGCCCTACTTACTGCAATATGGGTCATACCATTGACAAAGCTAAGGATCCTATTCCATTGTTTGGGTTTTACATTACCCTAAAAGGCCATAGTTTGAGCTTTTGTCGTATGGTAGACACAGATGTTTGTTTCCATCTTCAAATGAGACTAAACCGCTTGAAAGTGCCAAGTATAATTAAAAAATTTGAGAGTCAAAACCTCTAGAAGTTCCTTGAGAAATCCTAAACATCAAGGGCTATGTTCTCCAATGATTAATGATGGCAAAGACGGGTTGTCACTAATAATGAATAGGATGTCTAACTTTGGGTTTTGCAAAATACTAAAAGGCATCACTGTTGGCCTAAAGACCTAGACATAATAACAATCCTTAATATTTTATACATACCTATTACTTAATACCAATAATAACTAAAAGAAATAAGTGTTTTCTTAAAAGTAAAATAAAAGGAAATGACAATACGTTTAAATCCCTTGACAGAATTCCAAATAATTAGTGCCATTCGCCCTTGCATTGGCTAAGGAGTCTGCCATGTTATTCCCTTCTCTATAAATATGGCATATCCTAGTTTCCTCAAACTTATCAAGAAAATAGATAACTTCTTCTAATTTTGATTAAGAATCCAATTAGGATTTGATCTTTTCCTAATTGCATTTTAAACAATTTGAGAGTCACCCTCAATTATGAGTTTAGATATACCTAATTGATGACATATTCTTAGTCCTTCCAAAGCTACAAACTCAGCCAGATTGTTAGTAGTAGGATTAATGGACATAGCTTTTTTCACTAACCACTTGCCTAAGTCACTATTAACAATACATTTGATACCTGCTACCCCTGGGTGGCCTCTAGCCACTCTGTCAAAATTAAGCTTTGTCCAACCCTTCAAGGGGGGAAACCATTTACAATTTCTCCTTGCTTTCTTATTACTCTTAGTGTAGACAAGTAGGGGATTGATCAAATTAGGCCATATCTTTTTGATTAGATCATACCAAAATGAAAAGGAGCCTTCTTCCATACTAGATTTCCTAAGATGGGAATTAACATTTTCCACTATGCTTGCTTCGATTTTAAGAATCACCTCTTCTACTTTCATCTCACTATCACAAAAAATCCTCTTGTTCCTTACTTTCCAAATCTCCCACATAAGAGTCGAAGGACTAATATTCTAGAGTTTACTGCAGATGCCCTTACGAAGATGAGAGGGCCATCCAATAAGAAAATCTGTAAGATTTTTAGAAAACAGAGAGTGCCAACCTAATCTATGTATGAGCCATTCCCAACTCATTCGAGAGTAAGGGCATTTATAGAGGATATGGACAACATTTTTGCAATCATTCTTATAGAGAACACATCTTGATAGTCTTGCCAGACTGATTTTCCAGAGCCTATCTACCGTCAAAATCCTATTTTGAAAAGCTAACCATAAGAAAAAGCCAACTTTTGGCAGACATGCAGGGTCTCAACACAGATTAAGAGGGATTTCCACTTCTTCCCATCTTTTGGAATTAATTGGAGCTTTATAGCCATTTTTAACTCTATATTTGTCATCATTTGATGCTATCCAAATCAATTTGTCCTTCCTCTCTGTCTGTTTGACCTTCCTAGTAGAGATGATCTTTTTATAAGCCTTAATCTCCTTAGGATCTAGATCTACTTCTTCCAAGGGTTTCTAGATCCACAACGATTGATTATCCGTATTAGCCTTAATTTTGTATTCACTAACTTTCCTACCCCAACGTTTGATTAGTTTTTTTTAGACTGACAGGGACAAGATTGTTGTCTATTGGTGGATGTCCATCCCATGAATTTTTCCAAAAAAGAGCATCTTCTCCCTTACCGACATCCCAAGTAAGATATTTTCTTACCAGATGATGACATTTAACCATGAAATTCTAGCTTTTTGATCCCTTCAGGAGAGTCTTCATTCTGAAAATCAAACTGGGATCTTCTGTTATAAGATATTTATTATACAAAATCTTGGCCCATTTTTGCTCTCTTTTCGAGTATAAATGCCAAATCAGTTTAGCCCCTAGCACTTCATTTTGCCATAGGATATTCTTGATTCCTAACCCACCATACACCTTAGGTTTACAAATATTATCCAATTTTATGAGTGCCAATTTTTTGGATTTCTTACAATCATTCCATAGGAAATTTTTGAGTTTGACTTCGAACTTATGAAAGAGATGTTTAGGAAAAGGAACACACGAAAGTAGATAAGTCAGGATGGTAGATAAAATCGATCTCATCTTAATGCTCTTACCCACTTTCGAGAGCCATTTATCTTTCCAACTTCCAATCTTAGTTTCCATTTTTTCCAATGTGTTATGCCATACCTTACCAGATTTAATGCTCTTCTCTAACTCTATACCAAGATACTTATACGAGAAAACACCTTTTCTGTATCCCATTATCTAATAGATTTGATTTTCCACCTTAGTTTCCATGTTGATGAAAAATATTTTCGATTTGGCGTCATTTACATTTTGCCTAGAGGCTTTCACATATCTCTCGATGATTAACTTTAGATTAATTGCCTCCTTCTGAGAGCTCTCTCCTGGCAAGATCATATCACTGTATATTATTGATGAGTGATGTTAGGAATATTCCTAGTGACCATAACACCTTTAATTTCTTTATTGTTATATGCTTTCATTATGGCTCTCCCAAAGGCTTCTGCCATAATGATATATAAAAATGGGGATAATGAATCTCGTTGTCGTACTCCCCTTGATATCTCAAAAAAACCTTCAGGCGACCCATTAATAAGGATAGAAATCTTGGTAGTAGAAATACATTTAAATATTAAATTAATCCATTGATGGGCAAAGCCAAAGGCTTCTAAGGTTTTGCAGAGAAAACGTGAATCTACCATATCATATGCTTTCTGAATGTCCAATTTCATAAGTATACAAGCTTTTTTATTCTTAAGGGTTGAATGAATAGTCTCCTGAATGATTATGATGCCATCCAAAATGGATCTACCTAGAATGAAACTTGTTTGTTCCTCAAAAATGATTTTAGGAAGAATTAATTTAAGTCTATTAGCTAAAATTTTAGAGAAGATTTTATAAATGGTGTTACATAATGTGATAGGCCTAAAATCACCTAGATTCTCAAGCTTTGGCTTTTTGGGAATCAAGGTAAGAAAGGAATGATTAATTTTTGATAGCAGTGAACCACCCCTCCTCAAGGCTTCAATCGCATCCCAGAGATCTTTACCAATTATGTCCCAACATTTATGATAAAAAAAGGGCTGAAATCCATTTGGACCCGAAGATTTCTTTGGATTCATGTTAAATACTACCTTCCTTACTTCTTCTAACGAAATTGATTTATTTAAATCTTTATTATCTTCTGGAGTAACTAATTTAGGAATTACTTCAAGTAGTTCATCTTGCTCTATTCTATTTGACCCTTCAAGATTATTTAATATTGTTTGAAAGTGTTCCACAAAAATATTTACAATTTCGATAGGTTTGTCTGTCACTATACCCTCATGATTTCTGATACTTGTTATAGTACTTTTAGCTCTATTATAGAGAGTCGAGTTATGGAAATATTTAGTATTTTGATCTCCCTCATCTAGCCACCTTTCTTATGATTTTTTACTCCAAAAAATTTCTTCCTTGGTTTGAATATCTTCTTGTTTAGCTAACAGTTCTTTTTCTAACTTATAACTATCATTGTTCATACCATACTTGATAACTTCTAAATTTAAATCTTTTGATCTATCTTCAATTTCTAATTTTTCTTTGAAAATATTATTAAAATGATCTTTGTTCCATCTGAGAATATTTTCTTTGAGCATCTTCAATTTAGAAATGAAAATAAACATTTTTTATCCTTCAAAATCACCTTATGACCACCATTCTTTGATGTTTTCTATGAAGCTAGAGTCCAAAAACCACATCTTTTCACATTTAAACGAATTTCTAGTGGGTTTGTGAGGTTTGATTAGCTCCAATCTAACAGGGAAATGATCAGAACCAGCAATCAGAAGAATCGAGGATTGAATATTTAGATTATTTACTTCTAAATCTCCTTTGATAAAAAACCTATCTAGTTTCTCCGCAATATACGCAAAATCCTTTTGTTTGTTGTTCCATGTATGAATCCCATTGCTACAAGGAATATCAATTAAGTTATGGCCTTTGCACCATTCTTTAATATCCTTCATGGATTGGGAGATCTATTGAACTCCCCCAATTTTCTCATTCAAATTTAATATAGTGTTAAAGTCTCCTCCTAGAATTATTAGAAAGTTCTGTAAATTTTCCATGTATTGGCTGATTTCTTTCCAAACTATTTTTTTCTCTAAATTACTTACTAGCCCATGTATATTAAAAAGAATAAACTTGATATTTGATTTCACACTATTAACTAAACCACTAATCCAATTATTCTTAGATGTTAATATGTCTAACATAATTTTCCTATGATTCCATATGAACCCTAAACCCCCAAATGCACCTATAGATTCATGCATACTACAACTTCGGTTACCTAGCTTTTTACCTAAACTAATACCTTCTATCTTATTTAACTTGGTTTCTTGTAATAATATGATATCTGATTCAAACTTATTTTTAAAAAAAATTAAATTCTTTTTTTTTTAGGGACATTTAGGCCCCTAACATTCCATGTAGTGATCTTCATGGTTCCATGGGAAGGCTCTTCCCTTTCTTGTTGTTGAAAAGTTGACTAATTTTTAGCTATTCCTGAGCTTTACCATCTGCTTCTCTGAGTTCCTTAAGTGATTTTATACCTCTTTTTGCTGTCATCTTTCCACAGTTAGGGAATTTGACTCCTTCAAGATTCTTTATTATACCTAGCTAGTCCAAGTTTTCATGTGCACTCTTAACAGTTTCAGCTTTATTACTCTCCTCAAACTCCTTTTCGTCTGTTTCCAACTCTTGAAGTAATTACTTTGTTAAGCATTGATGTACCTTAGTCATTTCATCTTCATCTTCATAACTTCTATTATCTATCAGTGTATTCTTGGTTGTCTTGTCTTCTTCTTCAAATGATGATAGGTCCCTTCTGAGATCTGTAAAAGTGTAATTGTCTCCTCCTAGCTATAAAACTTTTTGCAAAAGTTCTTTTTGAGCCATGTTATCGCTGTCTTCATTGTAAAAATCAAATACCCGTCTTAGTTCTTCTAAAAGCTTCTCTATGTAGTCTTTCTCCTCCTTTTTGAGCAAATATGTCTCTAATTCTTCTTTCTTATCCACTTTCTAGTTCAAAAAATCCTGAAAGTCTTGAATAAGAATATCTTTTGACATGCACTCTTCTGACACATTTGTTCTAACCTAGTTTTTCAAATATTCTCTTTTTGGTGAGGGAGTCTGCCAAAATTTGGTTAGTTGCTTCGGGGACTCTTTGTTTGAAATTGATTTTGCCTGAGCTAGTTTTGCCCATTATTGCTTAGAGTATCTATCATCAGTTTCACTTCCTTTCTTTGTTGAGAGTTCAAATAAGAGTGCTTGTTCCATGTCATCCATACTCCTTGGTGAGTTAGCTAAAGTCTTATCACCTTCCAAATTGGGAACTGGAGACTTCTTTGGTTCACTCTCTACCCTTCTGCCTTCTTTCTTTTTCTTAGCTTTCCTTTCTTTCTTTCTTTGATTTATGTTATCAACAATTATACTTTATGACTTTGGTCTACTATTTTCTTTAGGTGATAATCCCATGAAATAAAAGTTGTTGTTATGTTTGAGCAATTTCAAAGGGGACAATGTAATCTTGCTCCTGTCTATTGAATTGATCATGTCCAATTGATGACTTCCATTTTTATACTTTGGAGGTATATTAATTCTATCATGATGTCCTCCATTCTTTTGGCATGAGTGATTGTTACCCTTTCTTGCTTCTGCCTTTGAGATATCTAATGAATCTTTTATGTTTTTTAATATATTTTCCTCAGATTCATGCTCTTCCTACAACATACTTAGGTGCCTCATTCTGATCATGGAAATAAAGTTGTTAAGATTTGAAGTTCTAGGTAACATATTGAAGGAATACTTCCTCTCATCATCAAGCCTAATTATCTTTGTGATCTTACCCTCATATTTCTAGAAATTTAAGTTTTATGTTGATATATTTGTGATTAACTTTATTGGTTTAAGATTTGTATTGTTAATTTTACGTTTGATAAGAAGTTTTACATTATTACATCTTTTGAAAGATGCATCCAAACCAATCAGCTCACCTAATGATCTGCCAATTCTTTTGATAATTCCTATTTGATTTAGCTTTGGAGGGATTTAATTAATAAAAAACCATGTCGGAATAGTTAAATCTAAATTATCCTCTCTACAATTTGGAATCCAGTAAAAAAAAATCATCACATGACCCTTAAACATACATTTAGAAACTCTAAGAAATTCATTTTTCACATCCTCATCACAACAATGAATAAAGATTAATTTATCAAAGTAATGTGAAATACTTACCTGGAAACCACATAAACCCTCCAAACAGTCAATCAAATTGTGAATCTTTATTTTAGGGCCATTCCAAAAGGAAAATAAACCAACCTCTTGATGTTCTTGCCAACATTCTTCACTATCTTAATTGCTAATGATGAGAACCTTGTCTTCATGATCTATTAAGGAGAGATGAGTATCCTCAGGGAAGATGGCTAATAAGTGAGGGGCTCCTTGTGATGCAGAGGGATGTAGATGGAAGGAGAATGTAGAGGAGGGGAGACCTTCAAATGAAATGGAGGATCTACAAATGGGTGGAAAGTGAAACCCTTTTGCCTCAAATAAATAGAATTTAGATTACAACAGGCATATTTCATAAAATTGAAGACAAAAATCTACTTATCTAAACTGGATGTGGAATGAATTATAGGCAATGCTTTGCTTTGGGGTTTAGTAGGATGATGAAAGGGATCTTTCTTAGGGCATTGATTTAGAAAATTACCAACCTTCCCATTCTGCAAATCTGCCAATGGGGCAAAAATGTTAGAAGTTTTGACCTCATATGTTCCCGCATATCTGGAATCGTCCACCCGTTTTTGCACATTAGGGCTTCTCAGACCATGATTATTTTGTATAACTGGATGTGAATGCCCTTGTCTATTTGTTTTTGAAAATTTTCTCGGATGATGTCTGACAATATTCACACAATTTGCTCTTTGCGCATTTTTTGATTTTTTGGTTTTGCTCGCCATTTTTTTGTCTTCTCATAAACTCTAAATAATATTATTAGTTGAATTAATAAATATGTTATTTTTAAAAGTATCTCATGATTTAATAAGAGAGATAAATCATTAATTTAATAAAGTTTATTTTAATTAAATTGCAAAAAGTTGTGCATGAAATCAAAATATAATAAAATAATAAAGAAAAAAGGGTTTTCACGTGATTGCACAATCGAAGCCCTAATTTGGGGAAGAACTTTTTATTAGGAAATCAGAGTACATTTCTCCATACACAAGTTTGGAGGAACCAATTTCCAAAAAGAGGGTTTTTGAAAGAGAGGGAAAATTCTTGCGTGTTTTGTCCATTTATTATTTAGCATCAGATCTAGGTAGGATCTTGTGAGTTTTGCACATTAGTTCTTGCATTGAAAATATATGTCTTCTCCGTGTCTGATTGAAATTGTTTTAGATTATTTTTGGGTTGAAACCCTTGTGTGTGAGTTTGGTTCTTCTTCGTTTTCAAAAACCTCTATAAACAAATTGATGATTTGAACCCTTGTGCATGAATTTGGTTGTTCATCATTTTCGAAAACATCTATATACGAATTAGAAATTAGAAACCCTTGTTTATGTTTTATTGTTCTTCATTTTCAAAGGCATCTGTAAATGAATGGAAGGATTGAAACCCTTGTCTAGAAAGTTTTAGAGATTCGTAATCTGATTGGTAAAAAATGGGATGTGGGGTTTGAAAAGAAAACCATATTTATTTTACGAGTTTTGACTTTTTTAATTGCATTACCCTATTAGATCTAGGTTGGAAAATTGTCATAAAAAAAATCTAAATAATTATCACAGTAATTTATAATTACTATGATAATTATTTAAAAATATAAATTTTATAAATTGGATTGTGATTTTCTTGGGGAGGGGGGGCGGTGCTTTTGTTTTATTTATAAATAAGTTTTATTTTTTTTAAATGAGGGTGGGTGGGGGCCACCAACCCCCACCCACTTTTCCTCCCACCCTCCTCCTATTTTCCTTTCTTATGGTCGTAAGGGTTGCGCACAACTGTCCTACTGTAGCAATAGTAGGTAGTGCTGATGCAGTACCCTGTTGTCGCGACAACAGGTTATTGCAACACAACTTGCCATTAAAGTTGGCAGGGTATAAACGTTTGAATGGTAAGTATTTTTTAATTTAAAAAAAAAAATTAATAGATGTTATTAAAGTATATTAAATGTTGATAATTTTAAAATGATAATTTTAAAATATTATTATCATTAAATATTAATTGTAATTAATGATTATTGTTATTAATGTTATTATATTAGTTAATTTAATAACTATTACTGTTAATAAATATTATATTATATATTATTTAGGCAAGAGCCTACAATGCATCGGTAAATTGCGAGCCTCTCATCGAGGAGGTCTTAGGTTCAAATCTACTCACGATTAACACATAATAATAATTAATCTTAATAATAATAATAAATAACCTAGGCTTCGACATTTACTTATCAAATATAATGCCCTGTGATTTAATACTATGATTAAAATTTATTAAATTACTAATAAAATTATATATATATATATATATATATATATATATATATATATATATATATATATATATATATATATATATATAATTTTATTAGTAATTTAATAAATTTTAATCATAGTATTAAATCACAGGGCATTATATTTGTAACTATTAGTATAGATAGGTTTTTGGTTTGTTTTCTTTAAGAGAACTTTATATTTGAGATTTGGGGTATTTTTTCTAAAAGTTGGAATCAATTTATACAAAATGGATTTTTATTTCCTTTGAGAATTTAAAAGATAAAAATGTAAACCCTAGTTATAATCGAAAACCTTATCAACTATATTATGTGAAAACGAAAATGAAAACTTGAAACCATAGTGAAAATTGAACTTTTATGTTTTCAAAACTTAATGAATTATGAAAGATACTTTTGTATGTACTTTATGTGACATGTGGTTTACTACTGTGGGATTCGAGTTTGACTTAGTTCTTTGACCAAATCAGGATGTTTACCAAAGACTTGGGGTTTTTTTTTTTGTAATGATATTATGGCTTATTTTGGTTACGATCTTTTATACTCGACCATGATGATGTGTCATGTTTTCTTTGGTGAGTTTGATCTATTGGTTGTTATTGCTTTCTAGTTTCTCTTGTGTACAATTGAAGTGAATGGTGTGACTTTTCTGGTATAACCTTTGAGTCTATGATAAGTTATCTTTGGATTGCTTCCTAGTTACTTGTATAGGATAGAGGTGATTATGTGATTTTTTTTTGGTGATGTCATGGGTTGGTATATGTGTACTTGATTTTGAATCAATCTTATTAGGATGATTGTATTAGTGAAATCTGTGATTTTGATCAATAATAGTTTAGTGCTTTTCAGTTGCTTGTTTAAGAACTGATGTGTATTTTATGGTCCTATGAGACCTTTTACTTTTGTTGAGCTTAGTGTAGGTTATATGTATGTCATGTTGGGAAGTGGCTTGCAATGGAGGCTGAAGCCCTAAGTGGTTGCTTGGGTAACCCATTGTAGGTTATTTTAATAAGTGATAACATTTCATTAAATAGATTAAAATGAATTAATAAGATATTGGTGCCACATAAAGTCACTAGGGGGCCAGACTCTTGAGAGACTGCCAGGGTAACCTTAGAGTTGACTCGTTAGTATGCTTTGTCTATACGAAAGGATACTGATGTTGCATAGAGACACTAGGGGGTTGGAGTCTAGTGAGGCTGTCAGGATAACCTTAGAGTTGGCTAATGTGATGACACTTTCCCACTTGCATAATAGATTTCCTACGTGTTTGTGTTGCCTTTGAGTTTACATGATTCTTGTGTCCTGGTACCCTTTGAGATAGTTTGCTTTCAGGTGATTCCTTGAACCTAGATGTTGGTTATGACTTGTGTTTTGATATTCTTATGAGACTTGAGTTTATCTCCTCAGTACGGTGGGAGTGGGCCATTTAGGTTCCACGAGGTCGGATGGTAGTGCATTTTTCTTATACCATTGAGATCTGACCATTGAATTTTGTTGTTGGATGTACCCATGCATTTGATCTTTTCTTTTTTATCTTATATTTTTGTTAGATGGTTATATGTTGTTATATTGTACTTGATTTATCATAGATCTTATTAGATTATGTATTTTATATATGTTGTATATTCTTTGAGCTTTTCATACCTTGTGACTTGTACAGTGGATGATTATGCATTATGATTATTGTCAAGTGGCATCTTATAATTGTATATTATTTAAATAGATTTGTACTTGTGATTATTCTTTGATGGTGGATTTGTTATATATTGGATTTAGTATTAAATAAACTTAAATGTGATTCAACGTCATGGGACCCTTAAGAGATGTAATATGTTTTATGATGGTTGTTATGTATGTGAGTTAATGCTTTTGCTATTTCATCTCTTTTTGTTATTGCTTCCACTATATTATATCTATTGTTGTTTATTATCTTTCAAAAAAAAAAGTTTGACAAACTTAGTGAAACTTTAGGTTAATTTTTTTTAGGTTCCTTGGTGGGGCATTACACATTATAGGTGTTTACATTACAATTCATCTAGACTACATGATAAAAAATTATTATTTCCATCTTTACATTAGTTGTGTTTCATGTTCTCATTCACTATTTCTCACACCTTATATTGATTTCCCAATATCATATGAGTTATTAGATGAAATCTCTTCCTACAATATATACAATTTCAGTATATCACAAAACATTATGTCTTCATTAAATGTAATGGAACATGAAATCTTGCATGTTGTCAATTAATCATTTCTCATTTATTTATATGGTATTTTACACTTCTTTTGTCCATTCACAGACCTCCTAGACCATATCATCAATACTTCCTTGCCACAAATATAATGAATTAGGTGTAATGATCAGTGACATATTATATTTTGATCTCTCTATTATCATCTTGATGGATCATAGAGTGTGGTTTGAGATGTTGATGCAATTATGTACATAATTGAATCTATAATGACTACCTTTCAAATATATTTTGATCCTTTCTTTGCAAGAGATGGACTGATAACCTAAATGTTTGGAAAGGTGTCTTAACATTGATTTTAGACTATAAAAAATATTTTGTTTAGCCATTTAAAATTTATTTTGGAGAAACTTCCATGGATCTAGGTCAATACATAAATCTCTTTAAATTTAGGAAATTTTAAAGAGGATCAAATGTATATCCAAATCAAAAGTCATTATTGAGATACAAGTTGGAATTCTAGATCTCCCATGTTGAAAACATGCAAAAAAAATAGGACATATCCAATATCTATTTATAAGAGCCACACTAACTAACCAACTTTTGATGTAAATTATGAGGCATCATTTGAGTCATATCTGAATGCAAATAAAGGATCTAAAATAGAGTACTCAAATTAACTTGAGTAAATTATGATATTTTATGATTGTTGGACAAAATATGCTATATTTGATGCATGTATAATCATTTTAAATATTGGATGTTGGATTTTTGACAAGGTTTTAGGATGACACATTTGGGAGGTTTTATCTTGTGGTTTTCCTACTTACTAATTGATGCTTTTATATATTACATATATTGTTTTATTAAAATTGGTTGAGATGAAAATTTATATATTGATTTTTTTAAGTTTTATCACGTTGTTATAAATATGTATATCTTTAGTTGTTGAAGCTTCTATAAAGGTAAAGGTTTAGAAACTATGTCCTGCTTCAAGCCAACTTATTAATATATGCGTGTTCAAGTGTTTTCAACAAAACTTACTTTTGGTCATTATTTACTTTAGTTGGATTCATTCTAGAAAATTTATGTTACAACAATAATATTACCCAGTAGAAGTGACCACTAATTGCATATGCAATATCCAAAATAGTTTTGAAGATATAAGTTTAATTCTAAATATAAACCGCAATTGTGAGTCATTTTAGCCATTTTAGTCCCCCTCCCTCATTATTTTCCTTTCAACAATGCTTATCAAGACATGTCATCACTTTATCTTCAATTTCCATAGACTTATCCAATTCATGTGGAAAGATTGACTTTCTAAACACCTTTGGCAATTCTTTGCAACTATTGTCACTCTATAAGTGCAACTTCACTAGATTGGAAATTTCTTGTAAAGTTATTTGAATAATAAAATTATAAATAGAAGAGCCTAGGATTTGAAAAAAAATACACATCTAAATTGGCACTATATAGTCAAGATCTTTCATTACACTTATTCTCCTAGAAAATATGAAATATTTGATTGCTTTCCATTGATCTCACTCTTTACTTCCAACCAACACATATTCTCTAAGGGTTACATGGATCCCTTCTTCCATCCTCTTTAACTCTGGTTCATCCCAAACTTCAAAAACTATTTCCTTAATTTCACTCATCTTACTAACATGATCTAACTTTAACACATCATCTTCTTTTGTGGATAGGGACAAGGAACATTTTTATAGCATTTTGAAAACCCCCAACTTTGATCTTCACTTTAGCATTTGTTAAAATGGGACTTACAAATATTGCATACATATAAGTTCACACATCCATGTAGATGCTTAAATAATCTATAATCTAATGACATTATGGAGATTAAGATAAGATAAACTCTAGTGATACCATATGCACTTTGGCACCTTCTCAATCTCTTTTCTCCTTTAATTTATCAACTTAAGGAGTGTTAGATCTTCCTAATGTGAGAAGTAAATGGAAAGACATTGATACAACTTAAATAAAATACCTATAGAACTCACATACCTCGAAACAACATTATCAGAGATATTTTGTTCCCATAGGTTGTGGACTTGTTTCCATTACCTTAATACCTATATAATTTTAAAACTAAAAGGTCAATAAGATTAAATCATATTGGTTGGGTTCTCTATTCCTATTTCATCCCCTATTGCAAGTTTGAGAAGAATTGTAAAGATTGAACTTTTGACAACATCTTCCACATCAACAATTTATGAAATATAAGGGGGTTGGTTATATGTTAGTCAAAATCCAAATATCGACAAAAATAAATAATTTCTATTAAATGAAAGATGTACATGGTTCAACCAACTTTTCAAACAAAATGTGTATATCTACAAAAAGGAAGAGTGCCAACCTAAACTATCAAATACACTAACAATATATTAACATGAGATATTGCATTAAAAGTGGAAAAAAATAGTTTAAACTAGCTTTAGAGAGAGAGAGAGAGAGAGAGAGAGAGAGAGAGAGAGAGATCCATCAAAGTACATTAGTAAGAAGAAATAAGATATTTCAACTATCTTGTCAAAATCATCAATGCATGACAATAATACTAGATTAAACAAGAACTTAATATACATACAACATAATAGATTAGTAGGTCAATTACAAGAAAATCATAATATTTAAATCTTGAAGAATTTTCGGATAGGAGCTAGAGAAACCTATTTCACACAAAACATCAAGGTGGGAATATTATAAGAGTGTGTTTCCAATTCCACCCTACTACAAAGAATTTATGCTTCCCTAGAATTTCTCTTGACATGAAATACACCCAACCTAACTAGAAGTAGTCTAACAAAGTAGAATTCATATGAGTAATGGAATTTTGTAGATTAACACACACTTTTAAGAGTTAAAAAATGATATCATTATACTCATGAGTAGTTATGCAATATGAAAGCCATCAGCATTCTTCACTTGAAGAAATTCTATGCCTAAAGCTCTTATGGCTAAGTTATTTGTACATACTTTACCATCGTGAAAAAAAAATCCTAAAAATAAAAAAATGTCTTGAAAAAATGATTATCTTAGTGAAAACCTCACAATAGGCACTTTGATGTATCAACAACGGAAAAAAAAAAAAAAAAAAAACAAAAAACAATTTGTTTAATAAAAAGTCCTTTTTTTTTTCCCCAAGTGGTGAAAACTTGGAAAGAGGTGCTACTTGAGACCCTTGCAACTATGTCTATCACTCCTACTTTGCACTCACTCACTTCATTTTGCCCTGCCTAGCTTGGAACTCACTCTTGCATCTAGGTCTAGGGGACACAATTGTTCATCTTATTGGGGTATCTGTCTGCACTGACACTTCTTTGGCAACTTGCTCAACAATGTTTCTCAACACTTTCCCTTGACATCGAGTGTTTCTCAACACTTTACAGATACCTTAGTTTCAGTCTAGGATGCTATGATATTTATCACTACTAGATGCGAATCTTAAAGATGGTCATGCTACTTACACACACAAACTTAAACATTAAACTTGTTGAGACTTGATGAACTTTATTTTTCTTTGTGTGCTACCTATGATAATTTCTTTTCTGATTATTCCCTCCCTAATAGTCTTTTAAGGATGTCATGGACTAGAAGACTAGAGGTATGGGGCATGTTTTACTTGTTTTATGCTTGTGGGTATACTTTGTTGATCTAAAAGTCTCATGAGTATCCATGCTTGTCCTAATTGACATTTTGGGCCTACAATATACCATCCTTGTCTATTTTTGCAAGACCACACTCGGGGGTTATCCTAACACTTATGCCTTGGTACAAGTGTAATCTTGTTATACCAAACTCAGGGAATCTAACTACATTAGTCATCTTGACCTACATGTATTTGATTTTTAGTTTGGATTCCCACACACCTATTTGATATAGATCATATTCATATCCTCATAGTTATAATAGTGAGCATTGTATGATCTTTCGATGTCCTTAATAAAGCTCAATAATGAAATTAGAGTCTAAATGTTATGTGTCCCTTGCAGTTTGCATTGTATGATTATTCTAGCTTAGTCTTGCATCTTGCATAAGGAGAGGGCTCTCTCTTTGTCTTTCATGGACACGTCAGCTAACTGTGTTCATCTCTTTTCAATTCTCATTGATCATATCTTTCACTCCTCATTTATCATGTTCACCCAATGCTTCTTATGTTTTCCTCTCATTACAAGGGGTTAATCTCATCATCACATCTAATCTATCCAAGGATTACATTCTCAAAGAACATGAGTCTACATCATAAACATGAAAGCGAAAACATCTATGAGAGGGATACATCCATGACCATAGAAACATAAAACATGAGCATACACAAGAAAAATCATGTGAAAATATAGGAATGATTGTTGAAGCATCCATAAAAATCCATTAAATGAGCACAAGAAAAAAAACTACACAATGAAGCTCAATCGAATCCAGTATCTCATTCATATATATATATATATATATACACACACACACACACATATACATATATACATACATACATATATACATACATAAACATACATATATACATATACATACATATATACATACATACATATACATACATATATACATATATATATATATATATACATATATGTATATATATATATATATATGTATATATATATATATATGTATATATATATATGTATATATATATGTGTGTATATATATATATATGTGTATATATATATATATGTATATATATACATATATATATGCATATATGTATATATATACATATATATGTACATATATATGTATATATATACATATATGTATATATATATATACACATATATATATATATATACATATATATATATATATATGTATATATATATGTATATATGTATATATATATATGTATGTATGTATGTATGTGTATATGTATATGTATATGTATATGTATATAAATCTCAGAATAGTTTGGACAAGGCAGTGACAAAAAACTTAGTCATTATCTATCAGTACATGTTGAGTGATCAGAGTGAGTCGAGCAATCAGTGCGAGCTGAGTGATTAAAGCATGCCAAGCATCACTTGTCACACAATACATGCTGAGCAGATAGTATGTGTCGAGGCACTCATGAACCAAGAAGACTATACATATTGAGTGATTCAAGAGCCAAGTAAATAATGTATGTCGAGCCATTCAGAAGCCAAGTTGCAATATTGAGAATGTACTGATGGTCAAGCATCAAAGCCTTCAAATGCTGAGTGAATAGTTTTGTTCATAGTTATTTGTAATGACACAAACTTTTATGTAAACCATTTTTGGGCTAACATAATGATTTTTTTACAATTCTAAAATATATGTATGGAGGTATATTATGAATCCCTATGAAATACATGCAACCAATCAAATTAAGGGATGTTCTAAGTGGCAATATGGATCAACCTCAATCGTTGATTCTTACCTAATCCTAGCCCACCTATGTTTACTCAAGGAAGAAAATCCTAAGGAGTTTGTATGAGCCATATGAGTGGAAGGAAATGAATGCTAAGTGCAGAGAGAGAATTTGTGGTGGCCATGAAGGTTGTGACAATTAACTGAATTGTGAAATCAGTTAGAGAGAATAGAGGAAAGAAGAGACAGGATATAGGAGACATATATGATCAGAAGGATCAAGGATACATCAGGAAAGAGAAGATCTGACATCTAGCAATAGAATGCTAACCAAAGGATTATGGTGCTAAATCATTTTAACAGGTGATACAAAGAAAATATCCCAATAGAGTAGTCCTAATAGACTTGTGTAAATCTCTTGATCGAGTGCTTGCTTTATTGTAGGTTTAAGTCCTCTAACAAGGCATGCTTTTAGCAAGGTATTGAAATCCTTTGATAGGGTGAGACCTAACAATATTTGTAAGCCTTTAAAATGGCAGACGTCTCATAGGGTAGATCATAGTTTATGGTCAAACTTATTATAACCTTAATTGGCTACACTCTATAGCTGCAATAGTGTAGATTTGTGGGTATCATCCCCACCCTAGTTTTACCTTCTCATTGGAGGGTTTTTGGGTAACAAATTTATTGTTTCATGTATTATTTGTTTCATGCTATCGTTGAACATGTGTAGTTAGCTATTTTAGTTTACATGCTAAATTATGATATGGATGTGTGGTGAATGTTTTATGGTTAAAGTTTTGAAGTGTTGATTCACCCCCCCTAGAGTTTACTTTCCAATTGTTACTTCCAAAAATTGGTATCAGAGCTTGATTCTATAGAAAGGAAAGCTTTACAACTTTGGAGGAAAGATCTTGAAAATGGAAGTCTACAAGTTGGGAAATATTATTGAGAACTAGAAGATTGAAGTACAACTTTCCCTACACCAACTCAATGAAACAAGAGATGAACTGCAACATTCATTGAAGAGAAGAAAGGAATTGGTTATTGAGCTAAATGACACTCATTACTAAGAAGAATATAGTACTAAATTGTTTGAGAATGGAAATTCAAGTGAGTTTGATGCAGTAGTTCTAGATATGATGGAAAAGAACAATGCCCTAACTGAAGAGGTCATAATTCTTAAGACCGAACAAAAATTCCAACCAATATTACTATGTGAGGTGACCGAACATAAAAAGAAAGCTGAGAAAAACAAAGTCATGATTGAAGATGACAAAACAAAACTAACCAACAGACTGGAAGAGAAGACATCATATGTGCAAAAGTTTACTAACATGCAATTGGATACAATGAATCAACTGATTATTGTAAACCATGAGTTGAATGGAAAGGACATTGAGATCACAACTATAAAGTTACAAAATGATCAACTAATGAATGAATTGAGAGCAAAAAAGGAATTTTTTGAAAGCTTCAACAAACTTAGTGAAGCCATCAAATACTTTGAGAAACTGATGAGATCTCCAAGACCTAAAAATGACATTGTTGGATTGGGATACACAAGTACTGAGGAAGGAGAATTATCTAAAAGTGGTGAACAAATGAATAACAAATGTAAGAACTACAAACCCACTTGTCATAATTGTGGAAAGCTAGGTCATACCACAAATGTTTGTAGAAGCAATAATGCAAACTAGAACTCTAAGAAGAAATTCAAGGGTTACTGTCATAAGTGCAATAAGAAAGGACATCAAACACATGAATGTAGGACCAAGACCTTAAGCACTTAGAGATTTGAAGGATACTACCACAATTTTCAAAAGTATGAACATAAAGCATATGAATGCAAATCTAATGCCAAGTGGAGATCAAACAAGCAGATAAAGGTAGAATAAAATGGAAAATCCTATGATTGGGATTACAATACAAGGTACATTTGTCACTATTGTCAAGATTATAGACATGTTCTTGAAAATTGCATTAGAACACATTTTAGAGGCAACTACAATAGATGGTTGAGTGAGAATACATGCTTTAGTTGTCTCAAGACTGGTCATGTCAGTAAAAAACTATCCAACTAGGTCACTAGCACTGAGTAATGGAAACAATAAAGGCAAAGAAAAGATCAATGTTGAGAAGGTCAAAGTGCAGATGAACAAGACATAAAAGAAGAAGAAAGATTGCAAAACATCAAGCTTAGACGAGGTCACTTTATCCAATGGATTAGGTGATCACATCTCCCCCAGCTAGGTAATCAAGAGGTGTGTATGGGATTGATAATTCAAATGTTATATTATACATCAATTCCAAGAATCAAAGATCTAAAAAGATTATATATGCATGAATTAAGATGTAATGTATTGGTTAGAACCTAGAAGAAAACTATAGTTTTGTTATTTTTCATGTTGTTGCTGAGCATTGAAAGTTTCATAGTTATTGTCAAGTGATGGAATTGTGATTAGTATTTTTCGAGCATAGAGATCACTTATAAGTCGAGTGAGTGGGAAGTTCTATGATAGCCGATCTTACAACTATGTAAGGACTAAGCATTTATTGTCGAATATGAAGGGTTATATAGTCAATTTTTTACTCATTTGCATTCATCAACAATTGAAGTGAGCATGAAGAGCATGAAGATGAATTGGAAAAGGAGACTCTAGTATTTAAAAATTGGATTTGACTGCTACTCGAAAAAATTCATTAAATTAAAATGTATTCAACTTCTGTTGAGTTACGTTGTTTGAATTTTCATAAACCCTAAGTAGTCAATATGGCAACCAACTCTTTTATGAATGTTAGAAAAGAGGGAAAGGAGGTTTTTAATGTTCATTTGATAAGTAATGATGTAAGACAACCACCTTTCCAAGCAATACTTGAGATAGCATACAAAGGAGACCTGTTTGGCACATTGTCGATGATACCACCAAAAGTTCTCAAGATTCAAGATGTTAGCTGTTACTATACAGGAAAGATAGGAGAAGTAGGTGACATGGAAATAAGATATTCCTACAAAAAATTGTGTGATAATAGAGTCTTGAGGGAAGAATACAAAATCATTGAATGTAAAGGGTTAAATCGTGCCCTAAATTTTCCTCAAGTGTTTAAGACTGAATGGATATAGATTGTTCTGAGCCACATACATGATAATTATATATCGTTTGAAGGTGGACCAATTAAGCTCACAAAGAGGATCATTAGTCGAGTATCAAGGTACCCTACCCTTGATCGACCCAAGAGCATATG
This sequence comes from Cupressus sempervirens, assembly GCA_028749045.1. NCBI lineage: Eukaryota > Viridiplantae > Streptophyta > Pinopsida > Cupressales > Cupressaceae > Cupressus > Cupressus sempervirens. The sequence continues at coordinate 232,974,684 of CM053793.1, forward strand.
AAGTAATGCGAAGGAGGTGATTGAGAAGAAAACAAGTGCAGTATGGAACAAGAAAGGGATGTCTATTAACAAAATATCATATCCCTTAATTGTCTTTGTACTGAGAGTAATTACTCACAAGCTTTTAGTCTACCCAATTGAACAATGTATCACGTATGGTTGTTGATTTGGGTTACAAGATAGTAAAGAGGGACCATTCCTATGATCTTGCCAAGTTGCAACTACAACAACTATCAAAAAAATTGGAGGCCATCAGGAAAGTAAAAATTCCATCATGAAAATTAGGTTCTTTACTTGTTTGCATATTCTTTTATGTGCAAAACACCTTACCCATTGGCATAGTTGCTTGGAAGACCAATTGGCATAGTTGCTTGGAAGACCAACGGGCCAATTGCTTAATAGATTTCAAAATTCATGGAGCAACTAGCTGATAATTTTGATTCAGTAATGACAAGTTAATTTGAGGATTTTAAGAAATCCATAAAATAGAGGTTAAGAATCCCTATATCACTTGTGGAGAAACATTATGATGATGTTTGCTTCCTAGTAGATGTAGACTACACATATGTGCAGGTAACCATACCTAGGATCAGATGGTTGAAGCCCTTGCCATATGAGATAAATGTAGATGAGGCCTCTACAGCTATTGCAACTCTATTAGCAGAAGATATTGACAACAATAGAACCTCATTTGGGAATTATGAGGAAGCCAAATCAAGAATAACAATAGACTCAAAAACAATTATTGTTCTTAGGAAGAAGAACAAACTGATGAAAAAGTTGAAGGAAAGATTTGGTGAAGGAGAAGAAGAAGAAGATGATGGAGAGGAAGAGCAAGGCCAATCCCCATTGGCATTAACTCAAGGTCAAGGAGAAGATTAAGAAGAAGATGCAGAAGGTTCCAAGGGAGAAGAAGCTGAGGAAGCACCAAAGGACACAAAGGCCAAGAAGAGAAAGGCAAAAGAACAAATAGTGGAGAAACCTAAGAAGAAACCACAAAATAAGCATGCAATACCTACTACTAGGTCTATCACCAAGGCAACCACTATTCAAGAAAAAGAAGTTGCTAAGCCTAAAGGCAAGAGGACATTTGACATAGTAAAGCTGAGTGAGCCTATTAATAAAACATACAAGAGATTGAAGAAGAAGTCAGTGCCTCAACCTGATTCAGATGAGGATAAAATAGAGTTAGATGACACGAGTCAATTTAAGGTGATAAGCCACAATCCCTCCTCTAATTTCCACAATTTGTGTGATATATCAAGCCAAATGCAGATTTATCTAGCTTCACATATTGAATTTGATAAGCTAGGGAAAGTTAAACAGAATACTATTGAGGAAGCCATATATGTTGTGATGGCTACATTCAAATAAACTCCTCTAGAAATTGCCAACTCACTACCCAAGATTCTATATGACCGAGTTGAGTAGAAATGGCAATACAACTTGCAAATTGAAAGACAAATTAGGGAATCAACTTTAGCCCAAGTTATGCTAGAATTGGACAAAAGGAAGATTGCTAAAGCTATGGAAAAGCACAAGACTAAATTTGCCCCCAAATACAAAGCTTTCCATTTCTTGACAAAGAATATTGAAGATACAATGACTAAAAGCAAAACAATTTGGAAATCAATATATGCATCCACTCCAGCAATTAAAGAAAAAGTTGAACAAGAAATGCAAGATCAAAAGAAAAGTGAACAAGAGATAGTAGAGATTGCAAAAGAGGTTCCAGTCAATGATGGTAATGTCGAAGGTACTGAGGAGATAGTAGCAAAAGAAGCCACAACTGAGGAACCACATCAAGATACATAGGATGCTCAAGATGAACAAGTACCGAGTGTCAGTCCTCCACATATAGACCAAGTACTTCAATAGGACTTAGTGCAAATAAAGGATGTTCCTAATAATTAAGCTTAGAACATCAATCACTTGACTGAAGAAGACTTGAAAAAGATATTGAAGGATTCCACCATGCAACACAATTATGTACTAATCCTATACAGGTGAGAACATAGGAGATTGAGAAGGCAAAACTTGCATCTGCAGGGGAGAAACCACAAGAAACATCCAATGTGCCCCCTCAATCTACTGAGGTAAATGTGATAGACTCGCATGATAAATAAGTAGATCAAAGTGTAAACCAAGGACAACATGATGCAACACACCAGGTACCATCTGTTATGCCTACTGTTGTATTTAAATTGAAAGAGGAAGAAGCACAAAATGTCACAACATTAGTGCCAAGTCTCAATAGTTTTGTTTACAAGCTTTGGTAACAATTAAGAAAGATGGAATTGAAGTAAGACTGGGTCAAGAAATAAATCATGTACCTACTCCACAAACACAAGTTGAAGTACAACAGGTAGAGAGAAAAGATGATAAGCCTGAAGAGTTGCAGGTGACTACTGCACTAGAGGAACAAATTGTCATACAGACTCTAGTTATCCTACCAATTTTTGTTACTCCTCCTAGTAGTTAGGCTCTTCAGAGGTCAAGCACACATGTTACACCTTTGCAAATATCACGACCAAGTGCTAGTCAATCAAGGAGCATAGATGATACATCTTTTGGAGATGTATGTTTAGATGAGGTGATTGAGTTGCTCAAATTTGATCTAGCAACAATCATAATTGAAGAGATGAGCATACTACATGAAGCTCTATAGAGAAAGAAGACACAAGAAATGATGAGAAGAGAGTATAAGCAAAAACAAGTTTTGCATGAAATAAAAGACATATTTTATGATGCTTTCAATCTCCCTGAGATGAAAGAAGACAAGACCATCATTGAACAACTTTTCACTATTGTTGACAAAATAAAGGATGAAGACCTGAACACAAATGTTAAACTTTTAGAATGGTTTGAAAGGAAATTTCACACTAAGGTACTTGAGGAGATATCTAGTGCTATTGCACTAAGACAAGTTGATCTAGCAACCAAAATGGAGAGTGTGAAGTAGGTGTTAGAGAATATTTTCTCTCTCTCTACACCAAGCTATGTGATGTGAATCTTTTCACACAAGAAGTTTAGAGGGTTATCGACCAATTGCAAGGAGATTTACAAACAATTACTACTTTTAAGTTATCTCCTGGTCAAAGCCAAACTCATTTTCAAAGATTACCATCTACTCAAGGTATGCTCACTAAGCTGAAATCACAAGATACAAACATTTGAGCTACCTTGATAAGTATTCAATCCATGTTGACCCCACACATCGAAATATTGTATAAGGAACTAGCCTATGCTGAGACATTGATGAAGAAAGATAATAAAATTTCAACTCACGATGGCTTAATTGACCTTGCTGCCCAACTAGACATTCAATATCAATCTCTAGGGGTAGCATGCGACAATTGGGATGTAGCCCTAAAGATTATAATGGAGATCCATAAATAATTTTTAGATAAATACACTATCAGTGTACCACCCATGACATAAGTGTCAAAAAAGGATGATTATGAAGTTTTGAGTAAGTGGGAGTGATATTGCAGAAACAGGGAACAAAAAATCTACTCAGTAGCAGTATCAAATTTAGATACAGAAAGAAAACATTTACTTAGGGGGAGTAATGGAGAAATAAGGTATGATGGTTAGTCATCCATGTTGCAAAATTTTGATGTTTTGAAATTTTGTATGAGATCCAAGTCACTGATATATTGTTTGAGTTATGCTCATAATAAGGACTGTATATGCATGACAACGTGTTTTTACCACTCGTGTCAAAAGCATAGATTGTTAATCTTAGATTGGTTTAGATGAGGTAGTGACAAAACACTTAGTCATTATCTATTAGTATTTCAGTGTATGCTAAGTGATCAGAGTAAGCTGAGCAATCAGTGCAAGCTGAGTGATCAAAGCATATCAAGCATCAGTTGTTAGACAATATATGTCGAGCAGATAGTATGCATCAAGTCACTCATGAGCTTAATGGACTATACATGCCAAGTGATTTAGAAGCCAAGTAAATAGTATATGATGAGCTATTTAGAAGTCGAGTTACAAAATTGAGAGTGTAGTGATGGTCGAGCATCAAAGCCTTCATATAACGAGTGAACAAATTTGTTCATAGTTGTTTGTAATGACACAAACTTCTATGTAATTTAGTTTTGGGCTGACATAATGATTGTTTTACTATTCTATAAGATATGTATGGAGGCATATTATGAATCCCTATGCAATACATGCAACAAATCAAATTAAGGGATGTTCTAAGCGACAGTATGCATCAGCCTTAGCCGTTGATTCTCACCTAATCCTTGCCCACCTATGTTTACTTAAGGAAGAAAACCCTAAGGAGTTTTTATGGGTTGTATGAGTGGAAGGAGACAAATGCTAAGTGCAAAGAGAGAATTCATAGTGGCTACAGAGGTTGTGATAATGATTTGAATTGTAGAATCAACTAGAGAGAATAAAGGAAAGTAGAGAGAGGATAGAGGAGACATATTTGATTCGAAGGATCAAAGATACATCAAGAAAGAGAAGATTTGACATCTAGCAACATAGTGATAGCCGAGGGATCATGGTGCTTAATCATTTTAACAGGTGATATAGAGAAAATCTCCTAACAGAGTAGTCCTAACAGACTTGTGTAAATCTCTTAACCAAGTGCTTGCTTTATTGTAAGTTTAAGGAGACACACTTTTAGTAGGGTGTTAAAATCCTTTAATAGGGTGAGACCTAATAGTCTTTATAAGCCTTTAACAAGGAAGACCCCTCATAGGGTAGATCATAGTTTATGGTCAAACTTATTGTAACCTTAATTGGATACACTCTACAGTTGTAGTAGTGAAGATTTGTGGGTGTCATCCCCACCCCAGTTTTACCTTCTCATTGGAGGGTTTATGGGTAACAAATTTATTGTGTGATGTGTTATTTGTTTCATACTATGGATGAACATGTGTAGTTAGCTATTTCAGTTTACATGTTGAATTATGAGATGGATGTGTGGTGAATGTTTCATGGTTAAAGTCTTCAAGTGTTGATTCACCCCCGCCCTTCTATGAGTTTACTTTCCCATTGTTATTTCCAACACACACACACACACACACACAAATGAATGAGTGTATATTTACATGTTGTGTGTGTGGAATGCAGGCCTCAAATCCTCACAGACACTTCAACATGGTCATTACCTACGAGATCATCCCAAAATAAATATTGTATTGTTTATTTGAAAAGTCTAATAGAGTGACCTATTGCCTTCTAACTAGAAGGATTATGCCTTTACTCTTAGAATGAGAAACGGGTAACCAAACCTCTAGAATGAAGGATTTATGTAGCTAAATGAAAGTGCAATTAGTCTAGATGAGAGATGCAATTGTTAATCTAAGAAATTAAGAAGCATAGTATGCTAAATGGATGCATATTTAAAATCTAAATAATATTACATTGAAAGAAATAAAGCTATTGAAATGTGAGCAAAGTGAGTAAGAATTTCAGCATAAGTTTGATGCAAATTCCAAAATCCATCCTCTATGATGAGGAATGGAGAGCTTCTTTTATAGAATCCAAGAGGTGATCGACGATCGAGATTAATAGGAATGGATGATCAAGATTGAAGAGGAGAGCCAATCATAAAGGAAACTTCCTCATGAAAAGGGAGTTAACTGGTTACCTTTGAGTGATAAAAGGAGCTGACTAATTGCCTTTTGAGTGATAAAAGGAGCTGACTAATTGCCTTTTAAGTGATAAAAGGAGTTGACTGACTACCTTTTGAGTGATAAAAGGAGCTAACTTACTACCTTTTCAAATGATAAAAGGAGCTAACTGATTCCTTTTTGAGTGATAAAAGGAGCTAACTGATTCCTATTTGAGTGATAAAAGGAGCTAACTGATTCATTTTTGAGTGATAAAAGGAGTTAACCGATCACCTTTTTGAGAATGTTTAATTTAATAAAATAGAATATGACTTCAGAAATGGATAACTTTAACTAATTGAATAATTAAATTCAATAATTAAAAAGAGGAGATGTCTTATTAAATTAAATGTATTTAAATCCTTTGTATATTAGCTAAAGAAGTAATTTTAATTTAATTAAAGTAGAACACTTATAATTGAATTAAATTAAATCAATAGGTTTATGTATCTAATTTGAGTTGATATTTAGGAATTAAATAAATAATATGATTAATGTAGATTAGGATTTTTTGCATTTGACACCTAGGTCAAGTAGCGATTATCAAAATTAGAATTGCCTAGCAAAATAGGACTTAGGAATAATTGAATAAACCAAAGTTGGTTAATATGGCAATGTGCCAATTTTGGGGTATTACATTTGCCCCTCTTTGAATGAATGTGTGAGTAACACATTTGATTCAAAGAAATCAGAAGTATAGATCAAGAAATGATATTGGTTCTAAAATTGATGATACAAAGACCAATTGATTAGCTTTTAAAGGTTATCTCCAAAATGAAACTTAACCTAAAGGGATCCAATCAGAACACCTAGATACCAAAGTTGATTGTATAAAGATTGTCAAATTTTATAGAATTTTTCCCAGAACGAGACTCAACTCTCAAGAGTCGAGGTTTAGACTATCCCAATACTTGTCCATTAAAAGATGATAAGATTAAAGATGATTCATAGAATTATCCCCACAACGAGGCTTAATTCTTAGCAAAATTTAAGATTATCTCCAGATCAAAGATTAATCCTTAGCAAGAATTTGGAATTATCTCCAGAATAGAGCTTAATGCCCCAGAGTCTAGATAGAATGCTTGAATACTAGTCCATAAAAGATAGTAAGATCCAATCATGAGTCATAGAATCATCTTCAGAATGAGACTTGATACTCAAGAGTCAGGGTTTAGATTGTCCCAATACCTGTCTATTGAACTCTGACCAAAAATGTTATAAGATGTGATCAACTGATCAAAAGATGAGATAAATAACATAGATGCTAGATAGAAGGGAGCAAGATGCCTTGAGTGATGAGGACATAAGATTCAAATTGAGTTAAAATTCAGATTCAATGATGTAATCATCCTGCCCCATTGGGAGCGAATCAAAAGATGACACACCAGAAATGTGATGTAGCATAGTATGTTAAAAGATACTAAAGAAATCTGAGGTTTAGAAGAACATAAAAGAGATTAGAATAATTAGAAGAAATATAGAAGAGATCAAAGCAATATGAAGAAATATAGAAGAGATTAGAATGATCAAAATAATATAGAAGAGATCAGAATGATCTAAAGAAAAATAGAGGAGATCAGAATGATTAGAAGAATTTAGAAGAGATCAAAACGATCAGAAGAAATATAGAAGAGATCAGAATGATTTGAAGAATTAAGAAGAGATCAGAATGATCTAAAGAAAAATAAAGGAGATCAGAATGATCAGAAGAATTTAGAAGAGATCAGAATAATTCAAAGAAATATGGAAGAGATCAGAATGATTAGAAGAAATATAGAAGCTAATTTGAAGTGATTTTGAGGTCCAAAAGACTAATTTTGACCAAAGTTTGACCAAATTTGACATTTTCCAAAAAAATTGGAAAATTTGAAGAAAGTGTGATTTGAAAATATTTCAAGATTCACAAAGTATCAGAAAAAAATGGATTGCACAAGCGTTCAATCATGTCGGTCCCAAAATTTTAAAATGTGATTTTGTGCTGTTTAAGTGTTAGATTTTGAACTTGATCTCGAAAATAGATTCAAAGTAGTCAAAGTAGCCAAGAAGGTGATTAATCAATCATTTGTGCAGTTGTGAAGAAACATGATACTTTGAAGAAGCCGAAAATCCCACATCACAAAGGATGCAAGTAAATCAATGATCAAACTTATGCAAGCAGAATATGCAATGCAACCCTATGCTAGATGCAACCTTAAACTAGATACAACCCTAGGTCTAGTTACCAAGCTTCAAAAATTTTCATCACTGAGCATATAGCGAAACCCCATATGTCATACAATTCCCACTGATATTACAATCATGGAAATATGAATCAGACATATGTTCTAGTTTTGTCAGGATTAAATGTAAGCATTTGAGGCACAAGAAGCCAAAATGACCAAAACATTTTTCCCTTTTAATATAGCAAGTGAACATAAGCATCAGAGCATAAATGCTAGGATGACTAGAATGTTTCTTGCATGTAGACACAACAGACACACGGGAGATCCCTCTTATGCTAGGTAATCAATAAGTATTTTTTCCACAACAACCCTTGTGCCCGTAACCTGAGATAGAAGTTGCCATATATACTCGCAGTGACCCGTATGTTCACTTAGCAGGACGAGTATCAACATTTACTGTAGCATAAAGAGTTTACTTCAACAAGCAAAAAGAAGAACCAACCTCATTGATTTATCCATATAAAAGGAGTCGAGGTACACACTGTATATGAGCAATGTTAGTATGCTAATAGAAACCAAATTTAAATAAAGCTTCTACAAACTAAACAAAATTCATAAACTTCAAGATAGACTAAGATGAGCTCTCAATTGAGAATATGAGCCATTAATGGGCTCTCTTCAATGAGAAGCTCTCTTGTTGAGTAGCTTTGTCTAAATAGATAGGATGTATGCTCAAGCTTATGCTTCAAAAAGGGCTTGGAAGAGTCATTTATGGCCTAGTGGGCTTCATAAAGTTTTATGGTTGAGATATTTTGAAGGAGATGAGAGCAATTTCGACTTGGGCTTGATTAGGAGAGTTTTAAGCTTGCTTAGGATTGTGCAAATGATTAGAGGATGGATTAGGATGGTTTAGGATTAGCTTAGGGATAGGCAAGTGGATGGCATTTAATGAGGGTGGGTGAAGGAGGAGATATTTGTTAACTTTGGCTTGGGTTAGTAAGTTTTAACCCATGTTTAGGGAATGTGACAAGGTTAGGAGGGGATTAGGATTAGGTTTAAAGACATCTTCTAGAAGAGTCTAGACTTTGGATGAGGATAAAGACTTTCTAGAATAGTCTAGAATTTCCTAGGATGAGGATGAAGACTTTCTAGAAGAGTCTAGAACTTCTTAGGATGAGGATAAATTAGATTTTTAGGAAATAAATAAAGTTTTATTTATTTCAAGGGTTTGGGTTGAGGAGATATTTATTAAAACTTTTTTAATAAACATGAGGATTAATATTTGATCTTAATTAAATATTTTGATTTGGGATTAGGGGTAGGAAATGATGGGATTAGCGTTTAATCAAAATTAAAGAAGGATTAGAAGATTTTGGAAGAGGTTAGTGGTCTTAAGGAAATTGGCCAAGTTTTGGGCACAAAATAATTTTTTTATTTATTTTGGGTTTTTTGGTCAATTTATTAATTAAATAATTAATAAATAAGAAAATAATGTTTAAATAAGATTAAATATTTTTGGGAGGGATTCCTTAATTAAATATTTTTAATTAAGATAAAGGGATTTAATGGCATAAAAATAAATAAATAAATAAATAAATTAATTAATTAATAAATGATGATGTCATCAAAAATTTTTCAGAAAATAAAAATACTTTATTTTCTAAAGGTTTTTAGGTGTCTACATTTTGCCCCTCTTTGATGTGATGCCGCAAGTGGCATGGCATCAAAGATAAGAAAATAAGATGCCCAAGGCTAGAGCAGAAGAGGAGAAAATGGATTGCGAGATGCCCCCTCAAGAAGGTGGCGGGGAGAGAAAGCGAGGCTCGATGGCTTCTTGAAAAGTACAAGAATCTCGGATGAGCAACGAAAATCAAATTGGCAAAGAGAAGGGGCTGAATTAGCTCAAACTCTCACTATGGGAGAATGATAAAGGAGAATCAGATGCATAAGAGGAAGCAAGCTTAAGACTTTAGGGAAGGTGGAGGATGAAGGAGCGGAGCGCTATAAAAAGGAATCTAGGATAGGGAGATGGATGAGGGGATTATAAAGCTAATGCAATAGAATTTCAAAGAGTTAGATTGGCGGAAGATGGGTTTCGGAGATCCCTAGGACTAGGATTGTGGATCTTGAAAGATGAGGCTTGGTGGATTGATTTGGATTGGTGGATCCCTAAGACTAGGATTCTGGATCCCTAAAGCTAAAGGTGAGGAGTGATTCAAAGAGATACTGATGCATAAGCTAGGGTAGGAGAGATGAATGTTGGATATGGATGGGGGATAATGGAGATGAAGGAAAACCATTGAAGCTTTTTGAGCGGGGGGATACTTCAAAGAGAAGTACCACCATGTAGTTGAGCACTAGATTTGCTATAGGACTGTTGGTTAATTGCCAAGGTTACCAAGAACATTAAGACCTTTTCACCAACTGTCCACAGGACTGACGAACTGACTCAAAACAAACGCACAAGGATTGCCCCAGTATCACACATGAATCCCAGAGGAAGCAGTGTGGAAATGACACTGGGTAACCCACAAGCAGAAAAGAAAACAAGCAAAAGACATGATCAAGACCTTACGCTCTGATTGCCCCATTCGCAGTATACCATGATATGGAAGATCGTGGCAACCTTGAGGAGGGAACAAGGAGATTGCTTGGAAAAGATATTTCAAAACCCAACAGGGAAGAGTCCAAATCAAAAGAAAGTGAAAATCCAAAAGAGAACCATTTGCCAATGAGATGGATAGGACGAGGTACTAACAGACCAAGATCAGACATGAGGAAAGCTATATCCTGCAAGGACCTATCGAAGAGCACCTAAGCTGGTGGATTTGGATGAGTGATACGTATGACAAGCTGAACTAAGAAAGATAACACTTTGGTCATAGGAAATCTAGCTAAAGGATGCATTGGAATAGCTAACCAAGATGTGTGATGGGTGCAAGATGCTGATCAAGGATGAATTGACACGGACATTGGATAGATACAATGGTACTAAGCTAAAGAGGATGTACAAGCTGATGGACCAAGATATGTTACAAATGTACAAGTTTGTTCATGTTTTGGTTTTTGTGAGATAGAAATGTTTGTGAAGGATGAGATGTCTATAATAGGTGATAGGTGGATAGGTAGATGGTTTGCGAAAAGCTTAAGTGAAAATGGGGTTTTCTGTGTGCACGTGATAGTATACAAGCTAGGATACAAGATTATTTACAGGCTGGAATATGGTACAAACTTTGGACAAGATTCGGATATACAAGGTATGGTACAAGATTTACAAGGTATAATACAAGCTTTGGTACAAGATTTTACAAGCTGAGGTACAATATTTTACAAGCTGTACAGGAGGTATTTACAAGCTCCATTAGATTTTGGATATTTGGTTGGAACACCAAGAGAACAAGTAGGTGTTTTATGGGATGGTGGGTGAATGGATGAGGGATAGGATAGTGATAGATAATGGATTAGTCTTAGTACACAAGGCACCTTAATTACCAAGTTTTCACCAAGGTACCTATCCAAGGCGCTTGAATTGCCAAGTTTTCACCATTGGACGCTTATTTCTCTTTACTATTTTTTAAAAATATTTTTCAAAAGTTGGGTATACCAAGGATCTTCAAGCATAGAACTTCTTGAAATGAATGATGTTAGTAGGATCATTCAAAAGTTCTCCTTCCGGTGTAGATAGCTAATAGGCTTCAGAGCCAAAGGAAGCAGTGAAAACATAAGGACCAAGCCATGTAGGTTCAAACTTGCCTTTCTTTTCTCGATCTGCTTAGACTTTTATGTTTTCTTTGAGGACCATGTCACCTGGCTGAAAGTGTCGTGGAAGCACCTTCTTGTTAAAATTCCTTTTGAGACGAGTTTGATAGACTGTGAGATGATCATAGGCTTGTTGTCGCTTCTCGTCTAAGAGATCTAGCTGGGTGAGTTGAGCTACTCTGTATTCTTCATCTGATATTTGCCCTTGCAAAGATATGCGCAAGGAGGGAAGTTCAACCTCTATAGGTAGTACCGCTTTGGCACCATAGACTAGGGAGTATGGAGTTATGCCTGTGGATGTACGGACGGAAGTTCGATAGGCCCATAGGGCTGGATTTATTTGTAGGTGCCAATCACGGCCGGAATCATTGACAACTTTCTTTAGGATTTTGAGGAGGATTTTGTTAGTTGCCTCTGCCTGGTCGTTACTTTTGGGAAATATGGGCTAGAAAAGCGGTGATGGATGTGGAGGGAAGTGCATAATTCTTCCATGTTGAGATTTTCAAAGTTACCTTCGTGGTCAGTGAAGATGGTGGATGGGATGCCGAAGCGGCAAACAATGTGGTACAAGATGAACTTGGAGACCTGAACTCCTGTAGCTGAGACTAGGGGGACTGCTTCCACCCATTTAGTGAAATAGTCTGTAGCTATTATTATCCATTTATGTCCATTAGATGAGAGGGGTGTGATAGTTCCAAATAGATCAAGGCCCCAACAAGCGAAAGGCCAAGGTGGTGCAATAGGCTGCAGATCCTGTGCTGGAGCATGCACAAGATTTGCATGCTGCTGAGATGGGAGACACTTTCTGACAAAGTCACAGGAGTCTTCTTTAATGGCAGGCCAATAGTAGCCTGCTCTAAGGATTTGTCACGCTAGGACAATACCACTTGTGTGGGCACCGCAAAGTGCAGAGTGTACTTCCTTTAACACCATCACGACCTCATTTTGGTTTAAACATTGAGAGAGAGTATCGTGATAACCCTGATGATATAGGGTATTGGCTATGATAACATAGAGGGATGATTTTCGGATGAGGTTCTGGCGTTGGGTGCGTGTGAGGTGAGGGGATATGATACCATCGTTAAGGTAAGCGTGAATCTCATGGTACCAAGGGGATTGGAGACCAACCAAGATACAAACACGGTTTGAATCCTCATTCGCATAGGCGGGTGTGAGGAGTTGCTCCACTAAAAACTCATACTATGTAGCTGCTTAGGGAATTTCCAAGAGTGAGCCTATAGTAGCCATAGCATCTGCTGCTTTGTTCTGTATTCGAGGCACTTGTGTAAACTGAAGCCTTGTAAAATGCTAGGTTAGCTGATCAACTAGCTCTTTGTAGGGTAATAGCTTTTCATATTTGGTTTGATATTCATTTAGAGCTTGCTTGATGATGAGCTGAGAATCGCCAAAGATTTGTAGCTCAGCAATGTTCCATTCTGTAGCTATCTTTAATCCTACTATGAGGGCCTCATATTCAGCTATATTGTTGGTGCTAGGGAATTGTAGCTTGAAGGCTTTTGGAATGTAATCTCCTTGAGGTGTGACCAACAATGTTCTTGCCCCTGATCCATGAGATGTGTATGAGCCATCAAAATAAAGTTTCCATGGGGGTTGTTCTTCAATTAGACAGATATGCTCATCTAGAAATTCTGTGATCAACGGATAAGCATCTATTAGAGGTGCATCAGCTAGGTGATCTATTATTGCTTGCCCTTTGATTGCCTTTTTGTCCACATACTGGATGTCAAATTCGCTAAGGAGCATAACCCATTTGGCCAAACGGCCTGTAAGTGTTGTTCTGGAGAGCATATACTTGAGAGGGTCAATCTTGGAGACTAATTGGATGGTATGACTTAGCATGTAATGGCGAAGCTTTTGAGTTGAGAAAAAAACTGCCAAACAAGATTTTTCCATAGGAGTGTAATTGAGTTCATAACCAACTAGGGTTCTACTGATGTAGTAGATGGCTCTTTCTCTGCTGTAGTCATCGAGCTATGCTAGAAGTGCCCCTAGAGCAGTAGGTGTTGCTGATATGTACAAAATCAGGGGACGACCAGTAACTGGTGGAACCAAGATAGGGGGATTGATGAGATAGTGCTTGAGATGGTTGAAACTGCATTGACATAAAGGATCCTACTTGAAGTTCTCATCCTTCTTCAGTAAATGTGAAAATAGTGTACACTTATATGCAAGCTAGGAGATGAAGCACCGAACAGATTGAAGCTTTCCCTGAAGAGAACGAAGTTGTCACAGTGTCTGGGGAGGAGGCATGTCTAAGATAGCCTTGACCTTCTTGGGGTCGATCTCTATACCTCATTTAGAAACTATAAAGCCTAGAAGCTTGCCAGATGTGACCCTAAAGACACATTTCTTGGGATTCAGCATGAGATGATATTTGGCTAACCTATCAAAGACTTTCTCCAGGTCAGCAAGATGATCCATGAAGGTATGAGACTTGACCAAGATATCATCCACATAATCCTCCAAAATGCTATGGATGAGATCATGAAAAATGGCTGTCATAGCTCTTTGATAGGTAGCCCTAGCATTCTTTAGGCCAAAAGGCATCATGTTGTAGCAAAAGGTTCCCCAAGGGTAGTGAATGCTGTCTTATGCTGATCCTCTTCTGCAATCTTGATTTGATTAGACCCAGAAAATCCATCCATGAGGGACAAAATTTTATGTCCAGTTGTAAGATCTACAATCATATCTATGTTGGGCAAGGGAAAATCATCTTTTGGACAAGCTTTGTTAAGATCTCTGAAATCAGTGCAGATTTTGATGTCACCAAAAGGCTTAGTGACGGGGACCATGTTGGAGATCCACTCTAAATAGTCGATAGGTCGGATAATCTTAGCAGCTAACATTCTTTCTAACTCAACTTTGACCAGTAATGCCACCTTGGGGTGCATTTTTCTAAGCTTTTGTCTGAAGGGCTTGATCTATGGATTGACTACAAGATGATGAACTACAAGCTTTGGATCAAGCCCTGGCATGTCCTGATATGACCATGCAAATCGGCCAATGTTCTCTCTTAAAACCTCAAAGAGGAGACCAACTTGGTCTTGTGATAGGGATGCATCAATGTGAACAAGCCTAGGGATCTCTAAAGAACCGATGTTGACTTCCCTAGTATCCTCAATTAGAATAGAAGATATCTCTGGTTGATTATCTTGAGGAGGTAATGCTAAATCCTCATGTTCTGCTTGTGGCTCTGGATGTTCTTGCTGAGGGGTTCTCTTCGCTGCCTTAGCTAGTCTCAGATTCACCTTAGTTCTAGTTTTGGGTGTATCGAAACTAGGTTGGGGATTTTCTCCAAAATACCCCTTGGGATCTAGCTTGTAGATATAGGCAGAATCTGGCTTTGTTTTCTTGTGAGGTGTTTCAGCTCCCATGAATCTCAGAAGCACTTCCTCTGATGTGAACTCATCAATGTGTATGATGCTTGGTTGGTCCCAATCTATGAGTTGTGGATGGGCGAGTGGTAGGTCAATGAGGTGGATGGATAGTTCTTGGAGAACAGAGTCTCCGAGGGAGATTTGGTCTAGGATATCATCGTAGGCTCTCTTTTCAACTTCCTCAGGAATATCTTCAATTTTGACAAGGTCGCGGTGAATGTTCAAAAAAGCGTGACCATCTGTATTGGTGCCCTCAGTTGTGGGTATGCCAAAGCCAATACCTGACTTCGATTCCCACTTGTGTGCGTCGATGGGGCACTGCATGCCTTTTTCTTCTAGTCCTAGACCACCACCTTGATAGTTCCATTTGTCAGTGATGAGCTTATGTTCTTGGGGATACTTCTGGCTGAAGTGATCAAGGCGTGCTTGATTCCTTTGAGGTGCATCCTTATGTAACCAATTGTTGATATCTGGAGTGAGC
Source organism: Cupressus sempervirens (assembly GCA_028749045.1). Taxonomy (NCBI): domain Eukaryota; kingdom Viridiplantae; phylum Streptophyta; class Pinopsida; order Cupressales; family Cupressaceae; genus Cupressus; species Cupressus sempervirens. The sequence goes on from CM053793.1 coordinate 232,990,123, forward strand.
TCCTCATGAAGAGGGATTTTCGAGGATATAAAGGTTGTTGGGCCAAACTGTTTGTATCGAGGAGGTGGAATCTCCTTAGCTTTGTGATATGTCAGTCGTCCATGGGCATGTGGATCAAGTGGGAGTGCCCTGACAGCAAATGCATCCGAGAGACTATACTCTCCACAGCCCTTGTTATCGATCTTCACGGTAGACAGGGTAGAGGCGAGGATGGTTTCTGGGTCATTACAAGTGTGGGATGAGCTGGCGATGGATGTGCTGATATCAATTCTAGGGAAATGGTTTGTATATGAAGCTTCAATCACATTGCAATAAACAAAGCGTTCTAGATCGGCATGGATGGTTACCTCAGTGCCTTGATGCAGAAATTTGACACACTGATGGTAAGTGGATGGAATGGCTTTCATGGCATGAATCCATGGGCGATTGAGGAGGATGTTGAATGGTAGGTTTAGATCAATAACATGGCAGAGTGTTTCTTGGATGACTAGCCCAACCTTGATTGGCAGCAAAATAGTTCCTTCTGTGGTTCTTTCCAAGTTGTCATAAGCTTTGATGGTGATAACCTCATTGATGATATCTGCCTCAGTATACCCAGCTTGTTTTATGAATTTTAGGGTGCAAATATTCAAGGCTGATCCATTATCTATCATTACTCTTTTCATAGCAAAATTGGATACCATGATGGCTATGCGAAGCGAAAGGGTGTGATCTGGCTCGACCACGGGTATGTCGGTGGGTTTGAATGATAGGGCACATGAGGATGAAAGGTGTCCAACAAGATTACGAAAATCAGTAGCATTGATATCAGAAGGGACATGAGATTCTATGAGAGCACTATCAAGGATGTTCTTGTACACAGGACTAGTGCGAAGAAGGTCTAAAATGGAGATTTGGGCTGGCATGTTCCCAAGGTGTTCCAAGATATTGTACTGGCTTTTTGATGGAGCTAATGGTGCTGGTGAAATGGGTGGGCCTGCAATGTTAAATCGGGCTCTTCGAGTGGTGACTGCACACTCATTGTTTGGTCCTTGGATATTGATAACATTCACAGAAGGCTCTTTCTCGGATATACAACCTATAAGGCTACCATAGTCTATATAGGATGAAGTGTGGTCATTGTTCTTCCCATGCTGTTGGTTTGGCTGATAGTTGTTGGTGTTGTTGTTGTTGGTTTGGATAGGTTCTTTTTCAGGATTTTGATTGTTGTGAGGAGGAAAAGCATTTTGATAGATCTGTAAGCCTGCATTGGGAGAGGTTTGGGCACCAACAGTGATTTCCTTCCGATCAATGAGGTCCTGCACATAGTCTTTCAGTTTCATGCATCTGAGGGTAGTGTGACCTTTTACCCTATGAAATTTGCAGTACTCATTGTCTTTGTACCATGCAGCTTTGGATTGGCTTGGGTCAACTTGCTGGGTAGGAGGAAATTTGATGAGGTTTTCCTTGACTAATTTCTCAAAAATGACATCCAATGGCTCACCAAGGGGTGTATAGTTTCTAAGTGTAGGTTGGAATCTGGGCTTTTGTCCTGCAGCTACATTGATGGCATTAGCTTGATTGCTAGACCCTTGAAAGTTTGGTCTTGGATTGTGGTTTTGATAGCTGTGGTTATTCTGCTGTTGATAGTTGATAGCTTGCTGATTGTTTGGTTGATAGGGTGGGCTGGACTGGTTGTGAGAAGGACCAACAATATTCACATGTCTGGTGTCAGTGATGCCATCTATTGCAACATGCTTGTTTTTGTTCCAATACCTAGACTTGTCATTGGAATGTGATTGATTTTGGTTGGCTTCCTTGTAAATCTTGACCACACCATCTTTAATGAGTCCTTGCTCAAGGATCATTCCTTTCTCTTTGATATCTTTGTAGGTCTGCAAACAGTTCATGGTCATGTGGTGAGCCAAGCTAGGATGGGCATTATCAATAAACATTTTCACCAAATGGCGCTCTGGCAAGGTGCAAGATATGCGGGTGGTAAAGGTTTGCCATCTTTGCAGATATTTGGGAAGGTTTTCTCCACCTTTTTGCTTGGTGTGGACAAGATCAATTACCGATAGCTCTGTTTCAACAAGATGGGCATATTGGGCTACAAATGCCTCAGATAATTCAGCAAAATTTTTGATTGTGCCATAGGGGATTCTATAAAACCATTCAAGATCTGGTCCGACCAAGCTTTTGGGAAAGAGACACAAGAGGAAGGCGTCATCGTATGCCACTTCTTGGCAGTGCATGTAAAATTCTTTGATATGTGTGACAGTGTCTCCTTTTCCTCTAAATTTGTCAAATTTGGGTGTCTCAAAATGCTTGGGGAGTGGTGTCATGGTAACGGCTCTGTCAAATGGGTAAGGGCACACATTTTAAAACTTGAAATTTTTTGGATCATTTCCCTCTTGGATGTTCTTCAAAGCTGTTTTCATGGCTTCCCATTCTGAATTAATGGGTGATGGCTGGGGTGCCCCCAATGTAGGAGTGCCTTGAGGTAGGTATGCACCAGATGGGGCCACTAAATATGGATGGATGTAAGGGATTTGATGATAGGGATTGTACATTGTTTGGGTAGCTGCATGGTGGATGACGGTTTGTTGAGGGGGAGGTGGCGCATAGTGCTGCATGTGCTGCGAGGCTTGCTATTGATATGGGATTTGAGGTTGGGATTAAGGAACATAAGCTGGCTATGGGATAAATGAATTGCTTTGTGGAGGTAAGGTATAAGATGGTTGTGAAGCTTGGGGAAAGGATTGGGGGGCTTGTGGGGTTTGACCAAGGTATGTGGGCTGCGCCCCCATTTGGGATGGTACCTGCAAATAATTGGTGGTTGGCTAGATTGGTGGGTTACCTACTAGAAGTGGCATTGAAAAGTAGTTGGTAATAGGAGGTAATGGATTAGTTGGTGGTGGAGGTGGTGGGAATTGAAAGCTAGGAAATGGAATTGATAGGGTTTGATAGCTTGGTGGCTGGATTTGGAAGCTTGGTAGAGTGGTGGCGGGAGCTTGGGTCACTTGAGAGCTGGGCAGAACATTGGTAGTAGCTTGTGGGGTTTGATAGCTTTGTGGAGTGAGGGTAGTAGCTTGTGGATTTGTGGCTGATGGCACTGAGTTCCCAAGACCTAATGGAAATGATGGGATTGTGCTTTGGGCTGTGGTGAACAAGCTGGGGGTGATGAAAGGTTGATTACTTGGCCTCGTGGGCGGCATCCCTATTGTATATTGCTAAGGTTGGCCAAAGATGCTAGCACTGATTTGGGCGATGGGTGGATTTGGAAGGCTGGGTCGGGGAGCAGCAGCAGCAATAGTGAAGGGCATGAACACTGAGGTGTTTTGGGTGAAGGGGGTTTGGAGCAGAGAGGTATGAACCAAGGATGGAGTGGTGGTGGTTGGGTTGGCTTGCGGCATGGAGATTTCAACTTGGGTGGGTGATGGTATGTTTGGGTCTGTTGGATCATATGGATTGGCTGGAGGCTCTTCTTTTGGCATATATTGAGGATAATTTGGATCATAAGAGCCTATGGGTGGTGGCAGCTGCCCAAACAATGGGTGAGATGGATCCGATAATGGAGGGGGTCTTCCAAAGTCAAAGGTTCCTACATTGTCCCTTCGAAAATTAGCCATGATTGTCTCTTTGTTCTTGTCTATAATGGCGTTTACCAATACTGCATTTCTTGGTTGGTTCATGAAAGCTTCAATGTCAGTAGATGATGGCATAGCTTTCTCTGGGCTGAAGGATGGCTGAGTTCTCAAGGGGGGTGAGGCTGTTCGATCCAAATGATAGGGCTCCATTGTTTCTTTCTTCTTGGCTAAGCAAGTGATGGGTGGCATGAAAAATGCTCCTAGGGATGAGATGCGACAAATGCTGGTGGATGCAAAAGGGAGGAAGGCTTTTCTATGCAAATGATTTCCTAGGTTGAGGCAAAGCTATATGAAAAAACCTAAGGAGGATTGGGTTGGGGATTCTAACTTCAAAGATATGTTGCCAAAGCACAAAAGGTCTGCTTTCCTATGTGCAAGCTTGGTGGTGATTGTGTCAACTTAAGGATAGACTGATGATCCTTTAGGAAGAACACAAGATTGACCACTTGTGAATCCCAACCTTTAGCTCAAGGTGATGAGGGATAACAAGTGGCAAAGCTAGATTACCCTAGACAAAGCTTTGTCAAAGGGATAACCTTGGTGAGATTGGTGGTTTTGAAAGATTTTAGGAATGGCAAACTTTTAGCAAGGTGACAACAATTTTTGAAGGCTTGGATGTGAAGATTTTGGATTGCTGGCTAGATGGTTTGGTCCTAAATGAGATGGATGAGCTAATAATGCTTAAGGGGATAACCTAAGATGGCTGAATTTTCTACAAAGATGACTCTAAGGTGAAGCTTATCCAAGAAGGTGTGGAGAAACAAGGGTGTCTAATCATAGAAATCATGCCTAGTTGGTAAGGCATAAGTAGGATTAACTCCTGGATGTTGGCTAAATTTGATGGTGCGCTCTAACCAGGTCTCTTGAAGTGCTTCGTCGGTAGCTTTATCCTTTGCTTTGTGGAGTTTGGCAATTCGAGGACTTGGCATTAGTTCCTTTCTCTTGGTTGAAAGTTCTTGGTATGCCTGAGATGGTTTGAGTTTAACTTTGTGGAACTTCTGTTTGGGTTTGGGTTGCTCTGACATCAATTCTTGAATCTGCTTGGCTTTGAGAGACCTCAGTTATTTTGCTTCAACTTGTTCAACTTCTGGAATAGGCAGTGACTACGCTAAGTGTACCCTAAGCTAAGATTGACCAAGTTTGGCAAACATTCATTCAACAAATAAAAAAGCAAGCAATAGATAGGAACAACCAGATAGAAGTTTTTGATTCTTAGAATGTGATACTTGTGCTGAGGAGTGTGTATGTTTTAAAAATGTTTTGATTAGTCACTTCAAACACATTAACAATCTAGATGGTTGTCTACAAGGCTGACATTTGGTTTAGCTAGGGAGTCCTCGATATACCCAAAGGTATGTGAGGCCCAAATCCATAGATGAAACCAACAAGATGCCACGCAGCCGAGAGGAGTGGTAATCCACTTCTCCTCTTTCACTTCTCAAGGGTATAAAGTTCCTTGAGGCTTAGCCCGAGTGACAAAAATCTTGATTCCAAGAGAGGTGTCTTTTGATTCACCTCCCAATTCTTATACTCTGCCAGAATGCTGGAGTTGAGGTTGTCCAAGGGGTGATGAAATCCTCAAGCAGGCCTCCTAAAAAGAAACAAGGTTTTGGATCCTAATCTTAAGCACCCAAGATGGCCTCGAAAGACGACAAGGGGAGAGAAGACTTTGATGACCTTGGGCTAAAAAAAAAAAACACGCTTGTTCTTTTACCAATTGACTCTTATGTGTGCTAATCTAGAGTTTGCAAGCACTCATGTTTAAGAGACAATGTTCAATTCCAACTTGAAGCACCAACAAAAAGTAAATCGATCAAAGAATGCAAACAAGAAGAAGAGTTAGGGTCAACAAAAGCAAACTCACGCACCCAGAGGCCCTCCATGTCAAGTATCGATTAATTTCTTTTAAAGCATTCAAGAGTTGGTGTGATTTTGTTTTAAGCCCAAAACAAAGATGTGTGAGACTTGATTTGTCAAGCGCGCACTCGGAGGCCCTCCACGTCAATAGTTGTTCAATTTTGGTGCCCAAACTTGAAGTGTGATCGATTTAATCTAGAGTTTTGGTCATTTAATTTTTTTGATAAAGTTAAAGCAAACGTTCAAAGACCAAGTGAGTGAGTTAGATTGTGGAACATTTAACACCTTTTTCAAGTAGACCCATCCCCATAAATGGCGTTGAGATTGCAACCAATGGTTGAATTGATGGGTGATTAAAAAAGAGGTGAGTCCAAGGAACTACTCAAATTGATTTTTGCAAATTTGTATTTAACTTAACAAAATTTCTTAAATGTCCAAAAATCAAACTTTACCTATATTGCATGTGGAAAAGAGATTTGTTTTGTTCAATTTTAGAAGCTCCAAATGAAGTGTTTGATATTGCAATGGTTAATTGATCCTTGGCATTCAAGATTGGATTTGTTGTTTTAATCATGCATTCAAGGAAAATTTGATTTTAATCCATGGCATTCAAGAGTGTGTTTAGCAACATGCATTCAAAGACAAGTGATTAAACATTCAATTTTTTTTTCTTTGAGCATTCAAGATTGAGATTTTGTGTGTTGTTTTAAGAACTTTGAAGTGCTTTGTTTTAACCTTAGATCATTCAAGATTGTTTTGGACTCAAAAGTGAAAATGACTCTTTGGACTTTGGTTTTCATTCAAGATTTTGTGTTCTAGTTTGCATATTTTAAGCCCAAAAATGATATTCTTAAATTATTCTGATGCATGAAAAACCTAAGAAACATTCAAGATTTTGCAACAAGACATTTGTTTGGAACAAATGACAAAGCTTTTAGGACAATTTTTGGCAACCATTTAGGACCCTTAGTTTTCATGAGATTTTTAAAAGAACTTTAAATTATTTGCAAATGAGGTTCATTTTATCCTTGATTGATGCTTTGAGTTTGATTTAGATTTTCGTGTGCACTTAGTGTTGATTTTGAACCTTTTGAAATGGAAACTTGAAGTTCTTTTTAAATTCCCAAAAATGAAGTGTTCCTAACTTTGCATGAATGCATCTAAAACCTTGATGTTGCAAGGATGCAAATGATTGGATTGGTTTAGTTTCACTTGTTAAAATGCTTTTTTTTTTTGTTGCAAATTTTTAGTTTTTAATGGATTTAAGTATGATTTAGGGGTTCATTTTAAGCACTAAAAGGAAGTGTGTATGATTTTGCTTCCTTCAAAAAAAATGGCCAAGATCTCCCACAAGAAGAAGAAGAAGAAGTAGATGGAATAAGGAGAATATAGACAAGAAGAGGAAGAAGAATTCCAAGTGCTTTGTCCACCTATAAGCTTGAAAAATCTGCAAACACTATGAGATAGATTATGAGTTCCTTTGTCTTTTTCATGCTCATGTGGACCTACAAAACCAATTTATACAATCCTACCAATCACAAAAACAAACAAAATTAGCCAAAATTAGCAAATGACATACAAAACTTGACTAAAAAAGCTAATGAAGATGACCCATGCGGGGTCCCACCGGGCGTGCCAAAATGTATATGAGCAATGTTAGTATGCTAATAGAAACCAAATTTAAATAAAGCTTCTACAAACTAAACAAAATTCATAAACTTCAAGATAGACTAAGATGAGCTCTCAATTGAAAATATGAGCCATTAATGGGCTCTCTTCAATGAGAAGCTCTCTTGCTGAGCAGCTTTGTCTAAATAGATAGGATGTATGCTCAAGCTTATGCTTCAAAAAGGGCTTCAAATGGAGTTAGAATTTGGGTGTGAGTGTATGGTTTTGATGTAAAATAGCTTCTTAAAATGGCATTATGACTTTACTTCATGGATTGTGTTATTTTGCAAAGGGGAAGGATCCAATTTATAGGCAAGAGGCTTGAGGGATTGAGGGCTAAGATGCAAGGATGAGAAAAAGCTCATGGAGGGCTTAGATTGCATGAAAGAAGAGCACATGGATTGTGCTTCCTTACAGCCAATCAGGGAGTGACACATGTCACAAGGTGAGAGGATGGAGGAAAGGGGAAGGATGAGTCAACAAAGGAGGCTCAAGGGATAAAATCTTCATAAAGACCCTCATAATGACTTGTAAGAGCAATAAAAGGGCTTGAAAGAGTCATTTATGGCCTAGTGGGCTTCATAAAGTTTAATGGTTGAGATATTTTGAGGGAGATGAGAGCAATTTTGACTTGGGCTTGATTAGGAGGGTTTTAAGCTTGCTTAGGATTATGCAAATGATTAGAGGATGGATTAGGATGGTTTAGGATTAGCTTAGGGATAGGCAAGTGGATGGCATTTAATGAGGGTGGGTGAAGGAGGAGATATTTGTTAACTTTGGCTTGGGTTAGTAAGTTTTAACCCATGTCTAGGGAATGTGACAAGGTTAGGAGGGGATTAGGATTAGGTTTAAAGACATCTTCTAGAAGAGTCTAGACTTTGGATGAGGATAAAGACTTTCTAGAATAGTCTAGAATTTCCTAAGATGAGGATGAAGACTTTCTAGAAGAGTCTAGAACTTCTTAGGATGAGGATAAATTAGATTTTTAGGAAATAAATAAAGTTTTATTTATTTCAAGGGTTTGGGTTGAGGAGATATTTATTAAAACTTTTTTAATAAACATGAGGATTAATATTTAATCTTAATTAAATATTTAGAGTTGGGATTAGGGGTAGGAAATGATGGGATTAACGTTTAATCAAAATTAAAGAAGGATTAGAAGATTTTGGAAGAGGTTAGTGGTCTTAAGGAAATTGGCCAAGTTTTGGGCAAAAAATAAATTTTTTATTTATTTTGGGTTTTTTGGTCAATTTATTAATTAAATAATTAATAAATAAGGAAATAATGTTTAAATAATATTTAAACATTTTTGGGAGGGATTCCTTAATTAAATATTTTTAATTAAGATAAAGGGATTTAATGGCATAAAAATTAATTAATTAATTAAATAATTAAATAATTAATAAATGATGATGTTATCAAGAATTTTTCAGAAAATAAAAATACTTTATTTTCTAAAGGTTTTTAGGTGTCTACACACACGACCATCGAATACAAGATGGAGGCTCTTATAGTGGACACCCCATTTATTTGCATGCCTCATATCATTAGAACTAAACCACAAACAGAAAGCAAAGAAAAGATCATGCCCCAATCCTTGCTTCTTTAGTCGAAAATGACATCATCGAGTTGCTCGAGGAGACATGATAAAGAAAAAGAAAAACAAACAAAGAAAAGCTCAATACATCCAAAACAAATTCATTTTTTCCAGTTCAATTTTCATGTTATGGGATTGATGTCAATTGTCAATGTTTAGAACATGTATGAAAGCAATCTCTTTAGTAGGAGGATGACAATAGACAAACATAGTCAAAATGATTGGTGACTGAAGTCAAAGAGGACTCTTCAATAAGAAGAACTTGATAGTAAATTGAGCAACAATAGATAGACATAGTTAGAACAACTGGTGACTGACACGAGAGAGATCCCATAAGAGGAATCCTTAAGTGACATTAGCGACAGTAGACAGGCATAGTTAGAACAACTAGTGACTGACGCGAGAGATGTTCTGTGAGAAGAATCTCTAAGTGACACTAGCGATAGTAGATAGACGCAATTAGAACAATCGATTGATGCGATAGATGTTTTGTGAGAGGAATCTCTAAGTGACACTTGCGATAGTAGACAGACACAGTTAGAACAATTGGTGACTAACTTGAGAGATATCTTCCATGAGAGGAATCTCTAAGTGACACTAGCGATAATAGATAAACATAGTTGGAACAACTGGTGACTGATGTAAGAGACTCCTATGACACTGTAGGGGTTTCCCCCAAGTTATGACAAGATTCAATCCATGGATACATAAGTGAAAGTAGCAAACTAAAGCAGGAAAGCAACTTTACATGAGCTAGAAGATGTGTTGTAAGATATAGCATTAGGAACATGAGGCACCTGTTTACTAGGTTTTCACCTTCTTGGTAGAAATTCTATTTTTGCTAGCATGATGCCTATTCCAAGTTTCCATCAATGACACTATTTTTGTTTTTCAATTTTTTTGTATTTTTCTCTTTTTGATTTTTTTTTGTATTTTTTTATTTTTCAAATGTTTTTGGTATTACCAAGGCGCTAATTGCTAGGTTTTCACCAAGATAATGATTTTTTTAGGACTTTTTATAATTTTTAAGATTTTTTTCAAGACATTTAAATATATATAGGGAGCTTTTGTGATCAGATTAGTTGTAGAACCACTTCAGGTGGAGAGTATTGATGGGCTATTTGAGCACCTCTCCCTCGACTATAGAAAGTTGGTAAGCACCAGATCCAAACACCATAGTGACTATGTACGAATGAAATGTTCCTTTTCTGATTTTGTATGATATTTCCAATCTTTAATCAGATCTTTAAGATCAAACAACTAATATCACAAAGATCCTCCAAATTTCTCAAGAAACCCCAAATCGGGTATGCCAGAAATGGTGCCAAAAGCTTCACAGCTTCACCTATTATTAATAAATCTGAAAATGGCCATTTTTACAAATTTTTCAGCAGCATAAAAGCCTACAAAATGAAATTTCTAGATCTATATAGCCTTTAAACAACAACTCACAAATGTAGGACAAAAACTATGCTCATCGGGCTCCCGAAATTAACACAAAAATGCTCGAAAACACCACAAAAACACTAATAAACTATCTCAGAAGTTTAATCACATCCCAATACATATATTCAGCTCTATTTTAATAGCTTAAAGTCTGAAATACATCAGCAACCAAAACTGATATGAAATGCTCAACTGAAAACACCAAACTCATGCAAAAAACACACCCAAAAACTCACAAATCTACACTGTTCAGCACAAAGGCAAACTCTGTATGAGCATGCACATGGAATGGCTTAAAACTCCCATCCTTAGCCTTCCTGGAAACTTGCAAACTCCCATTCTCGGGTCTCCCTGGAAACCTGCAAACTCCCGTTCTTGGGTCTCCTTCTCCACAGGTTTGGCAACCTCTGAAGAATAACAAAGAATGAGCAAAAATCAAGTTCTCTTTCCTGCCCAAAATGCCTCCAAACCCCTTAAAAGAGACCATAACCGTAACTCATGTCCAAGAGAGGTTAATGAAACATATTTTAATAATAATTTCATTTATTAGTCCAACGGTTTCCAAAGATTAACCCCCCTTTTTTCGAAACTTCACTTTCTTGGGCCTGCCTGTCTTAGCAAAGATTATTATTTTTTTATTATTTGAAAAGGGGACATGAAAAAAAACCAAGCTAGTTAGGTTTGAACTTCCATTTTTGTACTTATTGTAATTGATTCTTAAGGTTTTCTCTCTGAACAAGATCACCCAGTTGGAAGTCACGTGGCTTAACTTTCTTATTGTAACTTCTAGACATACACTATTGATAAGCTTGGAGATGATTGCACGCCACTTTTTGACGTTTATCTAATAGTTCTAGCTCTTGAAGCCGAGATATTCTATAGTCTTCATTAGTGATGAGGCCTTTCATGGAGATTCTCAAAGTAGGAATCTTGACCTTAATGGGAAGCACAACATTCGCTCGATATGCTAAAGCAAAGGCCATCGTACCTGTTGGAGTTCTGATACTTGTTCTGTAAGCCCATAAAGCCAAATTAATCTGAAGGTACTAGTCCCTTCCAAATTTACTAACTGTGCGATGCAAAATCTTAAGGATCACCTTGTTGGATGCTTTTGATTGACCATTACCCTAGGGGTAATAAATAGAAGACCAATGTTGTGTGATTCTAAACCTTTTACATAACTCCTTAAGATCCTTGTTTTTAAACTATCCTCCATTGTCAGTAATAATAGAGGAAGGTACACCATACCTACATATGATGTAATTCATAATGAACAAAGCTACACTTTTGCCATTTGCTATGGAAAGAGAGACTGCCTCTACCCACTTAGTGAAGTAGTCTGTAGCGGTAATGATAAACTTATGTCCATTTTAAGAAGATGGGTGAATCTAACCCACGAGATCAAAGGCCCATCGTTGAAATGGCCATAGTGTAACAAATGGAATTAGATCTATAGCTGGAACATGAATCAAATTTCCATGGAGCTTACATTTTTTTGCAGGACTTAGCATATTTGATTGCCTTTTGCTCCATATTCGGCCAATAGTAACCAACTCTAATAAGTTTATGAGCTAGTGTCAAACCATTTGAGTGAGATTTGCAAATGACCTCATGTACATCTACTAGTGCACGTTTGGACTCATCAGGTCCTAGACACCTAAGGAATGTTTTGTCGAGACCTCTCCTAAACAAGTCATCAATAATAATAACATACCATGAAGCATTATAGATAAGGTGACATCTTTCATTCTGGGTTAGATTGTCCGGAATGGTTTGGTCACGTAAGTAAGAGTATATGTGGTGGTAGTGAGATGAGTTGTGTCCTACAATAGAACAGATCATCCTAGATTTAGGAGAGTCATAGGTAGGGTAGAGTAACTTTTCCACTAGGAACTCATGTTGGAGATCATTTTCTTGCATCTGTAACAAGGAAGCAAGAGTAGCCATGGCATCAACCACTTTGTTGTTTGCCCAAGGAATCAGTTGAAAAGTGATGTGAGAAAAGTATTTCTTCAAGTCATCCACCATGCGTTTATAAGGAATCAATTTCTCATCCTTTGTCTAATATACATCATTGACCTAGTTGATTATAAGTTGTGAATCACCAAAGATGTTTAATTGATCCACTCTCCATTCAACTGCAATCTTTGTGCCATTAATGAGAGCTTCATATTCTGCAATATTATTTGTACAAGGAAACAAAATCTTGTATGCCTCAGGCAGTGAGTACCTCCGTGGTGTGATGAACAAGAGTCCATCACCTGATCCCTATTGTGTGAATGAACCATCAAAGAACATCATCCAAGTTTGATGTGTAATTGTTAGAATTGATTCATCAGGAAAGTCAATGTTGAGTGGAAGATTACTCTCCATTGGTGCTCCTGCTAACTGATCAACAATTGCTTGTCCTTTAATAGCCTTTCGTTCAACATATTGAATGTCAAACTCACTTAGTATCATGACCCACTTAGCCAATCATCCTGTTAGAGTTGCTTTTCTGAGTAAGTACTTTAGTTGATCAATTTTAGCAACAAGTTGTGTAGTATGAGCAAGCATGTAGTGTCTCAAATGTTGAGAAGTGAAGACAACTGCCAAGCATCTTTCTCAATGATACTATAATTCATTTCATAAGAAATCTGCGTGCGACTCAGATAGTAGATAGCTCTTTCTTTGTTATCATTTTCTTCTTGTGCTAGCAAGATACCTAGAGATGATTCTATTGTTGAAATATACAAGATAAGAGACTTCTCATGAATAGGAGGCATCAAGATTGGTGGATTGGTAAGGTATTGCTTTATTTGTGTTAAGCTCTACTCGCAATCTTGACTCCAATTGTTTTTCACATTTTTATGCAAAGTGAGTAAGAATTTCAGCATAAGTTCGACGCAAATTCCAAAATTCATCCTCTTTAATGAGGAATGGAGAGCTTCTTTTATATAATCCAAGAGGTGATCGACAATGAGATTAATCAGAATGAACGATCAAGATTGAAGAGGAGAGCCCGTCATAAAGGAAACTTCCTCATGAAAAGGGAGTTAACTGGTTGCCTTTGAGTGATGAAAGGAGCTGACTAATTGTCTTCTGAGTGATAAAAGGAGCTGACTAACTACCTTTTGAGTGATAAAAGGAGCTGACGAATTGCCTTTTGAGTGATAAAAGGAGCTAACTAATTCCTTTTCGAGTGATAAAAGGAGCTAACTGATTCCTTTTTGAGTGATAAAAGGAGTTAATAGATCACCTTTTTTAGAATATTTAATTTAATAAAATAGAATATGACCTCATAAATGGATAACTTTAACTAATTGAATAATTAAATTCAATAATTAAAAAGAGGAGATATCTTATTAAATTAAATGTATTTAATTCCTTTGCATATTAGCTAAAGAGGTAATTTTAATTTAGTTAAAGTAGAACACTTATAATTTAATTTAATTAAATCAATATGTATATATAGCTAATTTGAGTCGATATTTAGGAATTAAATAAATAATATGATTAATGCAGATTAGAATTTTCTGCATTTGACACCTAGGTCAAGTAGCAATTATCAGAATTAGAATTGCCTAGTAAAATACGACTTAGGAATAATTGAATAAACCAAAGTTGGTTAATATGGCAATGTGCCAATTTTGGGGTATTACACATCTGAGATCCAAAAATCTCTCTCTCTCTCTCTCTCTCTCTACACACACACACACACACACACACACACACACGCACACACACACACACACACACACACACACACACACACACCAAATTGTGTCAAACCACATCCTAGACCTAGTCCTAGACTTAAGATCGAATCCTAGCCTCTTGGGTCATCAATGCTTGTGGTAGGGGAGTTTGTCTCCTATCTGGCAATTGTACCATACCCTCTGATCTCATTATCCACTCTAATTAGTTAGGAAGTTCTTTCCCTAGAGGTACCACGGCCTTCTATGCAACATATTAGTAAGCCACATGGGCACAATGATACTATGCCTCTCACCTAGTTATGTCTCTCTCCCTGTGAAACTCATCACTACACACTCGCTCATCAATGAGTTGCTAATCCCGCACAGTGATGGTGATCCATGCTACAAGTCTCTGATCTATTGATCCTTCCCATCTCCCCCCGTTGGCTACTCTCAGCTAGGGTTTACTCTCTCCCTCCTCATGTATCTAACCAACCTCTCCTCCTCCTCCTCCTCAGTCTCTTCCCTCATGACTCAGCTTCATGTCCATACTTGACTCCCTAAAGCTCCCCTAAAGTTACTCCCCACCTCCTTTTGTCTGCCTCTCTCCCAGAGGCCTTCATTGCCTCCATTATCCCCTCCCTAACTTGTCACCTATGATAATGCATTTGGTACCATAAATCAAGGAAATGGGTGCCTCAACATCTCATGAAGGTATTTCAGCTTTGCTCCTACATCCATGACATCAAAAAGGTTGTCCCATGCCTCTCGTTGTAATACTCCAATATCCCTCAGGGAGGCTTGATAATCTACCATGGGTAGGTACCCCTAACTCTCCTCCTCTCTAAAGCAGGCATATGTCATCATCTTAATGGATATGCCCTATCAACAACCAAATTGTCTCCAAACTCGGTTGATAACCAAACACTCAAAAATATTTGAGTATCTCCCCACAAGTAGTCTACTACAGAACATATACTCTAACTCCTAAAGACCACCTCACATATTGATGACAGGGCCTCCATTTTGTAAAAAAGTCTCCAGTAGTATGTCAGATCTCCACTATGAGATTGTGGCATAAAGGAGGTGTATCTGTAAATGAATGGATGTCTCCTCTCTCATGGTTGTACTACTGCTATGTGCTCCCATGCCCAAATTTGGACAAAAAATGTACCATAAGCCAATGTCCTCCCATCCCAATATAAAATCTCGTGGAGCTCATGGTACATGTTAGCAAGGATCACTAATCCCCATGCCATACTCCAAGGTCGATTGACCAAATCTACTACTAATTGACCCCAGCACAAAGGGAAGTCCTTCTGGATCTTGCCTGTGACCAAGGCTAAGGTTGCCAATGAACACACAAGGCAGGCTATGAGATACTGATCCCCGTACTCATTTATCAATCGCTTGCAACTGAGATGTCAATCCAAGATTGTGACACCCTCAAATAACTCCTATATTACTAACCTCCTCTATGTCAAAGTCCAATCATAATATACCCCTGACACACAAATTCCCATGTCAATATTAATCATATAGAAGTCATGAACCAAAGAAGAAAATATTAGAGTAATTCTATCATACATACTAGATCTCCAAGGTAGGGTACACGAAGGATGTGATAAACATCCTCAAGGGTGATGGAGGCCTCACCAATGGGAAAATGAAAGGTATTATGCTCATTGTGCCAACTCTTTGCTAAAGCTGTCAATAGCTCATCATTCTCCTAGATATGAGGCATTTGAAATGACCAACTAAGGCCCATGGTCTCTAGTACTAATGTCTCCTAAACATCTAGATGTCACACAACTCACAATCCCACCATCTTGGGGGCTCCGATGTGCAATGTAGGAGAAACAAACTACATAACCAAAACAAGAAGCAAAAGAGCATTAGTACTGTTACCTAGGGTTTTGAAACCTTAAGTATTTCCCCTCTTCATTCAACTATGTGAGAATTAAAAACAAGGTAAGTTTTTTTTTTAAAAAAATTTAAAATTATTTTGCATTGGATATTATTTAATTCTTTTGAGAATTAAATATTATCAAAATCAAATGCAAAATAATTAAATAATCTACTTAATTTAAACCAACGTTAATCTCTCACATAGTTAATTCTATAAAAAAAAATTAATTATTTTTATGATGTGAGGGTGAAAATGAGAAAATACAAAAGACAAGATTAATTTGTTGTAAAGTGCTAAATGATTATTGCACTTAATATTAAAAAAGAAAACAAGTGAATTGGTAAGCTAAAGGGGGGTAAGATAAATGTGGAAGAATTTAAAATAATTAATTCTTTTAAAGAATTAATTATTATTTTAACCTAAGGCATTTGTGAAAAATTGTACGAGAAGAAACTATTGGGGAGTAGTTCCAAAATAAAAGGAAGTTAGGGCAGTTAACAACAAGGGGTTGAAATCTTTAAAAGGAGGAAGTTCTATTGTAATAGGGTTCTTCTTTTTCAGTGGAGAAGTTCTACAGTTGCTACAACAGGGGAGAAGACAGCTCAGTTTTATGATAGGGGAAGGAGCTTTTGTCTTATGTAGATTGATTGTAATAGGGGAATAGAGCAATATTATTACTGTTTTATCATGTTTCTGAAATAAAGAGGGATATAAGTGTGTTTGATTTTGTAGTCATATACATTTGCGTTTCTGATCTAGAAGGATTTTGAGTCCTTTTGTTTCTATTTTAGATGCAGTCCTTTATTACTATGTTGAACGTGATATATGTAGTCTTGTGGTTATGTATTCATGCTGTTGTGTAATGATATTTGTAACTCTTCCTGTCTCTTCTATAATACAGAAAGTCGAATAGGTGAATCATAGGGTTATTTATTTTCTTTCTCTCTTTAGGTGTTAATTTGATAATCACATGCATTCTATATTGATGGATGAATGTCTAAAAACCCTTCGTGTCGTTAGGTTAAAGACATAACCAGATATCACATTCATTGAATATCTTTTATGAGGGAGTTGTACCTCTCAATTTAGAGGATAGTTATCAATCAATGATAATTGATCCAACTGGTAGTACATTTTGTCCTTCTTGTTAGGTGTATTGAGTGATGTTTTGTAATTCTTGTTGAAAGGGCAAAACAATTTACTAATAGTTTTTTGGTGACTCTACTGGGGAAAGAAAGCAAGTTATAATGATTTCCTTTACTTGGATATTTGAAGGTTACCTCCCTGAGGATGGAGGTTGGTGACTCTAATTTATTTTTGGTTGAAGAAGTTTGGTGTATATTATGGCAGTGGTTGCCACTCAACCATGGGGAGCTCGGATAAGATCGTTTGCTTTGGTCCAATATTCAACCCTACCTAAAAGATCATGGGAATACCTTCCCAAGTTTTCTCGAGACAAGACTCAAAATCCAAATGACCACATCAAAGAAGCCATTGTTGCATGTGGTGTTCTTAGTTTGCAAGAAGAAAATGTATCCATCAGGCTATTTTTTCAAATCCTTGTGGGAAAAGTCGCTGAATTGTTTCAGAATCTACCAGCTAGATGTATCACCACCTAGGATAATCTTAAGGAAAATTTCCTTGAGAGGTTTCAACTCACAATTGATGCCTATCAATTATTGATAAATCTTTTTCAAATTCAGATGAAAGAGGATGAATTTGTAAGGGAGTTTGTTGACAGATTCAACCGAAGTGTTGGTAAAATCCCTCTAGCCCATCAGCCTAATGAAATTAATTAGTTAGGCATCTTTACTGCTATAATGGAGGTTGAAGTTCAGTTTAGGTTAAGGCATCTTATAGTGAAAAGTTTGGCAGATGCTCAAAAGGAGGCAATCAAGTTGGATGATGACTTGATTCTTAGTGGCCTAAAATCCACAAGAACTCTTCCAATGAAAGATGACCTTGGTGGACCACAACATTATTTGAAGTTTGGGCCTTCTAAGAAGAATTTTGTTCTAAAAAAGAAAATAAATCATCACCTCTTGTCTCTTCTTGTCAAAATTTGATAGTTTTCCAAGAAGAAGATCTTCTAGTACCTCCTGTGATTGAAAGCAACTACTGTGATATGGTAGGAGCATATTATTTGCATGTTGAGTATGGTGATGAAGACCATCATGAAGCCACACCTGCTAATGATTCTTTGGATATGGTAGAAGAATTTGGTTTGCATGCTGAAAATAATGATCAACATCTTCCTCAATCGTCTAATATCTTAACCTACTTTGCTGGGTTTTCCACCGAGGGAAAACTTGGTCATAATCAGCTACATGAAAGCTCATCATTGGCTATGTCCTTGCAAGAACTCGAATCTTTTTCTTTTGAAATATCTAATGATGTCCTAGCTATTGGTGATAATTGGGAAAATGTGATAAATCAACATGAAAAACAAGGCAACTATTATCTTGATACACAGAGGGAAAATGAAATCTATCATCTTTATTATACCTCTCAAGGAGAAAGATTGGATCTTGAATTACCACATGAGCAAGAAGAACCTCTGAAAGGCATTGTTGAGGTTGAATCAAATAAGAACTTGTTGTCAGATGTTTTCTTTTCAGAGTCAGAATCTTTTAGATTTGAAGCTTCTAATATATATTCAACTGGCTACTTTGAACATGAAATCTTAATAGTTCATCAAGATCAAGAAACACTTAAGGGAGGTAATGCTAAAACAAAAAATTTCTTGCATGTTGATTATGAATGCTTCTATTTTGGTTACATGGAGATTAGTGAAAATTTTGCACAACATAAAACATGAAAGGATCTTGAAAATACTAAGGTGTAGACTGTTGGGAATCCTTTCTTTATCATGACGAGTTTATGTGCAAAGCCTGAATTTGAGTCTTATCAGGTTGGTCATAAAGGTGTGTGGGATAAAAATAACCTCATTAAAATTCATGTCAGGATGCTACAACTAGATTTCTTTGGAGCTAAGTGGTTATTTGGAACCGACATAGTGATTCAAAGGTTGCTCCAAAATATGATGTTTGAATCTAACCTTTTATCTGCTGCTCAATGGTTGCTTGGAGTGGTGCATCTCATTTTCTAGCTACTTTTTCATATTGGCATATATTTCTCTCAACCAGTTAATGGTTTTCCATGAGCAACAAGGTACATTCTTCTAAGTATGGGCTGCTTGCCCTACTCTTTGTACATAAAGTTTTTGTTGTGGCTAGGTGTGGTTTGCTTTGTTCGTTTTGTGGTGCTGGTATTTTTTGTGTTTTTGGTGTTCCCTTGCTCTTTTCTTCTCTACAAGCAGCTCTCTTTTTTTTCTACACTACGACTCTATTTCCCTAATGGCTCTTTTCATTAATGGAGCAGATATATTTTTCAACTACATGGGCTCCAAACATTTCACTTCAAGAAATTAGGGTTCATTAAAAAATAAATTATGATGAGTTGGTATAATGGAATAATATTCATCTTTGTTAGCAATGGAATATGTGGACAATAATATTAACATTCAAGGGTTTCATTCAACAACACTTTAAAGGCTAAATGTGTGGGTAAATATTCGGTGCTAGACTATAGTTAAAAAAGAATATCTTTGGAAAAAGGAATATATCCATTGGTTGAAGACTTGCAAGCATTGTGTATTGCACTATGGGTCACATTTTACCTATAGTTGGTTACTATCGAGCCTTTTCATTTGACAATATATAACAGTGGGTCAAAACAAAAATCTGGAATAGTATGCCTTCTTTATCGGGTATTCATGACTATAGCCTGTATAGAGTTGTATAAAATTTGGAAGTGTGGACAGGTGTACCTGATTTATTAGGTGTATATGGGGAGATTCATTTTGGCCATCATATATCAAGATGATTCCTTAAAAGCTCAATATGTCAAGGTTGAGACATTAAGAATCTGTGCTGCTAAGTCAGATAATTCCTCATCAAGGAAATCTAAAATGTGATTAATAGAAGACAGTGAACCCTACTAAGGTATTGGTCTAAAATTTTCATGCTTAATAGATACAATCGCAGGCCATGGAGGTTGCTTGAAGGCAATGTGATTCTGATCTGCAAAGTTTGACACTTCTTCTCCACCCAAGAAAGAGAAATAAGTGAAGGAATAACCTGCAGGATTAGAGTTGATAATTTCTTATGGCGTCACCATAAAATATGAAACCTAATTTATGAGTAAATGTGATGATAGGTAGTGGAGCCCCAAACACTCTAGAGGACCTTAGTACAGTTTATCCAAATGCATTTGCTTAGGAAGTTCCACATATTTGAGGCATTTTGTCACCATTGTTAACACCAGGAGCTGGAAATCTTGAAAGCACTCCATCGGGGAACAACTCTAAATTTCAAAATTATGTTTGTACAATTAGATCACTCCTTCAAGTGTTCCAAATGCTAAAAGTCCAAATTCTCAGACCAGTTCTCTATCAACAATAGTTGTGAATTGCAAAAATCCAAGTCTTCGAGTGACTCCACTATCTAAGATTGATGGAAGTTTTTCTTCAGGAATTAGTTCAGATTCAATTCCTCAATTAGGCTCTCTGTACGAGTTGACTCCATCTACTACTTGATCTGAACACTTTCCCAAGCGACGAGGTGCACGTGGTGGTGCCTTCAAGAAATTATTAGAATGGCTCGGATCCAAAAATCATAATTTGCATTATCCTATTGATTTGAAAAGTCATTGGGCAAAGCATGGTACAAACAAGTTTGTTACTATCAAGTTAATGGAATTGATTACGAGATTAGATTTATTTCTACATCTTCACGTAATACCCATTAGATGTTCACCTGTCTTCTTTCATCAATAGCGATGTACAATATCAAGGAAAAACAGTTTTGCATTTAGCAGCAATGTGTGAAGATGATGACAAAACAATGGTGACAGTTGAAATTATAATTCAACATATTGATTCTGATGCAAAGAAAAACAACTTGGTGCTCAAGTGTGATAAAAAAATGAGGACTGCTCTCCACGAGGCCACTTTGAATGGAAATGAAAAGCTCTGCTATCTTTCGATGTCCATAAATCCAAATCTAGTCTACTTGGAAGATAGGGATGGTGTGGATGAGTGGTGAAGGAGCTCATATAACTCTCAAAATGTTTTGGTGGACAACTACGCAATAGCTTTGAAGCTCATGCAGTGCATATGGATGGCTTGATAGAATTCTCGATCCATAGCACATTTGCAATCACGAAGTCTTGCGCTTAAAATGCACTAACCCTAATTAGGGTGGTGACATGACAACAGGAAGATCAGAAAGTACCACTGTTGCTAATAGTCCTTCAAGTAGCCCTGCTGTTACTTTTAGTGGTGGTAATGAAAAGCAATTCAGAGTCCTCATGGTGTTGGATAATGAGGATCCTATCAATGAGAACTATAACATATTTGGTCCATTATTCACGAAGGAGAAACCTATGTTTTCATTTGATTATGTTCTGAGAATTCCTTTGCTCAATACTAGTTCACCTGGAAAGCTTTCTAATGTGGGATCAATGGATGATCATAGTTTACACTTTCATCATTTTTCAAAATTTGATTCTTTCAGTGCACGTGACAGTGGCCCTTTTGGTTCTTCTGATAGTTTTTCTAGATTTGATTCTATGAGTACCACCAGTGATGCAGGTCATAATAGAAGCTTTACTTTTGATGATAATGATCCATTTGCTAGTGTTGGGCCTTTCAATTTGGGAGGACAAACACCCAAACACACATCTGATAGTTGTAGTGCATTTTTGTGTTGTTAAAAGGGACACTTAAAGTTGAAGGGACTTTGCAGCCACTTCAACTTTGAGTTGACGAGGAGATGCCAGATGTCAGAAGGATAACCCCAATGCACATGGCAGTGCACCAACTCAAAGAATCAACCCTGTAGTCAAAAGATTGTGACAATAATGTATATCGCTCAAAATTGCCCCAATATTTCTTATCACAAACACAAGAACAATGGAATAATGACTCTATGACCTAATGGACAGACACTGGATAAAGATAAACAAAGATTCTAGAGTTCTCTACATCCTGGCACAAAATACAGCCTCTAGAAAGAGCCAATGTTACCTAGGGTTTTGAAACACTAAGTATTTCCCCTCTTCATTCAACTATGTGAGAAGCAAAAACAAGGTAAGTTTTAAAAAAAATTATTTAAAAATTATTTTGCATTGGATATTATTTAATTCTTTTAAGAATTAAATATTATCACGATCAAATGCAAAATATTTAAATAATCTATTTAATTTAAACCAACATTACTCTCTCACATAGTTAATTCTAAAAAAATATTTAATTATTTTTATGATGTGAGGGTGAAAATGAGAAAATACAAAAGACAAGATTAATTTGTTGTAAAGTGCTAAATGATTATTGCACTTAATATTAAAAAAGCAAACAAGTGAATTGGTAAGCTGAAGGGGGGTAAGATAAATGTGGAAGAATTTAAAATAAATAATTCTTTTAAAGTATTAATTATTATTGTAACCTATGGCATTTGTGAAAAAATGTACGGGAAGAAACTATTGGGGAGTAGTTTCAAAATAAAAGGAAGTTAGGGCAGTTAACAACGGGGGGTTGAAATCTTTAAAAGGAGGAAGTTCTATTGTAACAGGGTTCTTCTTTTCCGGTGGAGAAGTTTTATAGCTGCTACAACATGGGAGAAGACAGTTCAGTTTTATGATAGGGGAAGGAGCTTTTGTCATATGCAGATTGATTGTAATAGGGGAACAGAGCAATATTATTATTGTTTTTTCATGTTTTTGAAATAAAGAGGGATATAAGTGTGTTTGATTTTGCAGTCATGTACATTTGCATTTCTGATCTGGAAGGATCTTGAGTACTTTTGTTTCTATTTTAGATGCAGTCCTTTATTACTATGTTGAACGTGATATATGTAGTCTTGTGGTTATGTATTCACGCTGTTGCATAATGATTTTTGTAACTCTTCCTGTCTCTTCTATAATGCGGAAAGTCGAATAGGTGATCATAAGGGTTATTTATTTGCTTTCTCCCTTTAGGTGTTAATCTAATAATCACATGCATTCCATATTGATGGATGAATGTCAGAAAACCCTTTGTGTCTTTAGGTTAAAGACATAACTAGATATCACATTCATTGAATATCTTTTATGAGGGAGTTGTACCTCTCAATTTAGAGGATAGTTATCAATCAATGATAACTGATCCAACTATTAGTACATTTTGTCCTTCTTGTTGGGTGTATTGAGTCATGTTTTGTAATTCTCATTGAAGGGGCAAAACTGTTTACTAACAAGTACTAATCATGATGGATTAAGTAATGCTATAAACATCTAAGAACGTGAGAAATTAAAAGCCACACAATCAAATTTTGCCTTTAAACATGTCAAAAAACTCAAAAATAAATTTTGCGACACTTTTCATAATAGTTGTGCGACACTTTTCATAACAGTTGTGTGATACTTATGGCTGATAATGTATCATGCAACACTTTTCATAACAGTCATGCGATACTTTTTTACCATGCAATATTTCACATAGTGTTGTGCAACTAATGGGTAGTCCCCTTATGATACAATCATCAATACCTGTGTGATACAATGTCATTGTCAGAAGTATCTCATGACAGTTCTCATAATGGGCATATGATACTTCGCACAAAACTATCAAAAAATGCTATGCTTAAAATGTTCAATAAATCACCGAAAAGCTCAAAATCTTTAAAGACTTATCAGGGCGCCATACTATGGAGGCTGGTTGTGCAACCAACTGTGCTCGAATCGATGTTGCTCGATAGAAATACCTGCCCGAGCCATCACTATCTCTCTCAAATTGCTCAAAGTTCTCAAATTCACAAAAGGCTAAATGAGTTGAAAATGACCCTTGGACCCCTTATATAGTCCTTTGACCTAATTTTGACCCATTTTTCAAACTCCTCAAAATTCCTTAAAAATTGCACCCTGAGCTATTTTGACATCCTAGATTTATTTTCAGGATCAAAATCAAAATTTGAGTTTATCTTGATGGTCAAAATCACATTTTAAAATTTCACCTTCTTTTATGCAATTAATTGATTTTTTGAGGTCTAATCTTCAAATTTTCACTGGGGCATCATCATTTCTTCATGTCTTCATCATTTCTACACTCCTTACCTATTTTAATTCATTTCATTTCACTTCTATATCATCCTTCTACTTGATTTGACTTAGCTTTCATGTTTTATCTTTCTTATTCAAATCTAGTTGAACTAGGGCATTCTATTACTTCCTCGTAGTCACTCTTGGGTTCTAATCACTTATCTGTCATCATGGACCTCACTTTATCTCAATTTTATCTTATTTTTCTCATTTCTGCATCCCCTTAACCTCATTTTGATTTCGATCTTGAGGGGGCAAGAATATTCTATTATTATTACAAATCACTTGCTTGCTATGATTATCTATTTCTTAGGAGCATATGCTTGACCTTTCCATTTTCTCTTGATCTTTCTCCTAGTGTTCAATACTGTCGCTACCAAGTTGTGCATTTAGTACTAGTTATCTCACTTTGCATTTCATTCTTCGGATTCAGATATCTCTATCTACTTTTTTCTACTTGGCTTCTTCATTTTTTTTTTGTAATGTGTTCCTAATAAATCACACATTAGCCAAAGAGGGGCAAACGTGATCACCTAAAAATGGTTGCTTGGACTATTAGCCCCCTTCTCAACATTTTGGCCAAATTATCTAATTATTTGTCTAGACCGAATCTCTAAAAATTAATTTATTTGATTTTAACCTATAGTTTGACCACTATAGCCCAAGTTCAGATTTGATTAAAAAAACATGTACCCTTTTAATTAAATAAAATACCTCATTCCCACATATTCCTAAGTTGCATACATAAGTCATTTCTTCTATTTTCAAATTAAAAGAAAAAGACTTTCTCATATGGAAAAGTCAACTCATTTTGATCGGAGGAGACAAATATGCACATGGATCATGCCAAAAGTTAACCCCCACCCTTGATCATCCATCTCTCGATCTTGATCTCAACCGTCCACACATCTTTAAAAGTGAGAGCTCTCTCCTCATCTAAGGATCCTAATTTTGAGCTATTGTTATGCTGTAGGCTTACTTATAGTTTTTCTTGGAGCATTTTGTGGAGAACTTCTATCTTCTCTCATCACATTCTTGTATACTCATACTAGTGTAGATTTACATGCATCAGTTTAGTTTCTTTTGCAATAACACAGTTCACTTACTTTAATTAGTATGATTGCAACACTCTCATATTCTTAGCTTAGTTTCATTTTTGCATTTTATTCTAGTAGAGTGGCATTTGCATTGCATTCTTTGAGGATTCTTTAACACTAGCACTCTTGCTCTTGTCTAAGATTCTCCCATTTCATGGTTTACTAGAAAGGGCTGCATTTCTAACACTCAGTTGAGAGCTATTTTCATGCTTGGTTATATGCCTTTGCACTCCATGACTAGGGAGCTCTAAGCAACAAACCAAGCCTTTCAATCTATGGGATACCTTGGATAGAATGGTTTAGAGAAATGTACAATTCTAGTGTACAACCTTGAATTAATCCAAGGAATAGTGAGAAGGGGGAGCCTTCCCTTTAAGGTAGGAGAGACTTTGTCTCATACGTTGTGGCTAGTCATCTTATTTTGTGACCGAATTTGCACAAATTATCGGTTGCAAAATATCCATTCAACAAGATTGCTTTGTATTAGTGGAATTGTGTTGCTAGTTACCTCATATCAAAAAAATGTACTCTCCTAAAAGTGAGACAAGTATCTCTTTTCCTATAGAGCTTGGTTTTTGTGAGTGTAGAACAATGTTAGTTGCCCTCAATCTTGAGATAGATTTACTCAAGTTCAACTTTCATTTCTATGAACCCATAATGAATTTTGACAGCACGAGTTTTGCTAAAGAACACCTGATGTTGAAACCTAAATATTTTCTTGTGCCTCATTTGGATGATTTTTGGGAGGATTATATCAATGAACAAGAAGTCTTGAAAGGTTTTGAAGCAAGTTTACTCTATCTCAAATTGTCAGTTTCAACCTGAAAATGGATATTTTAGGGGTTGAAGAAGATGACAATAGTATATGTTGGACTAACTACCAACATTCCCCTTCGGGATTCGTGACATGGCTTAACTATCTCTTGTGTTCTATAAGTGCAATGTTTGTATCGGGCATTGATAGGTTGATCTTTTGGTGCAATGCCAAACCTAGATTGTAACAAGTGGTATCAAAGCTTGGTTTAATGTTCGAATCTCCTCAGATAATGTTAAGGGGGGATTGTTGGACTAACCACAAATTTTCCCCTTTAGGATTCGTGACATTGCTTAATCGTCTCCTATGTTCTATAAGTCTAGTGGTTGTATCGGGCATTGATAGGTCAATCTTTTGGTGCAATGACACCCCTAGCTTGTAACAATATATTGGACTCTATGCATGAGAAAGCTCAACCCATTTCAGTGCCAGTTCTAGAGAGTGGCAATTTAGAATTCAAAATATTTCATGTCATTAAAAGAACAAAAAAATGGCTCAATGAGAAGAAGGCTAATAAGTCTCAACCTCGTGCAGAGAGGTATACTAAGATTTCTAAAGAGCATAAACTTTACGTGAGAATTGATGATGTAATTATCTGCATTTGTAGAACATAATAAGTAGTTTTATATTACTCTCACCATATGTAGTCTAACTTTTTATATCAAAATTGAATTACAAAATAAAACAAATTAACAATATGAAATGAAACTACAGAAAGAAGCCAATGTCTACTATTTGATCCCACCCCATTGTTTCTATAGGCCCCTACCCTACCCTACGAATCATAGTTCACAGTCATAAAGGGCCGACCACACCCACCAATTGTGGATGGTGTGAGCACAACGAACCTATTTTTTCGTAAGCCTAGACAAAGAAGCTAAGAAAACTTAATAATTGTACAACACAACCCCAAGGACAATGAGACAACCAACCTAAAAAAATTAGGTAAAATTTCCAAAGAATGAATTTCTTGTTAGATGTAGTTGTTGCCAACAATTTCTTAATGGTAAAATTTTATTTTCCTCACTACTAAATGGTTGTTAGGGCCTTTGACGATGATGCACTGTGGAAACATCTAATTTGCCATCGTATCCAAACTGCTATAGCTAGACACTTTTGGGATTTGGTTAATTAGAGTGATAAACTTTTACTTGTCTTATATTTTAAATTGCATGGGTCAACCCCCCTTAATTCTATTTGGAAAGCCTGGCAAACAACCTCAAAAAAGTTGTCCTGGTATGATCAAGCCTTGAGCCATTGCTTAAGCTTTGCTTCTGTTGGAATTACAATAGGAAAGGTAAACTTCTGGGCTGGGGGGAGGGGGGAGGGTGTCAATTAGTAGTTTAAACTTGGACCCATAAACTTTTCACCACACATCCATCTCATGCCTTAACAAATAAATTGAAATAACATGTAAAGCATGTTCATCTATAACATGTAAACATATAAGCAATCACGCACATATGACACTAGATATGATTACCCAGAAACCCTCCAATGAGAAGGTAAAACTGGGGTGGGGATGACACCCACAAATCTTCACTACTGTAGTAATAAAGTGTATCCAATGAAGGTTACAATATTTTGATCATGAAACATGATCTACCTTGTGAAAGGTCGGCCCTATTAAAGGCTTACAAAGATTGTTAGGTTTTACCTTGTCAGAGGATTTCAACACCTTGTTAGAAGTGTGCCTGGTTAAAGGACTTTAAATTACAATTAAGTAAGCACCCTATTAGAGGATTCCATACAGCCTGTTAGGACTACTCTGTTAAGAGATTTTGACTGAAATCACATGTTAGAATGTCTCAGCTTTGATCCTGCAATTAACATTTTCTTGCTTGGTAACATATCACCTCTAAATTGATGTCTTTTTTATCCTTCTTGATCATATGTCTCTTTGTTGTATCCTTTTCTTTCCTCTGTTATGCTCTAACTGATTCTGCAATGTAATCTCAATTCATAACTTCTAAGCCGCCACAAATGCTCTATTTGTTATGCAAACTATTCTCTTCGCTCCTTCAACATTCATAGAAAGTTTAGGGTTTGTCCTCCTTAAGAAGACTTTAGTGACACAGGGTTAGGTATAAATCTATGGTTGAGATTCATCCATTTTGCTACTTAAACCTTTCCATTTTTTGATTGGCTACATGTAATTGCGTAGGGAATCCAACTAGAGATTTTTCCTTATCTCCAAAATATTGTAATTCATCCTTAAGTCGGCTAAAAAATGGTTTACATAGTTGTTTGTGCCTTTACAAATAAATATGTCAAAACTATTTCACTCGACATCTAAAGTCGCTGATGCTCGACATGCACTAATCTTTATACTGTGACTCAACATCTGTAACACTCGACATCCACTGTTTACTTGGCTCCTGAATCACTCGGCATACATTATCTGCTCGACACTTGAGTGACTCAACACATGAGTGGTTCGACACTCACTATGACTCGACATGGTCTAATATATACATGTTGTGCTCGACATATACGACTTGTTCGGCATGAACTAAGTAAATAACTTAAGTATGTTGACACTCAATTGTCAAAACCAATCTGAGATCAACAACTTCCTCCTCCATTTGGTGGAACCACCTCATTCATCTTAATAATGCCCCTCTTACTGCATATAAATGCCTTAATTGCAAATGACTCTATAACAAAAGCATTTAGGTTTTTTGTGACCTTTGGGACCCTGTTGGCTTTAATTGAACACCATGTAATGATCTTTAGTCTTAGTTCAAGCTGCCCACTTAAGATGAACTTCCTATCAATCAAATCAAAAGTCAGCTTATGCTTGAATTGTACTCTCTGTTGTCCACCCCTTGCCATGACAACTTCCTTTCTAATTGGAAGTGGCCCAATAACCAAAACTTTTCATGCCTTTCCTCTAAAAGTTGTTTATAGAAAGTTGTTGGCAACCTTTCCTTATTTGTCCACCTTAATTGTAAATTGAATTGTAGATTCAAATGCACAAAGTGCTTAGATTTGGAAGTCCAAAGCCGAGGCCCAAGCCTAGCGTATTGCCTAGAAAATTCTTCATGTTAAGATCCCCATTGGAGATCGTTTATCCTTCATCACACCAACTCCTTGCTGCTCTTTTCGTGTTTGAAAAGAAACTAATAAACATGCTTTCTTGTTTTGTCCTCATGCCCAATGTGTACAAGCTTGGTCTTGGAAGTTAGCGTTTCCTGGTTTCTCCCAATGTCTCAATATCATCTCTCAAATCTTTCGACATATTTTTTCTAAAAAAACTTCAAAAATTTCGTTGTCTTGCAATCTTTTCCTATACCTTCTATATTGTTCAAATGGAAGCATTGGTTACAACTATTAACCTCTCCCCCCAATCTCATTCTTTTGAGGAACCCACTCTAATCAAATTATGATCTTCTTACCACTATGAGAGATATTCAAGCACAAATTAATGTTTTTGAGGCAAAACTTACAAGTGTTGGAGGCATGATTGATCTTTTTTTTTAAATGGAGGGTTCAGACTTGCAAGACATCCCAGCAAGGCACGAAGCCTGTGAGCTACCAACCAGCGAAGGCCACCACATAGACATTTTAGAGACCTGATATAGGCCCACTCGTGCCTGAAACCTCTTCGGCTTAGAGCCAAGGACTAAGGGCATCCACGCCGTCAAAATCACCCGGGGCATGATCCTGACCTCATCCCTTATGTGTTAGAACCTTGCACTCAACAAGACGTGATCCTTGGTGGGCTCTTTGTGAACCATTTAACTTCACCAGTAGACCAAGGGCCCATTGACAAGATGCTGATCTCTTGACAACTTATGCACTTTGATGCGGAGCTGCGTGGTTAGATAGCCAACTCAACATATATACAATTTTTCTCTCGGTCTTGACCCTTACTTCAGATTATTTTGGAGAGACCACAACAAAGTTTGTGCACCTCGAAGTAGTTGTTTTTGCAAAGCCTCTAAGACTTGTCAATGCATTTTGTTCATTGAGTTTTTAATAGTAGTTTTTTAACATAAATTGTAAAACTATGACAAGAGTTTGCTGATTGTATTTTCAGATATTCTTTTATTCTAATAAAAAAAAAACTTTGTGTTCCCATTTATGATCTGATCTCATGGAAATATGAAATATGGTGACGGAAACTGTGACCGACCAACAAACTGCTCCAGTTAAAAAGGTTCTTACTTCAAATAGTACATTTGACTAAATATTGAAAGGTAATTTTTATTATTTAAATCCTGAAAACAAGATGCTCTATTCCTTTTACCTAACAAATTTTCCACAATTCATCCAAGAATTATCATATTCCGCTTCTTTTCCACATGAAATAGTATCTTCTGTTCTTTCAGAAAATAGTAGGAACCTTCTCGTGCCCAGTTCAGAATATCTTTTATTCTTTTACATAAGATGTTACGTTCTGAACATTTACTTCATCTCTACCCAACAAGAAGATATGGGCCCTTTTTCAAAGAGCAGAAGTTTTCCTCCCGAGAAGGAAGGTAGCAGAGTAATAATTTACAGGCATCATCCAAGCAAAAACGGAAGAGAAGCCGGAAATATAGTTAATTTGCCACGCACAATAAATCATCTTTTAAAATTAGCAGGTAAATTGTTTACCTCCAAAATTGTGGATTGTTTTGATATGTTTTCCTCCTTAAGGAGGTTTAGAAACTTGTTAACATAGAACATATTTGGTTTAAAAATGAAGGTACAATCTATGGATTTCATCCCGTTAAAGTATTCAATGAAGACGGTGCACAGATCGAGGACTTGAATGTCATCCGGGACAATGATAAGTTGTTTCTTTCTGATAGGGAAGAGCTTGAACAGACATTTCATGGGCAGTGGTCGAAACATTTTTGATCTCATACTGATAGATTGAAGCTTGTAAGTATAGTATTTGATATATTTTGAACAAAAAACACATAAAGTACACATCCATCGTCTTCTACCCAACACTCTAACAAACCACTCTTGTTTGCTGTATGAATCTACATCCTACATAAACGATAGGTTATGAACAGATTGATTGTTGAAATCATTTGATATTAATCTGGAATGTCTGCATTACATATACAGAATATTTATAGGTCCAACTCTAAGAAGCACATGAATTTTAACAAAATGAGACCCTCTCATGGGAATGCACTCACCTTATCCTGTGGAGTAAAACTTTATGACTGAGCTCATGTTGCTGAAGTCTAATAATCACTCTAAACTGAATGAATATGTTAGTAGGTGTGAAAGAGGGCCACGTTTTCTGTCAAAGGATAAAGCAGAAAAATAAAATTATGTTACGCACGTGTATTATAAAAATATTATAATGTAAAAACATATGATTGTTTGAATGATAACTGTTAATTTAAATTAAGTGAATAGTGCAGTATGTGGTGATATTTAAGTATTTGCCAGTCCCACCAACGTTGGTAGAATGATATCCTTCATGCGAAGGATGCTCAGAGATTCCAACCTTTTTTTTAATCTATCATTTTTATTTGGAAGGATGTTAGGTAGGATGATATTTTTCAGGGAAAAAAATGCCTATGGAGGGTACCCTCAATCTTCCATGTGTTAACAGATATTCCATATTTATGCTGAAGTCACATAAACAAACCAGATCCAAACAATAAGAAGACTAACAAGTATCAGTACTAAATATCTAGTAATGCTCTGTGATTTCAATCTAGCATAGATTTTGTATTAAGTACATCGAAATCTGCTTTTTTAGGTGAAATAAAACTAAGACCAACAAATGGAATGAACTCAAATTAATTTGCCCACATTATTTGTTTCTCAAGTATATCCTGATGTGATAGCTTCTGTTATTCTGCACCAACTAATTCATCGTCAGTTACAGTTTGCATTGCAACAATTCTTCTTATCTAGACACACATTAAATTAGAGTTTAGAGTTCAAAATAACCGAGGGTCTGAACTTAGTCAAATTAAGTATGAAATTAGAGTTATTTTTATGGCAACTCGTCTCAGAATATCCATAAAGTAGATGTTCCATTCAGAAAATACCAGTTCTTATATGCACAAGATATGATAAAAATGCATGGACCAGTGAAGTAGCTCACTTAAAATATATTCTCAATTGATCACACTTTCCAAATCACATGGCATGGAATATAAATATATGTCTGAAGGGATGCATTACTAGTGTCGCGTCATATGACAATTGCTGATGTTATTAGTTCACACCACAATGATATAATGAGCATAATGCGATCAATGCTAATTGCAAGTGATAACAAATGATGGAATGCAGATAATCATCAAGGCTGAATAATGAGTATTATTCGTAATAATCATATTGATCATTATGAGTAATCTTGCTGATCATGATTTCCTCTTTCCATAAATTGGCAGTGATACCCAATTATGGATTTGGCTGTTCATCTGATTATGATAGTCGAGCATCTTGCATCATTTCTGTATGCATATATCCATACAGGTCATAATGATCAGAGCATCAATCATTGCAACTTGTATTGACACATGCATACACCAAGGGTGCCATATGGATGCCATCAGATGTACAAAACTACCAAACATATATGCTTATGTATGATGCAATCATATGGATGAACATG
The DNA here is from genome assembly GCA_028749045.1 of Cupressus sempervirens. Lineage (NCBI taxonomy): Eukaryota > Viridiplantae > Streptophyta > Pinopsida > Cupressales > Cupressaceae > Cupressus > Cupressus sempervirens. The sequence continues at coordinate 233,022,533 of CM053793.1, forward strand.
GATTCATGTATGTGAGTGCTTGTGCATGCATGTAGATATATGCATGTGTACATGTATGTGATGAGAATATGTGCATGTCTATCTATATGCAGAGATGTATGTATGTAGAGATGCATGTATATGTGGGTATGCATGTATGTATGTAGATGCACGAGTACTAGTACATGTATGGATGTTCATTCATGTGTGGATGCAATGGATGATGTCTAAGAATGTAGTGCAAATGTGATCCTAACTATTACTCAAGTGTTATTTTGATGATAAGATATGTTTTAATCCCCTTGCCTTTGTTTACATTTGTGTTTTAGAATTCACAATTTAAGGTATCACAGTCTCCCCTCCAAAAATGCTTGCCCACAAGCATTTGATGTTTCAGCTGGTATCGGTTTCTTTCTGAATCTAATGCAGAGTTTGGACATTCCATCACCTTTGAAATTGACTTTTATCCTTCGTTTAGCTTTAGTTTTCTGTTGCTGAGTCGGAGGTATGGTTGCTTGAAGTCCGTACAAGGTATATTTTCTTCTTCGTTCTTTGAAGATGATGTTTTGATGGTTCATGTCCTGCTTGAGTGGTCCAATTTGCTTCATCCAAGGGAGACCTATTATGAGATTGGTGTTGCCAAGGGCCAAAATGTGGAATCGAGTAGTGTAGGTGTATTCTCCAAGTTGTAATTTGAGGGGGAGTGTTTGGGTGTTACAAAATACACCTTTTCCATTTGCTAATTTTGTCCTTATAGTATCACAAGGGCTCATAAGTTAGTTGTGTTTTAGGAGCCAGGAATTATTGATGAAGTTGTGTGAGGAATCACTGTGAGGAATTACAAAATACACCTTTTCCATTTGCTAATTTTATCCTTATAGTATCACAAGGGCTCATAGGCAAGTTGTGTTTTAGGAGCCAGGAATTATTGATGAAGTTGTGTGAGGACTCACTGTCTTTAAGAGCTTGTATTCATCTTCCTTCTATACTTGAATTCGAAAAGTGTGGGATGTTGAGTCTTTCAAGGTTGGCAAGAGTACATTCATCTGAACCTCCATTATCAATTGGTTGGAGAGTGGTTTGATGTTCAGCCTCCTCATCGATGTGGAACGAGGGATTGTCATGTATGGAGTGATCTTTGAACTCATAGAGTGGATTTTGAGTCACCTTGTAATTCTTCCCTCTTCTGGTCGCTTGACGATGAGGTTTTTTTCCTAGGTGAGGAAGATGCTTCTTCTGAAGTTGGTTCATCTCCCCATCTTCTTTTGGGTGCCTCTTGTCTCTTTAAAAATGATATAGATCTGACTGGTGTGTGTTGTGAGCTTCTTCCTTTGGGTAAGAAACTAGGAATCTGTTGAGTATAGGTCTCTTTGGGTTGGTACCTTGGTCCATTTTTGAAGTCAGTTTTCCTCTTAGAGCATGACCCCTGGGAGGAAATAGAATCTCTGTGGTATATCCTTTATTGACGCTCTCTTCTTGCTAGGGTAATGACCTTGTGAGATAGGTTGCTGTTTTCGGCTCATATTTCAACCTTAACTCAAAGTACTCTTTTAATGCCATTTCTTCCCTTAAAATTCCCCCTTTCCCAATCTTCTTTGATTTTTCCTTGTAGGTCTAGGAAGTTTGTAGGTTTGGAATTTGTCAAGGTAGGAATGCTGCGTCTAGGATTTTTGTCTTCAGAGTTGGAGGATGAGTTGATAAAGATTGGAAGTTAGGGTTGAGATTCTTTGCTGGATTGGGGGTATCTCTGCTGACAGGTTTTGAGGATGTTCAGCTTAGCTTGGATGAGTTAGTTCATTGAGTCTTGCATTCTCTTTTGTCCCTCTAAGAACTGATCCAGTTTCCTGTCAACCTCCTATTCTATTTCCATTGTTTCTTTCTTCTTTCTTCTGCTATGAGTCAAAAAAGGTTTACTCATCTTGGGCAGGAAAGGTAGCGCCGATAACCAATTGTAATGCCTCCTTTTGGTTATGTTAAGGCACTACATGAAATTACAAAACATATAGCTATTTGCTAGTTTCAAGTGCTATAATATGAATAATGTGCATAAAATTGTATTTAGATTTTATGGATGATAATATATTGATGCAATTACAATGATTACAAATGAATATTTGAATTTTGACAATGCAGTCGATAGTATGTATGACAGTATGCAATGGTGTTAAGCAGATGTACGAAATGGAGATGATACTATGTATGTATTTACAAAGTCTATTCCAATGCCAATGAAATAATATTAGTGGCAAAGTCTGTAGATATCCAGACCTTCAGGTAATGCTATGGCTGTCTCTGATACATGAAATTGTGAATCATGTGCATTCCCTCCTAGCAGTCTCTGATTTTACTTTATAATATGTGCCGTTGATAATAGGATGATCACAGATAGTATGCCGTCTCTGATTCGTCTTAATATATACAGAATCTGCAATCTCTAGAACCGTATCTGATACAGAGATATAAATATGCTCAATAGGTGTTGTTTCTTATATGTGTTATTGCGATACGTGCACTTGTATAACTGGAGAGTGCCTCAGCAATTGTGGTTTGCTCAAGCGGAGCAATAATCCGCAACGGGAGTATTAAAATCTATTCTGAATTGACCACACTTTCCAAATCACATAGCGTGGAATATAAATATGTCTGAAAGGATGCGTTAGTAGTGTCATGTCATATTATAACTGCTGATGTTATTAATTAACACCACGAAGATATAATAAGCATAATGCGATCAGTGCTAATCGCAAGTGATAACAAACGATGATGTGCCAATTATCATCAAGGCTGAATAAAGTGTATTACTCATAATAATCATATTAATTATTATGAGTAATCATGCTGATCATGGTTTACTCTTTCCATAAATCGGCAGTGACACCCGATTATGGATTTAGCAGTTCATCTGATTACGATAGTTGAGCATCTTGCATCATTTCTGTATGGATATATACACACAGGTTATAATGATCAGAGCATCGACCATTGTAATTTGTATCATTATATGCATATACCAAGGGTGCCATATGATGCCATCAGATGTATACATTTACCAAACATATATGCTGATGTATGATACAATCATATGGATGAGCATGGATATATGTATGCGAGTGCTTGTGCATTTATGTAGATATATGCATGTGTACATGTATGGGATAGGCATATGTGCATGTGTCTATGTATATGCAGAGATGTATGTATGTAAACATGTGTATATGTGCAGTTATGGATGTATGTATGTATGTAGATGCATGAGTACTAGTACATGTTTGGATGTTCATGCATGTGTGGATGCAATGGATGATGTGTAAGAATGTAATGCAAATGCAATCCTAACTATTATGCAAGTGTTATTTACATGACAAGGTATGTTTTAATCCCCTGGCCTTATTTACATTTGTATTTTTAGATTCACAATTTTACGGGATATCACATTTCCCCTAACAACCAAACCATACCATGGAATCCCTTGGAGAATTATATAAGGTGCAGAGAGTTGGTCCTTTCTAATCAAGCCTAAGTCCATACAATGAACACCCAGTCATTTGGTCTCATGTACCCACCTAGGGGTTGACATACTTGATTGGGGACTAAGTGTCGTTACCTCTTTATTATGTATTTCTCCATTCCATTCAATCCCAAGAGCACAAAACAAACACCGAATCATTTGGCCTCTTGGCCCACCTTGGGGTTCGTTTACTTGATGAGGGACACATTGCTGCTACCTCCTTTTGTGACCTTTTCACACCATCACCTCATTGCGAAATGGGAACCTCCTTTTTTTCTTTGCAGCAGGAGCTAGATTCTTTAGTTGGTTTTAGTTTAGTGGAAATTTCGGAATCTCCATGCCAATGGGATGATTTTGAGCAACTTTAGGGGAAACCATACCCACCGCATGAGAAGTCTACATGTCTAGTTTGGAGTCTAGGTTCCACCTTTGGAAGGAGTGAAGTTTGAGGAAGAGTGAAAAGATGGAGTGAAGAAAACATAAAATGGAATGTCAAGATGAGGACATGGGAAATGAGATTTTGAAACCTAACAATTTGAATTGACACTAGATGGAATTCATGAGGAAATTTGATTCGGAGATGATAAGCTTGAAATGAATGACTTGGACAAACATGAAATTTGAAGCCTTGAGAATATGGCATGAGAAAATCAAGATGACAATGGACAGATCTTAATGTGAAGAAGTGAAGGAGAATTTCAACATTCTGATCTGATAGAAATATCATTGCAAATCAGAAAAAAATGACGATAGGAGTTTTTATCAATTAATCAAAGGGAAAATTTGAGTTTCCAAAGGGCGAAGACCAACACTTAGTTTTTCTTGAAGCCATGGAAAAATTCCAAGAGATGATCAGAATCTGAGCACCCCTTGGAAAGGGAGGTTGAATTCTGACCCCCTTTGGAATTCCATTTCCAGCTGCCCCCTTATTTCTGTCCTAGTTTGAAGGCATGCTAAGATGAATACAAGATTAAGTTGGACTTAAAATGGATGAAGAAAACCAGATTGGGTGGAGAAGAAAGCGGATTAATTGAGTTTTTCACGGGTGATAATCAGATTTTGAAACGCAAATAAGGAGATGAAAATTGGATTTGGTGAAATTTCTGTCATTAATCATCCAAAACTACATCAAAATGCATGGATTGGAGATCAACCATGAAGGCAAAATCATAAGTTCCAAGCTGGAGGATCTGAGTGAGTGAATTAGGCATCTAAATATTAAAACTTGGAGATTTCCAACACATGGTCGGAACCCAACCAGGTGTTGGAACTCCAGTTCTAACACTAGGTTGGAATCCAACCTTGTGTTGGAGTTCCATTTCAAACAAATGCCCAAATTCCACCCAGTGGTAGGGCTTAATCAGATTGGCCCGGGGATGAATTTGTCACTCCAAATTCAACAAGAAGTGCTAATGTAAGTTGGCCTTGAAGAAAAATCAGGCATTTATTAATTATCACCTTGTATTTGGGTCAAGTTGGCCTGCATTGGAGGACTTAAGAAAATCAAATTTTAAATCTTATTTTCTCTCCTAATAAGGTCGGTCAAATGAAGGGTGGCACCTTTTGGGCCTTATCACCTATATAAGGGAAGTTAGATCTTCATTTAAACCATAAAGCAATCAAACACAAGCGATTCGATCTTTAACAGAGCAGGCCTGATTCGGAACTCAGAAAATTTCACCACAATCATTCAAATTTGGGTAAGGAATTGAAGGCATTTTTGAAAGCAGATGTAAGGAAGACATCAAATTTTGGGCAGATTTAAGAGTATAATTCTGGATTTCCAAATAAAAAAGGGTACAAACTTGCAGATCTGGGCAAAGAAATCAGAATTAGAGGCAATTTCACACAAGATTTAAACTCTAGACACATCAGCTAGTAAGGTCAGTGGTTTAGTTATTTCTTGAGAAATTCCAAGTTGACTGTGATCCAATTAAATGAATCCATGTCCAATGCATTGCCATAAATTTCTCATTTGCATTTAGATGAGGAGACTGAAATCGAATTTTAAGAGATAAAATGAATAAGTCTATTCTTTCTTAGGCAAGACAAGGAAATTGTAAATAAGGAAAATATGTTGTCATGCTTTGAATTTCCTTTCTTGGCTTCAAACTTTCAATCTCTAGATTTAAAAAAAAAAGAAATCCAAGGAGTAATGGATGGTGTTGTCTTGTAGGTTGAAAATCTCGGGATCAAAGACTGGAAATGCAAAGAAAGATAGACAAGCTCAAATAAAGCATGATAAAAAGGAGATGGTGCGGAAGACAAGTTTCATCTCAAAATGCAAGAAGATAGGCGATACAAACCTTGGACCAGTCAACATGGTAGAGATCAGATGTTTAGAGGCAATCCTTCAAAATTGGCCAAGAAGATGGTGAGAAATGAGGTAGTTGAAGCAGTCCCTTTTCCTCTAGCAATGTAGTGCACAAATTTGATGATCAAATCTGCTGGGCATTATGATCCACAATCAAGAGAAATTTGCTAGGGACCACAAAAGAAGCAATTAGTTTCACTCATAGAAAGAGCAATAAAGGAAGCATTCAATATTCCGTTTCACAAGGGGGTGTTTATACAACAAATAAGCAAGCTTTGAAGTATCACCAAGATAAACTTGATACTTGTAATTTAGTAATCAACAACCACTAACTATTTGAACGAAGGAATCATCATTCCAAGCTACTGAAGTTGACAAAATGTGACTTTCCAAAGGACTATGGCGATCTCATTGTCAGGTTGAGCAGAGTTATGAGGAGTCCTCAAGGAGCCATTTTCCAGCCTTGGATGTTCTACTTCATGTACATCTATTGACAAGATGATGTTTGAAAGGGTGGAAATAATTGGTGACAACATTGAGCTTCAATTGAGGATGTTGGATGAGACAAAATCATTCTACATGGGTTCATATGTTATATATGTTAGCAATGATGTACATGTATCTAGGATTGAGGCATTTGGGCCAAGTTGGCACAATAATAGGGCGATTCCTAATGCATGAGTGCTTTCCACTTTTGCATCTCCATAACAACAAGTATTTCAAGATATTCAATGATTCATTTGCTATGCGCATTGTGAGGACATTACAAGAGGCCACTTACAAGAGGTTATTCGATGAAGCTGGGAAGTTTATCAAGAAATATGGTTTGTGGTATATCTAGTGTCCTAAGTTCACATATGGTAGAGTGTTGGGAAGCACATGTTGCCCAAAAAGTCTCCTAAGATATCCTCCCAACAAGTTGGTTATAATGGAGGTGGAAAGATAGTTGACTACTTACAACAAGATTCAAAAGCACAAACAAAAATAAGGGGTTACATTTCCACTTTAACCTGGAAATGACATTTGTCCATCTCTTCAAGCAGCTGAAGTAATAGAGAAATAATTTGAATATTATGCATTGGGATCCTATGAAACAAAGAAGAATTTTGATCCAAATAGGCAAATTAGGAAGTCTTATGGAAACCTACTTACAACAAGATTCAAAAACACAAACAAAAATAAGGGGTTACATTTCCACTTTAACCTGGAAATGAAACTTGTCCATCTCTTCAAGCAGCTGAAGTAATAGAGAAAGAATTTGAATATTATGCACTGGGATCCTATGAAGCAAAGAAGAATTTTGATCCAAATAGGCAAATTAGGAAGTCTTATGGAAACAAGTTCAAACATGTGCCTCATTTAGAAGACTATTCAGAAAATGCAGCCAATGATTTCAAGCTAAGGAATAGGATTTTTTTCAAGATTGGCTGTGGATATGATTAGAAAATATAAATGACACAAAGATCAAGTGCCTGACTAGTTGGAGAATGCTGGTAATCTCATTAGAAGAGATTTTGTGACAAGAAAGGGCAAAGCATTAGAATCTATTGATCAATTGGATAAACATGATAGCAATTTAGAAGCTTTGATGATACCAGCTACACTTTTCACTTAAGAGTGGTGGAATAGAAAGATGAAAAATTGAGGAAAAAAGGAATCCCATTGACTTATGAAGAGATGAAAGAAGTAGAAGAAATCAAACAGGAATCATCCAAGCAGCCACAAGAAGTCAATAATAGACAGATTGATGAAAGTAGCAAGAAAAGGAAGAACACTGACAAGGTTTTACAAACCAAAGACATGAAAGGGAAGGAAATAATAAGTCAAGAACCACCTCTGAAGAAACAAAAACCAAGTGCTCCCTATCAAAAGAAACTGCTACCTTGACACAAGAAAAGATCACACCTACCAAGAGCAAAGAAGTACCTTGAAGTTGTGATAGAATCAAAGGCCAACACAAGCCAAAGTTTTGGTTACTCTCCTTTCAATCATAGTGAGGTAGACGATTCTCCTCCGCAAAGAATAGAAGATGATGAGATGATTAAGATTGATGACACTCAAAAGAAGGAAGAGATTGGCATATCAAATGAGAACCTCAACAAAGATATGATCATTCAAATGAAAATCAAGAAGCAAAGGATTAATGAGGTCACAGCCAAGGAAGTAAAAGACAAGGCCAAGGGAAACCAAACGATGAGTTGGGAGAATGCATTGCGCTTGCTTGGATGAGGGATATGCTAAAGAAAGATAAAAGTTGCAAATAAACAACCAGTTGAGAACACTGAAAATGTCTTAGAAAATATTGGAAAAGAATAGGAAAAGATGCTAGCTAGAAGTATACAAAGATCACAAGAGACAGTTTAGGTGTCCATATGACTAAAATTGCTATTCCAAGAGGCGACAAAGCAAGAGAGGACATTCTTCTTCAATATTATGATATCACAGAACATGATCTGGTCAACTTCAAAGAAGCAAGAGATCAAAGATTCCCATGGAGCCATCCAAAATTTAAAGAAAGATTGAGTAGAGAGGTTGAAAAGAAGAAACAATGCAAGAAAGAAGCTCAACAATTGAAGGAATATATACAACATATGATGGATCCGATACACCACAAACTTTAGGAATTTGCTCCCTCGATCACACTTCCAAGAGAGTCAATTGATAATTTATAGGTCACGAAGATGAGAATTCAAGTAGAGAAGGCATGGCTTGTAGAGGTTTTCAAAGAAGCTGATATTTTCCTTTATGGGATCATGGAGAGTTACAAGATGGTTGCTTCTAGTTGAATGAGAACTCAAGCTTTGTGCATGATTTGTGGAGAACCTTAAGTTCAAGTGTTGAATGTCGAAGGGTACCAAAGATTAAGTGCCAAAAGGAGCCAACAATTGAGGGCCAAAGTTGTTGAAAGGATTTTCCCTTGGTTGCATTGTCGTTAGGTGCATTGTTGTCAAGTATCTTTCCTCGGGTACATTATATCAGGTACTTTCCCTCAGGAACATTGCCATTAGCTATTCGCCCTTATGCACACATTGCCATTAGCTATTTGCCCTCAGGCACATTAACATCAGCTATTTGTGCTTAGGCACATTGCCATTAGGTACTTGCCCTAGGGTACATTAGCTTTGAGTATTTTCCCTCAGGTACATTGCTGTTAGGTATTTGCCCTTAGGTACATTATTGTTAGGTATTTTCCCTCAAGTACATTGCCCTCGAGTATTTTCCCACAAGTACATTGCCATGGGGTATTTTCCCTTTGATACTTGTTCTTAGGTACATTTTCGGGTATATAACTGTTGGGTATTTTCTGTGGCATATTTTCCCTCGGGTACATTGCCATCAAGTGACTTCCATCGTTCGGTACATTACATTAAAGTTTAGACTCGTAGAGAAATATGAACTTTTTCTCATATTCAACTACCCATGCTCACAAAGGTTCTTTAATATCAATGTTAATTAGCTTTATTAATATTATTGTTGTATTGTAAACACACACACCTCATTGCGAATGGCGACTCCCTCTTTTCTCTCTTACTGGCTTAATGTTTAGCTCAATGTCGTTAGGTTGGCTACCTTTTTCAATTTCTTAGTCTTTTAACTATTAAAGGAATAAGTGAGTTTAGTCTAGGGTTCCTAGGTGAAAATGGTGGAATGTTAAAATTGTCTAAGGATTGAGTCTCATTGCAAAACCCTGTTTGAGGAGGCCAAGTTTCCCCATCGATCCTTGCCTAAGTCAAAAATTTGTGTTCAAAAATGAAATTGTGAAGTGATGACAAGAAAAAAAAAATAAAAAATCAATATTTTGAAAAAATGAAGGATACGGGAAAATAGAGAAAATAAGGAAATCCTCAAGATCCTTGGATAAAAATGAAAGTGCAAGAAAATTCTCATCTAGTTCAAGTTTCCTATTTCAATATTCACTCTAGAAATCCTTGCCAAATGTGAGTTTTATTTAAGAATCCTTAAGCTAATCAAGTTTCTCCCAAGGCATTAGTAAGGATTTGAAAAGGAAACAAGAATAAATGAAAAGGAATTCCAAGAAAATCAAAATCAAAAGCTTAGAATGAAAAATCCTTAAACGAAAAAGAACTTCGCTTATAAGGGGATTCTTAGTAGGATTATCCTTACACGTCTAAAATATGTGCAACTATTAAGGATTTCCTTTTTTCCCCTCAAAAATGCACCCTTATTTTGTGGATTTTCCTTAGACTCATCAAATTTGCGCCTAGAAAATAAGGTTGTTTTCCTTACATAAGGGGAATTTCCACCCACAAGACAACAAAAATCCTTACAATCCTTCAAAACCCACACACCATTCTTGACCCAAGTCGGATTTGTGCCCTAGATATTAGGGGTAATTAAAATTTTTAAAACAATGTTTAGGTCAGCTTTTTGTGAGATTGGGTTTGTAACAACCAACTTTCCTAACCCTTAGTTTCCTTATATTTTAACAGTCAAAATAAGTTATCTACACATTCACATGCATGGGATTAATTGTTATAACATATTAATTGATTCTTGTGAAATGCCTTAACTAACAATTGGAGATTTATTTGCTTTGTTTAATTACAATAAAGATTAAATTGCACAAAAGAGAGATCATCAACTAACTAATGCATTTAAATATCACTTCATATAACTAAAAATAAATAAATGTAACTGCAAACATAAATAAATGACTATCTAGCAGAATTTGAAATGAACATGTATGGAATTACAAATACCTGCTACATCGTATTAGGCTAAGGATGCAGACTCGTTTTGTCTTGTGCAAGAGTTTGCTTTGGTGGAGAGGAGAAGCATTATCAGAGGCGTAACCACCCAACCATGGACGTAGTGTATCCCCCTCTCATCTTAATTGAGAATGGCCCTACCCTACACGGGATAAGGCATGGGAACACCTTCTCGTCTTGCTACCTAAGCATCATGGTGTTAAAGTGTCAACTACACAACCGACTAGATTGTGAAACCCTCCTATCAGCCTATCCATCCAACTGCAAGTTATCCTGACCTCTAGTGATCATAGTAGCATCAATTGCCTCTAAACCTACCCGGGCCAGGCATTTACATAGACAATATGTGCCCAATCAGCCATCACTCAACTTGACATGCAAGACTACACCCAACTGCCCACCATGAGCTGACTCGGTGTATAGTTCCAAAATTTAGTTCCCTTTCTTTTGTTTAATTTATTACTGATTCAATCTCTTAATTTGCAGGGGCATTCCCACAATCCATTGTGCACAGTCTACACCATTCATCTCAGCTATGCTTGGCCATCCTTGATGATCCTTGGTGCAACTGTCCATCCTTCATGGAATTTGCAGGATGTTTATACCGTAATAAGTTCCTTGCCTTATAGGGAATTTTATAAATGATATCAAGAGTAAAAAATGGCTTTCAAGAGAATTCAATATTACATCGCAAAGGGGTATGCCTCCTTGTCTCAAGACATGTATTTTTAATGCCTCAATACAAGGGCATATTGCTTATAAAGATTATCCGTTTTTTAAAAAATTTTAAAGAGGGGTAAACACTTTTGACCTGGAGCTATGAACCAGTGAGGCCACAAACGGGGAACCTCATCCCCATTGGATTTGAACCTTGATGGCAAGGATAACAACTCAACAACATAAACATCACATGTCACTATTGGCAAAGATTATCCGCTTTAACTCTATACACGAAACTCATTTGTTTTAAAATGAAAAGCTATAGCATATATCACAATTCTGTGCAAGGCCGAAGTGATCATTTCTCATTCATTCATGCTTGGCCAGTAGGAATTTATTAGGTTGATTGGATCATGAAAACAACAAAATATTTGACCTAATGATTGATTACCGACTGGCAGAGATTTCAATATATATATATATATATATATATATATATATATAAACTTTATCATCAAACATAGGACTTGTATGCTTAGATGCAATACTAGACAACTTGAGATTCAATAAGGAATAACAACAGCATTTCCAGAATTCAAAGTGATGGGGTTGTGATGCAAACAAAGTGTATCCTGAGAATCCAAGCTACGAGCTCCAACATCGGAATTACTAGTCTTTGTCGGCACCACTAATAAGATGAAATTTTACTCATAAAATATAGCATACGGAAGTGAGGATTCACAAGCGTATTTTGAGAGTAAGCCCTTAAGTGGCTGCAATCTTCTGTCATATAGAACAATGCTTGATTACAAGGGAATAATGCTCGATCAAGAAAGAGTTACGTACTTGAAAAGATATGCAAGGTGGCGAGCATGAGTTACAATCTTGATTGAACTTGAAAAATGCAAAGGGACTGGAATAATAAGAAAATTATAAGTGGCTGAAAGACTTCATGCATTAAATTAATTTGATGTGAGAAAAGAAGAAGAAAAATAGAATCCTTCTTATAATTTATTATTTCAATTTTCAATAATACTCATATTATTTACACATGTTTGTACTTGTTATTTATACACATACTACATTATATTTCAAATATACTTATACATATGTTCTATTTAAATATGTGCATACATTTATATATACATATATGTAACATGTACAAATGTACATAAGTACTGTGGGTATTATTTATATAACAAGTCATGTTTGACATCACAAGAATAATGCAGAGCATCCAGATTCCCAAATCAAAGGTAACGATTGTTTTTATTTCGCTTAATGTTCACGTGAATATATATTTATGTATCTTTTTAGATTAGACGGCCTGGTTGGCTCATGGTGGACACTTGGCATAATCTAGTCTGTCCAACCTTATTTCCGTTGACCATGGTGGTTTAGACTCATATCTGTTAGCTCAGTGGCAAGTTCGTGCACTTGTGCTCTATTCCCTCTCTGCCAATGCTTCCCCCCATCGCCATGCTCCTGCAAGAAGAATTAAAATGGTGAAACCATACTTACGCATCGTTCAAATGGAAATTAGTTATCATAACTGAAAAGCATATTAACTAACCATTTCCAATTCATGTAATGGCATATGATTAACCATCATCTTCCAATCCACATGAAACATAACAATAACCAATATTTGCATCCATATGAATTCAAAATGAGTAACTAATTTAACCAACCTTTTAGGATTGGCTTGAGATATCAACGGCTAAATAAATTTTCAAAATCAACAAAATAGGGGATGTAACTGAGTTTCACCCTTTCATATAATCACCTGTAAATGAGAGATCAAAGACACCAATTCAAACATCAATCGATCCAATCCAAAGCAATTTGAAGAGCAGATAGAGGTGAACTTGCACACCTAGAAGGGTGATTTAAATCAGATCAAATGCAAATTCCAGATCAATTGTGAGCTTGAATTGGAAATTCCCTAACCTGGGGTATGAAATGCAATGCAACCTCCAGCAGAAGTGCAGATTCCAAGAAGTCAATCAGAATTTGAGGCGAATTCAATATAGATCAAATCAAGTAAATCAGGGGGAACAACATTCAAGAGCAAACTCTAAGGTCCAACAATCAGAATAAAAAGATGAAATGAGAATTTCAATCAGAAAATGGAAGCATTTACCAAGCCCTAAACATGAAGGATCAGACGTAAAGTGCAGAAAATCAGATTCGAATTAATGGAAATCCCAAGCAGATAAAGGCAAGCAGCAGCAGAAATATGAATTTCAAGCATATAAGGAGCAAAATTTTGAAGCGAAGTGTGATTTTATGGTGATTCTGGCAGATTGGAAGCAAATCCAATTTAAGTATTAAGGTAAATTAAAGTAAATCAGGGGCAAAATTTGTAAGAAAAATGCAGGCTTTATTCAAATAAAAGAGTGAACTTAGGCAGATATATGAATCAAGGGAAGATTCGAGACAATTTAAAAGCAGAAGTGCAATTTCTTATCAGCAAGAAGGGCAGAAATTGGAATTGAAAAGAAAGCATTTCCAGATTTGCCACGAGGATCACAAAAGATGTTTCTAAGATCGAATGAGGAATCAAAACATGGAGGAGGTGAAATCCATCAAGCATCAAGATATTTCCAAAAGAAAAGATGAGAATTGCGACTTAAGTTGCAATGAATTTAAGACAAGATGCCATTACACAATTATTTATATTTTATGTCCTTCAATCTGGCATTTCGGTCCTATTCATATTTTTCATCCAAAACACTTTTCGTTTTCTTTTTCAGGATTGATGCTTAAAAGATGGTGGTATGATGATGATCGTGAAGATGAGAGACTTCACAACATGAGAAATTGAGTCACGCAGAGAATTCCAAGGATCCACAATAACGATGCAAGGAAAGAGATATAATCCATACTATGATAAGGACTATTTCAAGATGTTTAAGCTTGAGGAAAGGAACTCAAAGACAAGACTTACAGCTCCAGAAGGAATTCAAGATTGAGACATGCAAGGAGGATGATTTGACAAATGGAAAGTCTCATCAGCTTTGTATTTCCTTTGGAAATCCAAGATCAATATGAAGGAAAACCAATATCAATATGAACGTCGATAATTTTAATAGACATCAAGTCAAAAACAACTTCAAATATTTCAAAGGAGATGAAATTCGAAGGAGCATTCAAGATGAAGTAATTTGAGAATATGAGCCATCACAATCAATCAAATTTTGAACAATGTTGAGTATCAAGAGATATTGCTAGAGATGAAGATACTTCTTTGTGATGATGGATGAATTGAATTGAAACAAAAATGAAGAAAGGAAAACACTTTGTGTGGCAAACTAATTTTCTAAACTAAAAAGATAGAGCTATATTCTGAATTAAGAATAGATACGAAAACAATACTTCAACTAATTCACCAAAGTGAGCATTTTTAATTCCATTTCATGTGAAACTAACTGAAATAACTGATTTCCATAATAATTACAAAAGGGAACTTAAATTATTAACATTAATTCTATGATATTTGATATTCACAAGAGAAAGTAAATGCGCCTCGGTTTTCGGATAAGAGGAGAAGCATTAGTTTAGGCTAAATTTTTCAACCGTGGACCATATCAATCCCCACACAATCTTTTGATAAGAAAGACCCTCCCTACCCCGGGGCTAGGCTTAGGGCATTATTAATCCAACCATCTGAGCAATACCAGTATTTAGAATGTCCTCTCAGTAATATACGGACATGTCTGATTAACTAGCGCCACCGACATCATGTGATCTATAGAAGGAAAGCATACCTTTAACGACCTTGGCCAAGGTTTTTGGATGGGTTTCTAATACTTGATCACCACTGCTCAATTTGACAACAGGGTAATTAGATGGACATGCATGAGCTATTAGATGGACATGCATGAGCTATTGAATAATTCTTTAAAAGTAATAAAATTATCATATCTATTCTAGTTCCTGTTTCTTGTTCTTGTAGAACTTTCTTTTCACCTCTTCACCCTCTTTCTTGGCCAACCAGCCGGGTGAGTCTTGGGTGTCTGTTCATAGAGGATATCAATTCATTTGCTGAAACTCAGCTGATGGAAATAATATTTCAGTATTGGCACAAAACAATCCTTAAGACTCAAGGACTTCTCTTAAGAAAACTTCAAAGGATTATAATTCAAATTTGAAAGACAAGCTATTTTGTAGAGGAAATCATAGCATGACATATGTATTTGTTTCAGACTTAACATGGTGAGATAACATGGTGTGCTTGATCGAATGAGCTATTCGATAGAGTTAGTTTACATCACAGCCAAGCATTGTTATTTGAAAATCCTTGAAACTACTTTTGTATCTATACTTCGAAATACATATACCAAAATAAAGATTAGGAAAACTAATCACATAACTTGATCAATGAAAGAATGTATCTTTGATTAACTTCGAATGGCTAGCTCTTGGAAGTTTGATTTTCAAATGCGAATTTCAAATTTCAAAGACCATTTATTATTAGGAACAGTAGTTTGGATTCTCTCCAATATCGGCCGCAAGAAATAAGGAAAGAAAAGAGGAGGGAACGGAAATAGAACTACAGTATCGGTGCTTGCTCTCAGACATATACTCGAGCATAAATCAAATGGGAATAATATAGAAGGTTCAAATAGAAGCTGTGACTCTTCGTAGCAGTTACAAAAAGATAATCAGCTTCTTGGTTCACCAATTTAAAAAAGAAGAAGATGCCAAGTATACTTCTCGTCTCTTATAGAGACTTATAATTATGGGAAAAAGAATTCGAAGGTCTTCTTATTAAAAGAAATAATTTATAATTTTACACACACACACACACACACATATATATTTGCTCATTTATATGTTATTTTTGAATGGTGTCTTCATATTATTATTGTGTCAAAGGTTATACCTATTAGGATACGCATATCTATATAAGTGCTCTATATATATATGCTCATTTATATGTTATTTTTGAATGGTGTCATCATATTATTATTGTGTCAAAGGTTATACCTATTAGGATACGCATATCTATATAAGTGCATAATTGAGAGATTATTTTATCTTCATATCCTCTCAATGTGTGTGTGTGTATATATATATATATATATATATACACATCATAGTTTAAAATTTATTTTGTTTTGGGAAAAATTAAATTTTAAATTTTAAAATACTATAATACAGTACAAAAATAAATTAAATTTAAAATATATAAATCATATTTAATGTAAAATTGTTTAAGACTTGAAGTTTTAAAATTTAAATATAATAAATATAAACTTAAAGTATTTAATGTAAATTTAAAATATAGTAAATTTAAAGTAATTTTAATTTTAAGTTACTTATTTTAAATACACAATAATACTGTTTTATTATCATTTTTTATTTTTTACTATTTAGAAACTGTTTATGAATTACTGTCTAACTTAAAACTTTGAATAATATATGGTGGATATCTAAGATTGTTATGTATTCTACAAATTTGGTGTGTATGTATGTGTTTTTAAGAATATTTTAAAAAATTTTATATTTTTAAATGTTCGATAAAAGTGCCGATTTATTGCCAATTTTTTCGCCGAGTTTTTCAAAAATTTTGGGCTAGCCGAGTTATTGCTGATATCGAGTTTTTAAACTATGATACACACACACACACATGTTAATAGAGATGAGCTTGAATGATTTAATACTATGGTGTCACCATACTTTTTATACTTATGCACACACACACACACACACACACACACACACACACACAATGAAATGATGAGATTGCCAACATAAACCATTTTGATTATGTTCAAATGTTTAATGTTTTATTGATTGTCCAATAGCTCATGCGTGTCCAATGTATGTACCCTGCTATGTAGTTGCTAGGTCCTTACCAAGATAGTTAGAGGTCATACTTGTCGATCGGATAAATGGACTAAGGTAGTGCCCCATTTCGTAGATCCAGTTAAGCAATGCTTCCCCCCTTCGTCTGCTCCTGCAACCGCCCGTGCAAGATCTTCCACAATAATAACAAGTTCCCATGATAAATCCATATCAACATATATCATAGATAGTAGTAAAGAAATCATTCAGAAAACAAGCAACTACTAACTACCATCATCAACATATGACAAGTGATGGTTAACTACCATCATCAATAAACGGTTATACATAATAATTAATAACAACCAATTTCATATGAAACAATGGTTACATATAAGTTTATAACTACCCTTTTCACATGAACAGGGGAAAAAAATAGTTTTTAACTAATTATCTCAACCGCTATAATAATTTTAAATAGGTCAAAATTTTGGGATGTAACACTTTGAGAGTTGTGCAAGCTGTAATGTCCCCTGTTGTAATCTTATAGAGTTTGGACCGAATCCTTATACGGAAATTGTAAGAGATCCTTTCCTATCCATATTTGTTGAAAATTCGACAAATGAATGTTTTGACTGTGAATTATAAGAGTGTATGTGGTCAATATCCTTATTTTATGGATTCAACAATTGATCTACTACATTGATGCTAGTCTGCAATGGTTGTATTGCTATTATTAATTATGATATGAACCTTATACTGATATAGATATCATTTCAGTACAATAGGTGTTCTGCAATTTGTAGGCTTTATCACTTCGATGTCAGGGGGTTAATTTTTCTACCTCAGCTATGACATGAATTTGGCAATTATTACCCAAATATGAATGAACCTAGAAATAATAATATTCAGCGCTTGGTATCCTTATTGCTCAGCATTCCATGTTATATAATATAAACTATATGGTGAAAGGGTTGAATATGACTGCTACATTTCTCTGCATTTGGTGCTGTGTGTATATACTCAGACTGTTGCCACTTTCCTGATTTTTCTGGATGAATGGCCAGCTGGGTGTGATCTGTTATGTTTTCCTTGCCATACCTCTGTTTACCTTCTGATTGTGTATGATTTGGTGTGTTTCCTCCTTGTTCCACTAGAGGAGAAGGGAGCATATTCATGTGCCTAGCCTTTGACATGTTCAATAGACACCTCTGTTTGTCTCCTGTCTCCTGTTGCGTCTCTCCACAACAGACTATAACTTAGACGGCTAGGAATTTTGAAGATCGATGTTTAACCAATATTAATCTGGTAAGTAAATGTTGTGCATAGGATTTATTACACATATATTGTAAATTGGGTATACATTGATGGACAGACTTACATCAAATATCATTAGTGTGTTTCAAAAGGTTAATATGTGGAATGACACTGCAAAAGCCACAGAAAAATCAAGCTGAAGCTGTAAAATATGATGTTAATCTGTTAGATTTATAGTGAAATATGCAGTAGTGGTAAATAAATGAGAAAACAAAGGCAAAGTAAAGTATTGCTGTGGAATTAGTATAATCATAAAATTAGTAGTCCAGTCCAAACATATCATTAATCTAAAAATTCTGGAAAAGAGTTTTCTTTCTATATATATGCATTCTGCTAAAGTCTACTTTTATAAATCTAACCTTAAATATTTGCCGGAGACTTGCAAAATTTGCTAGTTGAAAAGAATGATTTACATAATTCTAGGTTTAAATATTTGTCCAATTTAGTTGGGATATTTTCATAATCTTAAGCTTATTCAGAGTGAAATGATCTGCATTCAATGTTAAAATTTAAATATTTCTCTGAGATTTGTTGGCTGAAAGCCACATTTGTGATATTATCATTAATCTAAGCTACGTTCTACAAACAATTTGATTTTCGTAGAGGTAAAATTAATTTTTTATCTGAGATTTGTTGGCTTGAAGCTACAGTTGTTGCAGGATTCTCAACAAGTCTTTTGCAAAATTTGGAAAGAGGACATGAAAGAGAATGTGTGTTCTCAATTTGACAAGAACAGAGCGAGGAGAATTTAGCCAGGGGAGTGTTGTTGAAAATAGAAATACAAGAAATACTAAAAGTTCGAATGAATGGCAGTAACTTGCCTCACAAATTCACAGAAATAACCTTCTAAAGCATAGTATTGTTGTAATTGTTCACTTTCTCTCATTTATTCGCAATGATTGAATCATAATCCCTAAACCCTAGAACCTTAGTGTCACCTAACAAACTGATTCACTACAAACAACACTCCAGGGTATTAATATTTATGATAATTGTCGGAAATGTTAGTTGCAGAGCAGACTGATAAGCCCTGTTAATTAAAACACCGATGCGTCTTATATTCTTCTAATCCGAGGGGCTTTATAGAGTAAATGAGGATAAACATATATGAGCATTTGGTATCACACACAGAAATGGGCTACTTTGGGGGTTGAGGTATCTTATAACTAGAATTTACTACAAAAAGGATTAATTCTATCGTTTATCTCTCTTCAATACAGATTGAATGACAGAAGAAACTTTAGTACTGAAATTGCTAGCTACCAACAAACTCATAATTTTTCCATGACTGTTTAACTCTTCTATACAGACTGACTGGCCTTGAAAAACAGGAAAAGCGAACACAAATGCTTGGGTTTAGTAGATCGTAATGCTTCCAATTTTCGTGCATGTAAGAGAATATTTTATTGTAATTAACTAGATACCAGGTTTTAGTTGGTAGTTAATGGTTTAATAAAGTCATAAAATGTAATCATTTGTATGTTGTTTTTTCTTTCGAAAATGCAGCAACAATTGGATACCATTTCCATATTGTTGATGAATTTTGAGTTTTTGACTCTTCTCACTATTCATAAGTAGGAGATAATTTCTACATCAAGTCAAATTGTGATATTGCTATTAGGATTCAACTATGTAGTTTTCAAGTCAAGCTCATTGACCCATGTTTCGTGAATAGTGATTCACAAGAATCCATTTCTCATGAAAATGAATAGAACACTTCGCACTTATTGCATCAAGGTGAAGTTAGTAGGATTCAACTATGTAGTTTTTGAGTAGAACTCTTTGAGTTTGACTTGAAAACTACCCTGACGAATGTTGATAGGAATACTAAATGGGTGACGTCTTGAGAAGGCACAATGCTTTACCCTTGTGAGCATCACCTAGATATAAAACTAATATTGGGACTGAACTTTATGACTCACAGGTTATCATGAAAGCACACGAACAATTTCCACTTTAAGTACCAACTCAAAGAGTGATCACCAATACATGGACAGATAAAATAATGAATTTTGAGCCTAAAAATAACTTCTAAGAAGATGAACAATCACTTATACAAATGTCAATAATTCAAAGAGTAAAACATACAGATTGCATAAATTCAATGATTTTCACAAAATATAAATGATATTTGATTCCAATGCACACAATAGTGGAAACTAGAAACTCACCAAAAATCTATTTGATCTTCAAATTTGACTGAGTTTCACTTGTATGGCAAAACATAAGGAGGATAAAAAATGTCAACCCTTCCATAATTAGTTAATTACATAATTATAATGTTTAGTTTGTAACTATGAAAGTTTGAAATTGATTCCTTTTAAGAATCACATAAACAGAGAAATTAAAACATAGGAGATGATTCTACTAAAATATTAACAATCCATGTCATGGATAATAAAAATATAATACAACATCATGGCTGGGTTGAGGTCCATCTGTGGAGTTGGAAGGTTGTTGCACTTACTTGGCTTTGTAATCTTGTAGAGCTTTAATGGTTGTCACAGAGAATGGTGATGCTCATTGACTCTTTGTAGAAAAGGTCTGGGCATGATTAACACACTAGGTTAATGAGGAGGTGATCTGAGGCAATCTATTTTGTGTTTCTATATTGAAGGCCTTGGGATTAGAGAGGGCATCAATAACGCCTTCAAATTCTTATTTAAGCTTTTCCATTGTGGCATCTCTAGTGTTATCATTCTTCTCGGCTTGGCAAACAATGCTTGTGAACTCTTAATATTGAAATCATTTACAAATCTTGTGCTCATTCAAGCAACAACATGAGAATTACAATCTTATTCAAGCTCCTTTCGAGCAACCACACTAGAAACAACATTTGGAAGACCAAGAGTCACAACTTAGAATCCACTTTTTACAATGAGACAAATACAACCAATAGAAGATTGAGTCACAACTTAGAATTCTACAAAGATGTCCCTCTTTGTAATTGAACCAGGGTCTCCACAATGAGAACTCATTGCTTCAACCAAACTAAACCCCTTGGACATGCTCGTGAACCCTTGTATCAGATCCCCTATCATTTTATTAGCTTCTTTCAACAATTTATTCTATTCTTTAATATTTTGTTGTAAGAAGGTTCATTTCCATTTGAGGCACTCAATCCATATGATATATTGGTTGTCTTGGACATCTAAAATGATCTTTCAGCCACAACAATGTTGAGCTCTATGTGTGTAATCCCTTGAAGTACATTGATCATTTGCTCATGTGTGACATCCTCCTGCTTTGAAACTTCAAATATAGACTTGCATTATTTCTATTCAAAATGAGCTTCCAATTGTCTTAAGAGATAATTTCTGTGCCAAATCTCCTTGTAACTCCCTAGCTAGTTGGATAGTGAACACATCATTCACTCATAAAATTTAGAGTAGCTCTTTGGTAACTGGATCTCTAGATAGAAATTCAAAAAATCTGAATATTGTCTCCAAACTTCTGTTATAATTCTTTAGAATAACTGAGAGGGAGGGGGGGGGGGGGGGGGGGTGTGAATCAGTTATTCAAGGTCCAAATGCCATAATAAAACTTTTTCTATTTTCTCTACAAATCCTTAATGGTGCATAACTGAACTTATCATGCATGCAATTTAAATATTGAACCAACTAAGAAAAGTAAACATGCATCACACCATAACACTAAGAATTTGATAACCCAGAAACCCTCCAGGAATAAGAAGGTAAAACTGGGGTGGGGATGATACCCACAAAATAACTGCGCAATTGATTTTAACCACTTCTGATGGTCTGCCTTGTGAAAAGCCTGCCCTGTTAAAGGCTACAACACGTTGTTAAATGTGACCTTGTTAGAGGATTTCACCAAACTGTTAGGAATGGGCATGGTTAAAGGACTTTGGAACATTCACTTGGAATGTCACCCTGTTAAAGGATTTACAACATGGCTATTAAACCAACCTAAGTCCATAGGTTTTATCTTAACTGTTACAATTGCTAGAAAGTAACAACAATAGCTTTGATTTGATTCAACTTACAACATATCTTGCAGATTACAAATCACACTTTAGTTCAATCCTTTGCTTGGCTTTTAATCACTTCAGTTCAGTTAGCTTGTCTTCCTCTCAAGCTTTGTTTCCTTGAGTCTTTTTTACTCATCAAACCAATGCAATCATATCTGTGGTCATCCAACGAAACAGAGTATTCTTTGTTCTCTTACTCCTTAGCACTTTTCTTCAGCAGCTCATGATTTAATGCTTTTTCACCACCACACTACTGCTTCGTGACCTTATGACTTCTTAAATAGAAATCTAAAATATCTTTCTCGCTTAATTCTCCCTCTCCAATTTTAGGGTTTCAATGGATTAAGTAGGATACAATGTATCTACCCCATTTTTCTTCTTCATCTAGAAACCTTGTCTAGCATCCAGTTGTATTCACTAAAAACCTTTTTACATGGTGTTCTGTGCCACCAGCTCATCACTCTTATCTTCTATCTAGTTTACAAACTTCTAGGTAACAACCTTGTCAGCTCAGATCTAGCGAATCTTCGATTTTAAAATAATGCAGCAACTCGGCATTATTGGTTTACTGATACTCGGCTTGTTTTGTGTTACTTGGCACTTGTATCCTGCTCGGCATCTATATCTTTACTCGGCACCTGTTTCATGCTCGGCACTTGTTTTCTGTTCGACACTTGATATTTACTCGGCACTTGATATTTACTTGGCACTTGTTTTCTGTTTGGCACTTGATATTTACTCGGCACACTCTAAAAGTGAACTTGCTTGGCCTCAACTAAGAATCTATTCGGCATTGACTTGCTTGCTCGGCTCTCTCTCTTTAATGAACTTAGTTAGACTTTACAAATGACTTAGCTAAAACCTTACATCTTTGATATGTTTCAGTGTGCCCATTCTCTGTGTCTTAGAGTATTTCATCAATACACTTTTTCATCAATGGCTTAGCTGATCCTTGTATTTTATTACAACATCATAACTTCAATCTTTCTCTAGGTACTCTAGTTACATCTTATTGATTGCCTCCTCCTTGTTAATCAACCAATTGATAGTATTTGGATCACTAAAGCAATTATCATTCCTGCAAGTAGCAAGTTTGACATCAATGACAAAATAATGATTGAGAACATTCTTTACCAGTTCCATTACTTTTTATGTATAATCTCTTCAGTCATTTCCAACAATCTCCTTCATGATCTTTTTCAATCATTTCCAACAACTTCTCTATATGAAAAAGTCTAGGCCAATACCTCAAGCAAGCTAGGACATATATCAAGATGACATTTAGAAAGATTTATTGAAAGCAAAATGAGAAATCTTCTTATGTAATAAGTTGTTGATCAACTCTGCTCAATCCAAATACTGATTTTCTAAGCATATAACTTATACAAAGCAAAACATCAACTTGTCTGAGTTGAATGCATCAACTTCTTCATGAAGACTGTGCAAAAATACAATAATATCTAATATTTCCTCTTTCAAGTGAGACTTATAGATTGTCTTGAGAAGTTGGGACTGTCCTCTTTTTGGCACAACATACAATTCTTTAGCTATAATAATGTATCTTCATGTTGGTTTCAAATTGTGCAGTAGGTCCCTATGTGAATAAGCTTCCTCGTCTAGTAGGCGAAAGAAATTATAGAGAGTAGATTGTCCAAGATTAACAAAACCCTATCATGTTATTGTTATCTTGGTCGTACCTATGTATCCACTCCATGATCAACTCCATATGCTAGATGGACACTAGGAATGGAATTGTCTCTAACAATCCACTTTCAATTAATCTTTGTGTAATAGGGTGTTAGTTTAGGCTCTTTACTTACTCTTCCCCAGAGCTCATTCAAATTAATATAGCCCAGTCAAGAAGGTCCCACCTCTGATAGAAATAGCTAAATCAATAGACAATTAAATAAGTTCAAATTGAAAGTTCGAACTTATTGATATAAAAGAATCATCATTGAATGAGAAGATAATAGATTTGGGGGACATCACACGCTTTAAGCAATTGTTTGGAATAATGAAAAGCAAGTCCCATCTAATAAGGAAGTATGATTTGATAAAGTTGTTGTCTCGAGTAAGATGATTTGTAATCTATTGATGTTACATCCCAAGTTTTGATCTAATTTAAAATATAGTCATTGTGATTCACATGAAGTCAATTGACAATTAAAATTGTTATAATCGTGCAAAATGGTAGATGGTTAGTCGTTATAACTATTTATCACGAATTCATGGAATTGAATAGGCAATTAACCGTTATGATTATTTATGATTAAATAACTTGTTATGATAATATGATTTAGCTTCAAAAAATTTCCTTGTAGGAAGCACGTCAAAGGGGTGGAAGCATTGTCAAAAAAGAATTAGGGACAAGAGCATCACCATCACCACGCAAATGGGTTGAGAACCTAGAGACTTGAACGTAGGATACATTTGTGGGACCTGCATGAGCTACAAGAAAATAATATAAGAAAACATAAAATAATCTAAATTAAAATATAAAACATACCTCAATTGATTTTAATTGATCTTCATCATACTATTATAATAATTATTTATATACGTAGATATAAATATAAAAATGAAATGGCACCATTAAATTATAGTAACTCAATATAATGATGTCACCCCATTGATATACTTATATAAACCTATGTAAGTATATATTATAATAATAGTTGTAATTATAATCTTTCCAACTCTTCTTTCCAACCTTTTATTTTATTTTTCTTTCCCTCTCTTTTCATAGTTGATTTAATACTTGGAAATTTGGATGGTTTATAGCCTTTTAACCGATGGAAGCCAAGAAGTCACGGCTAGACTTTTAAATGAGAGTCGTGAGAGGAGTCGGGGGCATTCATTCCTCACTTGGCCACATAACTTACTCTCTCTGCCACCTTTAGCACTGGCTACACACCATTTTGTGAGCCGGAAGTCCCTTCATTTTACCAATCATATCATCCATTGCAAGCAACAACCCTGCCGAATACATCCAGTCCTTTCTGTAGTAGATACATCTGCAGTATATTAAGGATAACAGATTTTCAAATCGGATGCAAAGTTTTCAAAGTTCATTGCCTCCTCCCATCCATCATATCTTCCATATCATCCATTAAAGCCTTGTCAAGCAGTTCAAATCTATGCTCCTTGCCGTGCAAATAATCTAGCTAAAGATTTGTGACCAACGAGGATTCGAGTTCTTCAGATCAATATCAAATACTTAATAGGTCATGAATTAACCTTCCAAGTTTTTAAATGCAAATCTATAGTAGTCAGCTAGGATCAAAACTCCCTATGTCTATATTCATGATTATTTTTAACTTGTTGAATCAACCTTGAAGATTTATGAAGAACTTATTCTTAATTTCTTTATATCCAGGTGAGTAGTATCCCATAAAGAAGAGTTTCTAAATACAATAAAAACTTGAATGATTGTTGCTGTTTTCAAGAATAATATGACACAACTTATGTTGGAAGATATCAAGGGTAGAATGCTCATAATCTTTTAATACACTTGGTATTTACCAGCAATGTAGCCAAGAATGGTGAAGAGGTGTGAAAGGGCAGAGTGCTCATAATTTTTTAATACACCTGGAAATCATCGGCTATGTAGCCACGAATGGTGAAGATGTGGAATAAATCTGCAAGAAAACAAAAGAGAAATCAAACATAAAATTAATAATCTTACTTAATAGCTCATGCTTGATCATGTTTATTGTATTCCTATGCTACCAAGTTGAGTGGTGTGATTAGAAACCAGGATGCTTAGTAGATGACAAGATTTTCCCTGTCTATTCCAAGTAGGGAGAGCCTTTCTCATTAGAGATTGTGTGAGGATAAGTTTTGGTCCGAGGTTGGGTGGTTAAACCCCTGACAATGTTTCACCTCTCTCCAAGTTGTGGGATGTACAACAGACAAAGATAAGCTATACATTCAATTGTTTGTCAGAAACAGATTTTTTTACTTTTATGATGTATATGCAAGACAAAGTTAAGAGTAAGTGAGTTATATCATTATTAACAGTTATTTTACATTTAGTTGCAAGAGAGAGATTTATCTAATGGATTGTTAGATCAATCTTTCATTTATATGAATAATAAATATGAGCATATCTTCTAATCTTATGTTATTGCCACAGTTAAGCAATCAGAAGGAAATGATTGATACAGTGGTATATGATGCCCTAAATGATCCAATAGTAATTGAAGCCCTAAGTGATACAGTAGTATCTGAAGCCCTAAATGATCCAGTGGTAATCGATGCCCTAACTGATATAGTGGTATTTGAAGCCAAAAAATGATCCAATGATAATCGATGCCCTAATTGATATAGTGGTATTTAATGGTAATCGTCATTTGATTTTGATATAGCGATATTGGATGGTAGTCATCATTTGAAAATGTTATAGTGGTATTTGTAGACTAACCTGGGTGGTTACAGAAGCATCCTTCGATTGTTTTCAATCTCAAATTCCATGCTATGTAGATTTTAATTTCCATATTAAATTCATTGATGGTGTTTTCAATTCTTAGTTATGAAACTAATTTTAACTGTAAATCTCATTCACCTGAATATAACTGATATAATTGTCTTCTTATGAAAATGAAGTAATAATTGTATTTTTTTGAGTATGCTAGTTGCTAATTAAGACCCGAAAAATGTGGTTGTTACAATTGACTACAAAGAACGTTGCCCAAGTCACCTAAACTAATAAAAATCAACAACTATGTTTCATTAAAAAAAAGTATATGCTGATAGTCAAAATGGAAATCACAATCAATGGGCCCTTGGTCTATTGGAAAAGTTGCATTGTTCTCAATGAGCCCACCAGGGATCAAGTCTTGCTGAGTGCAAGGTTCCGACATCATAAGGGATGAGGCCGAGATCGTGCCCCTGGCGATTTTGGTAGTGTGGATACCCCTCAGTGCAACCAATGAGATTTCAGGCATGAGTGCGCCTGTGTCGGGTTTCTAAAATGTCTCCATGTTGACCACCTTTGATTGGTAGCTCACTGGCTTTGTGCCTTTGATGGGTTGCCTCACATGTATAAAAAAGAAAAAGAAAATACAAATCATCGATTGTAATCAGTTATATTATCAAGCAAGCCCAATTAAGAATAAACCATTGTGAACAATAGTGATTGATGTTCTTTCAATAGGAGCTTCCCAAGAAGCATTGCCAGCTTCAATGTTAGGATACTCCTATAGACTTCACTGGTAGCGATTAGAACAAACAAATGCTTCTATTCATTAATAACACCCATATTCTAAATGTATTGCGATGAAATTATCATAATAGAGATCTCAAACAAAACCACCTCCTCATACATTAAAACAAATAGACTTATTAACAATATAAAGTGCAATATTCTATTAATCAATATAAAGAATACTAGAAACAATCAACTGTTATTGTAAATAGCATTTATCCATTCTATGAAAAATAATGAATGACGATTTAGTAATAATTTCTAAGAGATATGGTGAAGGCAAACACAAAAACATTTTCTTGAGTGTTCTTCATTTGCAAGGAGTTGTGCTTACAGTTAGCAACATGTATTTTACACATATATTACATAGTGATAATATAATAAGAATTGGATGCTTTTAGTGATATGTAGTTAAAGAGAGTCAATTTCATTCAGATATTGACCAATTTATTAGAAAAAAGAGAAATCAATGAAGGGTGCAGTTCTTCGTTTGTTAAGAAAAACAAAAAGCTTGGCAATTAATAACCCAAGAGTGCCCATTCAAGAAGATATACAATGATAATATAATTTG
This sequence comes from Cupressus sempervirens, assembly GCA_028749045.1. Classification (NCBI taxonomy): domain Eukaryota; kingdom Viridiplantae; phylum Streptophyta; class Pinopsida; order Cupressales; family Cupressaceae; genus Cupressus; species Cupressus sempervirens. The sequence goes on from CM053793.1 coordinate 233,050,602, forward strand.
TTTATTACAAGAGGCAGAAATTTACATAATGAATAAATAACCAAGAAGAGGTGTGATCCATCTTAATATGAGTAAACAATAGTTATCAAGAGGAGCAATCAATATTTTATTTGAATGGAAAAACAAGGATGTCCTCAAAGAAAATATGTTTCATAGTGAAGGATGGTGTCTCTTGACCTCTATTGAAGAAGGTATAGAAACAATTTTATGACATAGGATTGAAGGGGGTATACGAAGTAAGTAAATATGAAGAAATCAAAGGAAGTACATACACAGTATTGCAGATTTGTGGAGAGGTAATTAAGGAATTTATTGCAGATCTGAAAGAAGAGTTTTTAGAAGACATTGAGAAAAAGGTTGATCATGCTGTGGCATTATTTATTGTAGTATTTGAAGAAAGTAATTATGGTCATTCATAATCAGATTATAGGAAATTTTTGGAAAGCAATATAGCAGATCTATTGTAGATCATAGATCCATCATCTGTTGATCAAGAAGAATTACAAGGGTGGAATTTTGAATGAGTAATTAGTGCCCCCAAATGAGTGAGGGGGTGGTGGAGAGTGAAGTGTGTTTATATATGTGTGCACAACGGTTTGTAAATATATAAAAGACACATGAGACGTGCAAGTGAAAGACATGAATAATAAACCTTAGAAGAGCATATATTTGAAATATAATAGTAGACATATGGTCTCAACATATGTAGATTTAAAATGGGGATTTTTTTTTTTAATCCTCCTTTAGGGGTCATTAACAAATACGAGTTCCTTCCAAATTCAGATCATTTAAAAATAGGGGTTTCTTACTAGAGTAAATGTAGATCATTATCAACAAACAGAACTTGGAAATTAGATAGAACAGACAATCAAATATTTATAGTCAGTGGTCAAATTATATGAACAAAAAACATTGAAGGAAAAGTAGTCATTAAATATCAACAAAACAAACAATCAGACTTAAGGAAGCACTAGATTAGGAAATTTTCCTTACGAGCCATTTAGAGGAATCAACATTTACAAGTAAGAGTTTACATTAGAATTAACAAAAGACATGCAATAAAGGCTGTAAGGAAAGAATAGAATATCAGATCAAAGAATAAGATTCACTAATGAATTAGAGTACAAGAAGAAAATACTTGTCCAACTATTACTTTGTACTTCGTATTTAATTTCAAAATTCTCTCAATTAAGTTTGAGTATTATAATTCCTAGTATACAATTAAGGCGGAGATTATACACCTTTGAAGGCCAGTATATATTGTTAGAGAAGTGACATATGTGCATGCGAGGATAGATACACCAAAGTATAGGTATCCCTAAGGTCTTAGAAGAGATAAGGTCTCTCCCAAAGATTATAAGTATGGATATATTAAGGAAATTGATATCCATAAGAGCTTAATAAGAGATTAGGTGTAATGAAATAGCTTGAAATTTGTTTTAGGATGACCATAAAGGCAACTACAACCCTAGGAGGTCCTCCCCAGAGAGCTAAGAACCTGATTATGGTCTCCTCCTAAGGATTAGACCTGAGAAACATAATGGAAAATAGATAGGTTTTTATTTTCTTTATCATACATGTATGTATTTATGTATGCCTGTTAGTTTTGTTACAAGATCTCTAAGATCAAGGTCTATCATAAAGAAATACTATACTTAATGTCATAAGAGGGGACATTACACACTTTCAAAACCATTCAAGTGCTCACAACCTAAATATTTGAACTGTAGTTTAGACCATTCTTATTTCTACTAAACTCGAAAAGAATCTGTCTCTTATAATTAGTCTTTAGATAAACCAACCCTTACTCCTCTGGAGATAAATTTTCAAAAAAAATGGTACATCTCTATATAGTGATGGTGATGGTTGCTAACTTAAATGATTCTTGTAACTGCTTGGCTTAGGGGTTCGCATCAATCTTCAGCTCAATCTTCTTAGGTATTTCTTCTGTTATTAAGCAATTGAGGAAGTAGATGCCCCATAAATGTTTGCATTCAATTCTGATATGCTTTGGCCATCTACTAGTAGTGCACAATAGTTGGATATCACCTCATAACCTTTCTTTTGGTGAGTTCAAATTGGCATGCGAGCATCCATTCTTAGTTTCAAATCTATATTATATTTGTGCTTGCATCTACAATCAATATATTCTTTACTTTCCCTCGAAAGGCTACCTTTCTTTATTAGTTCTAGAAAGGGCGTGTCAAACTCCACCAAGGTTTTGTAAACCCCTTTGCAACCTGAACATATTATCTATACTACTTATATTACCCATATTTTGCAAAGAGTGCTTGGTAAAGAATTATCAAAAGTTTGCTCGAGTTGGAACTACAATGTCAGAGTTCGACACTACTTCACGATCAAACACACGAAATCTAAAGCTAGTTTAAATGCCACTTAGCTATGACATGGAAAGAGTTTGACTTTAATTTCTATATTTTGAATTTTAACAATTATTCAATTCTGATCCTTCTTTATCTTTATGCACTGTTGTTGAAGTTGTCTCTGATATTCCTTATATTGATTGTGCTTCTGGATGATTTTGTCTCTGATGTCAAATGTAATTGCTTGCACCTTTCAATTGCTATTAGCAATCGAGCTACTCCTGTACAGTGATCCACAAAGGGATTATATATTGATTAAATATTCAAATCGTGCCATGGTACGATGTTAATATTTATATTCATCATTGACCTAGTGAAGAGCCACGATGGAATAATTGCCTCCCATTGTAAAAAAACAAATGAAGGATCATTATTGTTCACCACAATGACCAATATGATTATTGCAGTGAACCATTGATAATTATATGCAAAATAACCCGATTGTACAAATTGGCTACATATTTAAATGTTGATATTTTATGGATCAGTTGGAAACAAGAGATTCAAGCCATCAAAGTTCCTGCCAAGAGTATAATGTCTTCAGAACTAAGATTAGGCATAAGAAGGAAATTTGAGATGTAACAAGGAGGCATAGACATAGATATCCCGAAAAAGGAATAAGGAGGAAAACAATTAGGAATGAATCGAGAGATTTGAAGTTATCTCTAGAAGAATTACAGGTGAAAGATAAAGAAAGTGAGTAGACAAATAGATGGAGAGAGTTAGAGAGATATATAGAGAGACAAAAAGGGATTATAAGAGAGGAAGAAATATAAATTAAAGTAGATGAAATGCCAATTATGGAACTTTTAGAGTAGAAAAAAGTAGAGATGATAATGGATGGGGAAGAGAGGAGGGTAGGAAATAGAGAGAAAGAGAAACACACACACACACACACACACACACACACACACACACACACGAAGATGCCAATTATGGAACTTTTAGAGTAGATAAAAGTAGAGATGATGAAGATGCCAATTATGGAACTTTTAGAGTAGATAAAAGTAGAGATGATAATGGATGGGGAAGAGAGGAGGGTAGGAAATAGAGAGAAAGAGAAAGACACACACACACACACACACACACACACACACACACACATAGAGACCCCTATGATAGAGTAATAAATAAAAAGCGAGGTGAGACCGTTAAACAATGTTAGTCCTAGAATATGTGAATATGAGAGATATAGAGACGGAACACACACAGACACACACAGACACACAAACACACACACACGCACACGCGCACACACACACACACACACACACAAACCCCTATGATAGAGTAATAAAGAAATAGCGAGGTGAGACCGTTAAACAATGTTAGTCCTAGAATATGTGAATATGAGATATATAGAGATATATGTGAACTTGTGTTTGCCTTTCCTCTGCTTGATAGATATGTTGCTTCTAACACCATCTATTGTCCTTTTGATAACTTTTTATCTTTGTCACTTCACCGATAGATTGTCACTACACTACTTCCAATAGCTTCACTTCCCCCCCCCCTCTCTCTCTCTCTCTCTCTCTCTCTCTCTCTCTCTCTCTCTCTCTCTCTCTTCTTATCTCTTTATTTTTCTTTTCACGCTTACTCACTCATTTCACTTCTTGACCTAATTATGGTTTCTAAATTCTTCCATAAGCTTCCTTTGACCTTTTACCCCTTTGACACTAGTAGACCTTAACGTCTTCAATAAGCTAAGCCTTGTAATATCCCCAATAACATATTAGTCTTTGATAGTAATCACAACTCAATCATAGCATAATAGGATGTAGTTTTGGCCAACAATGACAACATCATTAAAATCATACCAACAAGGGTTTAGAATTTTGTCAAGGTAACAATCTCCCCCTTTGGCTTTGGTGGCAAAACTCTACACCTTTAGTTCAACTTAATCTCTCCCCCTTTCTACATAAATCATCTGACTTCACATCTTTTTCTTTCTTCACATCTTCTCCCCCTTTGACATCAATGCCAATTTCGGAAAAACCTTGGTTCACTCCTCACTTGGCTAACTCTATATATTTCAGTTTTCTTTCCATACTCAACATTATGTTATTCCAACCATCTTGCAAACTTGAGATGCTCTAAATATGACTTTTAAACTGTAGAATTTGTCCAATAATATTTGTACTTGCTTTTGTTGATAGTGTTTCTAAGAAAATATCTATCATTTCCATTTGTTGTAGCATGAGACTCATGTAGATTGATAACTGGTAAGAATCAACCTTGACAACATCAATCACCAATAGAATTGTCTGCATGTCTTTCATTCTTTTTTCTATTGTATTGTTCAAATTACTCTACTTCTCCAGTAGTGGTTCAGTAGCTTCAACTAGTCAGGCCTTATCGATTCCATGTTGTCATTTCATACTTAATTCCTCTCGAATATCCCATTCTTTCTCTATTATATCTAGAAAAGTTTGTAATTGTTTTCCACTCTCCTATTTTCTTGTTAATATTTACTTTAGGTAGTAGATGAGATAATGTGCTCAATGTTCTCTAAACTGTCTACTCGTACGGGGTTCTCCGATCAAGCTCTTCAAGCACTTCGTTCCCACAATAGGTTAGGGGTGAGGGGCAAGCTTTCTATCATCATTCTCTACTTATCCTCCAACTTACTTAACAAATATGCTCTTTCTTGTATACTCTTTGCATATAATTTTCTGTCTTCACGACTCAACTTTGCATAAGGTCTCTTCAATATTTCAAATTCAACTCTATTATTAATTTCCTCTTCTTCATCTTTATCTTCCCTTTTCCCTTTCTTTGTTATTTTTGCAACTTATGTCATTTCTTGCAAAGTTCTAGCAACCTGAACATCTAAAGATTATTTTTTGTCTTCCACAACTTTCATTTGGACTTCTTCCTTTTCAGTAGTCGCATGTAATATTTCTTCCTTTCTCCAATACCTATAGGCTTATCAACATTAGTTGCTCCTTCTTCGATTATATCCATACTTGATTCCTTTATTTGTTCTTCAAGCTTTTCTTCATATGTCTCATTCTTCTATCCTCCTATTTATTCACAGTCTCCAGCTTCTTCTTTTGATTTTGCACTTTTAATTATCTCATATTTAATTTCTAATACCTCTCGACTTTCATCACCTATTAGATTTATATGCTTCCTTGATTGTTCATTTAAATCATAAATAGTTCCTATCGCTAGTGTTTCCTCTATAGTTGTATCCTTAATATGAAAAATTATAATTTTCAACATCTTCAATCATTCCTACAAGAATTTTGACCTTTCTATTATTGATGGGAAATTCCCTCTCATGCTTTTCATCAATTTGTCTATTTCAGTAATTGCTACATTTGGTTTCACCATATGTAAAATTATTTCTCGGCTATCTCTTTCCAATTGAAGTGCATGTTCCTCTTGACTAGGATTTTTTCATACAATTATGTAGGAATTCTATCCTTCAGATTGCTTGGAAAATATGAAAAGTTGTGCATGGTGTACATCATTGCTTCTTCTATAATTGGTCTTTTCTTCTTCACTACATTTTCTAAACTTATAGTCTGATATGTCTTTTATTCTTCCAAATTCCTATTTTTTCCCATTTCTTGAACAATTGCCTCAAATTTCTTTTTCGGTTGTCTCACAACTAATTGTAGTTCTTCCTTCTTCCTCTGTGCACTTAACCATATTTTTTTTTGAAGTTTGACTTCTCATTCTCCTTGATGCTTGAGCTGTTACAGATCTTGTTTGTTGTCTTTGCTTTCATTCAACAACATGTTTCTGCTTCTTTATCTTTGCATATGTGGATGGTATATTGGTAGACTTCTTCCTGCTACTTCCTTCTCCTTTAGACTTCTTTTCTTCCATGATGATTTTCCTATAGTTCTCCTCATATGTTCCGAATCTTTCAACTCCTTCATCATTCACTTCAACTAGTAGTTTCTCGATTATTTGTTGAAGTTTGTTGTCTATTACTTCATATCCTAATGGTGTTACCCATGATGGACTAGATTCTACATCTTTGACTATACAAGAGTGTGTACTTGCCAAGAAACACATGTCCTTGTATGTGTTCACTATTTGAGATGGAATTCAATTTATTTTATTCAATTTCTCTTAAACTTCCTTAAAATGAAACCACATCAAGCTATTACAGTTCCTCCCTAATGTTTTAGTAAATCTATTCATTTGATGTATAACCAGTTCACCAACTAACCAATTCACAACTCCAATTCTAGGATGACAATTTTGCACATAGAAATATATACCGAATAAATGTCCATACCTTAATCCTTGTTTCTTGATCTTCTGTAGATTCATTGTTAGCTGATCTCTCAACATTTCACTCAGACCGAACTTTTTACCTTCAACAATAGTTTCATAAGCCCCCTATATGGCTCCTCTAGGTATCTAATCACTTTGCCTTGCTTGATAGATCTTGTATTCGATTACTAAAGATGCAAACCTTATGCCTTTATCTTTGATTGTCCTTGCATCAAACATAGTTTGATCTTGCCTATATCTGATTAGTCCATCAATCTAAATTTTAGGATCCATTTCTTTTATGCACTTACAACCATTTTCTGGTAGTCCAGTGATAATACTGATGATATCCTTTGTAATTTCCACTTTTCCATTCTTCATCCATAGGTATTCTCCATGCATTTTGCTAGGTACAATTTTAATCCATTCTCCATCAAGATTTTTGGGTAGATGAACAATATGTGCCTATCCCTTCTCCTCCCTCCCCTTGCTGGTGTTTTCCCTTTGTATTGTTTCTAGTCCCTTAGACCCTCGTCGGTCTCTTGTTGGACATTAATAAATTTATTTTATCTTATCTTATCATCTTGAATAATTCTTCATATGCCAATTCATTTTCCTCATTACCAAAACTCAACCTGCTTTCTTTGAAGATATCCACTTACATCCTTTGTTAACAATGCTCCATCAGGTATCCTTGACAATGCTCTTGTTCCAACTAGGTCTTTGAATTTTAGTGAAGATATGCTATATTCAGGTTCTTCATCAAATCTTCGTATCACCATATTTATGCCTTCCATATTGTTATGGTTGAACTTCAACTTCTTGATTAGATTCTATACTGGTTCGTAATGCACTTTGACTCTTTTTCTTTTATACACTTTCTCTCTAAAAGATATGAACATTTTGAGAAACATTTTCCTTTATTTATAGTATACATTTCAAATGGCTATTGTACCAATAACATTAAGTTCTAGGTGACAGTAACTAATTATCCATTTATCGATAGCACATAATATTTTCTTTGCTTTTACTGACTATTGATCTATTCCTGAAAGCATCTTTACTTTCAAGACCTTATAAATAATCAATCATAGTTATGTGTCACAACTATTTACACCTGATTAGTTTGCAAATGAAGTTCCCATTTCATCCGACAAGGGTTCCTCAGTTCTAGTGGTTTCATCTCTTGCCCTTACCCATATTCTTTGCATTGCTCTTCTTACTAGGTCTCTATCTATGGTTCCTTTCCTTTTCCTTTTCTTGCTTGTTCATTTCCCTCATTATAACGATACCATCAGTTCTAGGTGGAGTATCTGTATCTTGAACAAAAGTAACATGACATCTTAAGTGATCTCCATGGGTCTGTAAATCCTGATCTGTATTCTAAAGTTAGATGTTCCCATCCTCTACATTGATAGAAATTCACAAGTGTAGTTTCAAAGTCCTCTAGATGGTACACAATTTTATTGTTTGTCAGTGATCTTGCTTTACATGTATTTTCCTTATGACCATAGTCGTTGCATTTGTAACTATAACCATTAAAGTTCCTTTCAGTTGTCCAACCATTTGCTCTTGTTCTGCATTCTCGAGCTTTATAACCATATGCATTGTAGTTGTAGCAATAACCATTGAATGGTATTCTTTTTACACTATTTTCTTGTTTATATCCACATGCATCTTTCGTATGATTATAATCTCCACAACAATAGCAACTGGGATGGTAGTTCAGTCTTCCTATGTCTTCTTTGGTAAGTTGCTCTTTTTGCTCTACTAATAGTCTATCCAATTCCAACATGCTTTCTTCAAATTTGGTAAGTATGACATTCACCTCCTTTTCAACTTTCAATACATTGCTCAAGTCATTATTTTTCTTTTCCAATTTTGGATTTTCATTCTCAAGATTTTGACTTCTTTCATCGCTCCTGTTGATTAAATCATCTTGTGCGTGAATATCATTTTGTTGTCTTTCTATGACTAAACTGTTTCTAGTCATTATCTCTAGGGCATATTGATATCTCAATTAAGTGTCATATTTTTCACTTTCAAGGTTTCCACTCTATATAATAGTCCAGTTAATCTAACTACCTAACCCTCTTGTTCTCTTTTCATTAAATTTAACCTTTCTTTCAATTCTTTGTTCTTTTCGAGTAGTTCAACATTCTTTTCCAGTAATTCCTTTGTTGCGGCATCAACTTCCTCAGAGTTGACACTTCCTTCCGATAATTTATCCAAGTCTTCCAGACTCATATGTAGTTTTCAACGAGTTCCTTTTGTTTCATAAATGAGGCTCTCAATTTTTCTTTTAATTCAAAAGTCTATTCATTTGCATCCTACAAGGATTCTTCTAGTGATTTCAGATATTTGTAACAAGCCATAGTCCCCAAAGTCACTCAAGTTGTTGGACTTCCTTCCAAGAACCACAAGCTCTGATACCAATGGTTAGTAGCTATACATAGGGAAAAGTACTGAGAGGGGGTGGGGGGGCATGAATCAACACTTTGAACAATTCACTTTTTAAACACTTGCTATCCTTTAATTGATATAAAACCTAAACTTCACTTGATAGTTTCCTTTATATCTTCTAAGTAATAGTTAATGTAAATTCAACAATAAAAATAAAACAAACATCCAAACCATAAACTTGAAACACATAACACATTGATTTTGGTAATGCTGAAAACCCTTGGTTACAGGGAAAAATTGTTGTGGGGATGATACCCACAACTCATCATTGGAGTAATAAGTGCTCAATTAAAAGCTTACAATAATGTCATCTTCTAAATGACTACACTCTGCTAAAAGTGTCTAATACCCTACTAAGAGTATCAATAGTCCTATTAAAGACTACTTTGTTAAGAGATTTAATCTCATTCTTACAATGTTCACCTGATTAAGGGATTAACAAATGAGTTCAAAATAAGAACTACTGAGTCCTATTACAAACCGCCTTGTAAAAGGATTTTACAATCTTGTCGATTAAATTGTTAGGTAAAAGCAACAAGAAAGTGACATTTGTTTGCCTTTCCTATACTTGATAGGTCCGTTGCTTCTAGCACCATATATTCTCCTTCCAATAGGTTGTTGTCTTTGTTGCTTCACCAATAGCTTCACTTCTCTGATAGCCTGTCACTATGCTGCTGCTTCCAATAGCTTCACTTTTCTCTGCCTTCTTGTTTTCTCTTTATTTTTCTTTTCATGCTTACTCACTTGTTTCACTTCCTGACTTAATTAGGGTCTCTAGATTATTTCATAGGCTTCCTTTGATCTTTTCTCCCTTTAGCACAAGTAGACCTTAATGTCTCTGTTAAGCTAAGCCTTGTATATCCTTGATAATATATTAGTCTCTAATAGTAATCACAACTCAATCATAGCATAATAGAATATAGTTTTCGCCAACAATGACAACATCATAAAAATCATACCAATAAGGGTCTATAATTTTGTCAAGGTAACACTTGTTGGTTAACTCCTATTTGATGATACTCAATTTGTAAGCCCATTTTTGAGCAATAGACTACCTGATGCAATTCATATATCAATTTGTTTATCCTCAGTATAGGGTACGTATTTTTTATGGTCTTTTTATTGAGTTCTTGGTTTGTACACGTTCTTAAAATCCCAATTTTTCCCTTATCCATCCATAGAGATGATGCAAAAGGGCTTAAACTTGGTCTTGTGTGCCCCATATCCAACAACTCTTTAATAGTTCATTCTATATCATCTTTAAACCTTGTTGGATACTGGTATGGTGTTGTGACGATAGTTTTGGCTCCTTCAAGTTCAACGATATGTTCAATGACCCTATTTGGGGCCTTTCAAGTATATTAGATTGTGTTTGTCGATAATGGACTGAATTTCTTCATCTTGGTAATATTGAGGGGTTCTTTTCTTATTTTCTAGTTTTATTATGCATTGGCCAACTGAAGCAATATGTCCCTTCCATTTTGTTGGCTGAAACTATTTTGGGGATCTCAATGGATAGCATGTGAACTGTGGATTTCTTCACCTTCTCATTGAATTTAAATTCCATAATCTAAAATCTTGTATGTTCTAATTGAAGTCATCCTTTGAATTTCCATGATGGTATTGAGATCACCTTATTCTACAATACATAAGTCATCTATTATGGTATGATTGTTAATAGTAATCTTTTATTAATGTACCAATTTTTTGCAAGATAGTTAATATCCATCAACTTGCTAACAATAGACTATCTTTGTGTTGCTCCACTATTAATAAGTAAACTGATTTTTTTTTGTCTTTGTAGTAGTCCTCTAATCTTGAAGGAGTTGAATTTTGGTGTTGACATGGTGAAAACTATTGTATTATCAATAGTTCCTCAGATGGTTCTCCATTTCTTTTTGTCTCTTCATCCTCTCTAGGTATGTGGGGTCTTACTTCCACTTAATGAACCCCCCCCTTTACCCTATAGTTGTTTCTAGGTTTCTATCTTCCTTCACAAGTAAAACATATATTGATTTCATCTATGTTGGACGAGTTTGTTTGGGTTTAGTGTGTAGGTAGGAGTCTTAAACATCCATATTTCATTCCTTTTATGGATTTTTGCAAAGTCTCGGGGTGTTGTGCCTTGACCCATCCTTTAAGGGGTTGTTTTAGTCCATCCATGAAGAGCACAATCAATCTTTTTAGACAAATATCCATGACTAGTATTAGAAGTCTTTGGATTATTTTTATGATCTTCCAAACTATTATTTTTTTATAGTAAGGATAACTCTTTGATGTAGAGTCTGGAGTCCTTAGGGTCAACTATTTCTATGATTTTCTAGGCAAATTCCACATAAGAATTGTTCTTTTCTTGATTAGTGGTGATCAACCCATGATACCACTATTCATGTGCCTCTCCCTCTAGATGTAATGTAGCAAACTTTATGGCTTCTTCCATCATGGTCTTTTAAATCTTTTCTCATCTAAGGATCGTAATTTCTTTGAGGAAGATGTTTTAATCTCACATCTATATAGTCTTTTAGTGACATGTTGTTTTGTACTTTCCCATTTCCCTAGTCCCTTTTGATTTTTTCTTGTGAGTGAAATTTTCTTGGTAGTTCTCATCAAGACAAATTTGGATGTTGTGAATGTTTAATATACTTCCCTTTCAATGCTATCTTGATGAAATGCATTTATATGATGGGTTAATTGATCAACCTAGTTGTGTGTATTTCTTAGTTCTAATATTTGGTCAAGTTTTGAGTATTTCTAAGTCATTTTGGGCTAGAAGGTTGGCTCTAATACCACTTTGCAATGTTCCTATAGTATTGGAAGTGTTACAAAATTTTCTTTCATTCTATAATTCTAAATTAAATAATTATTCAATTCCAATTTCTTAATTCTAATTGCAAATGATAAAGAATAGTAATTCTAAATTCATACATTGAGTTATAATTCAAATGAATAATAATTCCAAATATAATAGAAAATATGAATAATTCCAAATGCACACACTGAATAGAAATATTTCTAATTCCAAATGCATACCTTCCATATTAACAAGAAGGTTATATATACCTTGTTGTGATATGGCAACACAAATTATGCTTTTGATCCAAACAAATATCTTTGATTTTACTATTTATCCATATTGTGGATTTCAAGTACAATAATATAAGTTGTGTTTGATCCTTCTTTATCTTTATGCAATGTTGTTGATTCTAAACACACCACGTATAAATTAAATACATCTAAACATCTAAACCATAAATTAAAATGTTAATAACATATAAATGAAATGTACATCTAAATATCAAACACACATAACTTACACATAACATAAAAAGAGAGGAGAGAAAAAGGGACGAAAGATAAAGAGAGGAGAGAGAAAGATAACATGAGGTGAGACAAAGAGAGGAGAGAGAAAGAGAAAAGGGGGAGAGAGACCGAGGATATAAAGAGGAGAGAGAGAGAGAGAGAGAGAGAGAGAGAGAGAGAGAGAGAGAGAGAGAGATGAGAAAAAGAGAAAGGGAAGAGAGAGAGAGAGAGAGAGAGAGAGAGAGAGAGAGAGAGAGAGAGAGAGAGGAAGGAGAGAGAAAGAGAAAGGAGATTGAAAGAGAAAGAGAAAGGGAGGAGAGAGAAAGATGAAATAAGGAAAAGAGAGAAAAATAGGAGAGATAAAGAGAGGAGGCAAAAATGGAGGTGAGAAAAAGAGGGGAGAAAAACGTCTAAAACATATAAATTAAATGAATTAAAACAACTAAAACAAAAATTAAACACATAGATAAATGAAGAGAAAGGGAGGAAAGAAAATGAGAGGAGTGAGAAACATAGAGGAGAGAGAAAGAGAAAGGGAAAATGAGAGAAAGGGAGGAGAGAGAAAGAGAGAAAAAGAGAAGAGTGAGAAAGAGAGATGGAGGAGAAAGATATAGAGCGCAAGGAGATGTGTGTGTGTGTGTGTGTGTGTGTGTGTGTGTGTGTGTGTGAGAGAGAGAGAGAGAGAGAGAGAGAGAGAGAGAGATCAAAATGTCTAAAATATAAATAAAAAATATAATAAAACATAAATTATATACGTTAAGCATGAAATATATGAATTAAATATATCCAAGTTCATGTAAAACATAAATCAAATACATCTAAACATATAAAACATAAATTAAATATGTCTCTAAACATAGATAAAATACAAATTAAATGTACATCTAAATATCAAAAGCTTTTATAAATAGAACTTGAGAGAGTGAGAGAGAGAGAGAGAGAGAGAGAGAGAGAGAGAGAGAGAGAGAGAGAGAGGAGAGAAAGGGGATAGGAGAGAGAACGAGAAAGAGAATGAGTAATGAGAGATAGTGAGGAGAGAGAAAGTTTGAAAGATTGAGGGAGAGAGTGAGGAGAGGGAGAAAGAGAAAGAGAGGAAGTGAGGAGAAAGAAAGAGAAAGAGAGCAAGTGAGGAGAGAGAGTTTAACATTTTCAAGTTTTTAGGTCTAGTGTGCACTTTTCTAATTTTTATTTTCTATAGGTGTATGATAATTTTTGTTTTTATTTTTCACACACATTTTACCTTTTTTTAGTTCTCTTCCTAGGGTTAGATGTTTTTTGTTTTTATTTTTTAATTATGGTTTACATTTTTGTTTTCTACCTATGGTTTAAAATTTTAATTATTTTTCAAGTTTTATGTGTTCTATACTATGAAATGTTAATTTCTGACAAAAAATACATTTTTAAAACTATATGTAAAGAAAATATATTTCTAATAATAATAATATTATTTTTTATAGACAAAAAACAATAAAATACTATATATATTTTTAACAAAAAATCTAAAAAATTGAAAGAAAATAATAAAAAATAGTTAAACATATGTGGAGAATGAAAATAGATGGGCAAAGGGGGTCAGAAGGGCTAAAATAATTGCGCATCTATCAACTTGAAATTGTGATCAAATTTTTGTAGCGGTAAAATGAGCTAAAATGGTTTAAAAAGATTATTCGTTTACAAAATGGTCACCCATTTTAAAACAAATTGGGTGCTCATTTTGGTTTGGGTGCTTGAATCGAAACAATTGCATGTTTTTGTGCCCAATTTAAACTTTCAAGTTAGGCTACTAAAGCTAAATAGGCACCCATTTTAAAAAAAATGGGTGGATGTTTATATTGAATTTTTTTTTTTGGCCTATAGAGTTCTGCTAAATTGAGACCCAACTTTGTGCATTCATCCATATATTATTTCATTTTTTTAAACTATCTTAATCAAGCTTCATAATTTTTTAGATTTTCTTATAATGTTCTTCACATGTAGAATAATGTTAGCTTAAGTAGTGATAAAGATCTTATTCTACATCTCTATTATTATTTATCGATATGATTGATTTCATATAAACCCAACACCTTTGATTTGTTTTTCAATTGTTGTGACCACAACAAACATAATATGTAATGTTTTCCTTTTATTTTTAACTTGTTTCTAATCAAAGTGGGTTGATCTGTATTGTCTTAAAATGGGAACACATCATTTTGAGATGTTTTATCCCTACTTACTATGGTTTTGGTCTCTTTCTCTTCCTCCAATCTTGCTTGCATTTCTAGGTCATCTCTCATTTTATGGCATGGCCCTTTAGGTATTATTTTGTCACCTTTTTGGTCATATATTCTTTTGGCTTCATTATTTCCTAAATCTTTATGTACTTCCTTTGAGACCTTGCAAACCTATTTTTTAAAACCTTTTCAAGAATAAACCAACCTAGGTAAACCTATTCCAAAAGAGGATGACCCAGGTTGACCTCTTCCATGAGGTTTTTTGAATCCTAGGGCTAGAGTGTCTCGAGTCTCTAAATTATTTAATTTGGTTCTCAGGTTAGCTTGATTTATTTTCGATACTGAAAACTAGTAGGTAAAGAGGCTTGGGCATGTAGTTTTCATCCATAATCATGTTACAAGAAACCAAGAGAAAACATATAGATGTTCATGAGGCTTTTAAAAAAAAACATTTTGAAGCATTGATCGAGATCAATCATATCCTTCTTGCATCAAGCTTCTTCGTTCAAGGTGGTAGTGGAGTTTGACATCTAAGGAGGAGATCAATCATCCAATCATTCAAGTTCTAACATTCTTCATCAAGACACATCACATACATTCCTACTCATAAGATTTTGAATTTTACAATTTCCTTTGGGTTTCTTTGAGTCAAGGGTATTACACTTGCATACTTGATCGCATATCAAAATCAATGTCATCTACAAAGGTAATTGTATTTCTCATTGACATATTTGGTACTACTACATGCAAGCATTTCCTTTATGAGTATTTTACATCTAAATTTTAAGGTTGATTCCTAAATTTAGGGCTTGACCAAGGCAAACCCTCGTCAAACCAAATTTTACTGTGTGTAGGAGGAGGATATCCAAATTGTTCTTAGATATCCGAGATCTACTCATCAAGATGTTTGCTAAGAAGTTGGGTGACTTTTCTATAGTCCCTGGGGAACATGTTGACCCATTCCTAAAGGTCTAAGAAAATGTGGGTTTTCTGGGGTTTTTGTCATGATTGCATATTTATAGTGAAAAATTTAGTCACAATTTTAGATCCACATTTCTTGGAGCAAAATGGTATAATCTCTTGCACATTTTGAGTTAATTGCTTCATCATTTATTTTACCTTTTAGTATAGACCTATTTCCATATTTTAATTAGGTTAATTATATAAATTTAGCACATAGATCTATCTTACACTTGTTATTTAAGCAATTTGTTCGATTCACAATTTTCTTGCAAATCTTAAATCAATTTACATTGCATGAAAGAGGACTTTGTTGCGTACTTCCTTGATATAATCTGGGTTTAGTATTGGTATCCTTTCATCTATTTGGGTTGTGCTAATCTAACTTTGGTTATATTGAGAGTCATGTTTAGAAGCCCCTCCTTCTCTTGTATTTGAATGTTAGTGTGAAGTGGGAGTCTTATAATTTCACACCTTATTTAAGCACTTCCATTCCCCCCCCTAAACAATACTTTCTTAGGAAGTAGTTGAAATTTTAATCTATGTGAAATGTTTCTTATCATTTTCCTTAACATGTTATCATTTATTTATCATTTTCCTTTGTGGTTGGAAAAATAATAATCTGTGCATTCATTATAATTTCGTTGAGATAAAATAACTATTCTTTATCATAAAAAAGTGTACTCTTCAAGGGGGTTATGTGTAGTAAGTAGAGTATGCAATACCTCTTTTATTTATCCTTTCCTACATTAAAAAATAAGGTCAAAGTGAGTATTGAATGACAAAGATATTTAATAATTGTAAGCAAATATGGATTCAAATGTATGTAATGTAATCCATTCTATGTCTACCACATAATGGCATTACTTATGGAGCTGCAATATAAAATAATTTATACTTGGATAAGATTGAGGGATAAATGATTCAAAATTTAGAACATCATTTAGTGATCATTCATTAGTAGTTCTCACAATATATATAAAGGTGAAATAAGATGTAATGTGACACTCAAGCCCATGGTGCCAAATATTTTCTTGAGTCCTAGCTCCTAAGTGTATTTTGGATTTATTTGCTTGATGATATTTGATATATAATTCCCATTTGTGAAGGTTTACTAAGGGTTGATTGATGTAATCCTTCACTGTTGTTGTGTGTTGAAAGTTAAAAAAAATCTCCCAAGACATTACATATGGGGATTTTAAAGTATTCATTCCCAACATTTATTTCTTCTAGCTCCCACTCTTTTCCCTTTCCGTTATCAAAGTTTCACACTTTTCCTTGCACACTCTCTTTGAAGCATGATTCCTTGATTCCTGCACCAAGTTACCTGTTGAAATCATATTTTGACCTCCCTCTTGCTAGAGTACCATTTTCTTGGTACCCTTGAACTCCAAAATTATTATTATATCATTGAGATTGCAAGTTCAAACATATGCTTATTTGGATACAATGTATTAATTGTAAGGATTAGAGATACATAAATAAAAATTACATGCAAATATAACCAATATCATAATGGAATAAAGCACACATAAATGAACAAAAGACACAAAGATTTAACATGGTTCACCCAAATCCCTAGGCTACACCTACCAAATAATGAGTCCAATATTATTATCCAGTGATTTCAACCTAATTACAATCTACAATCCCTTGCAACTCAATATTGCCACACTAAGCTACTAAATCATCATTATAAAAAATCCCTAACCCTAAGCAATTTTCTACAAGAAATTAGGACAACATTATGTCATCCAATAGAAAAATAATTGTTGACACTTTCTATAATAATAAAGTTATTTTTGACCTCGCAAGGCATTGCCCCTCGACCCCATGTTGTATTGTGACAAGAAGCACCTCTGGGGCAATGCTCCAAGACCCTACAAGGGGCATTTCCCCTTGACCCCATCATGGGGGCATTTCCCCCAAAACCTCTGTGAAAAAAATTAGGGGGAAACCATGCTGAAGGAGGTAAGAAAAACTAACCTTTGAGTCTGATTAGACTTCGCATAACAAGTTTAATCATCCTCAAATATTGATCCATCACAACTTTTCACCTTTTTTTTTTTTTTTTTTAAGATCATGATTGTGAACTTACCCGAGTTTACATACCTTATAAGATTAGTTCCTTTGTACCATTAATCCCTAGCTCCCCAAAACTTTCTTCATGTCCTTTTGGAGATGAAAACATAGATATGTTTGTGTTTATTTGAGCATGAAGTATGGCATACAATTGATATCTTCTTGGTGACATGGTCTTATTTTTTATTAGTTGTCATCTCCACACATTCTTTTTGGTCATTTTTTTCTAAATGGTCATCTATGCACATGATCTTTGTATAAGGATAATTTTTTAGTTTCCTTGTGGTATTTTCTTTTTCTTTTGTGGGAGTAGTTCCTTGGTTTGTTTTTTTATTTTGTTATGTTAAAAAAAAAAAATTACTTTTGTTTAATTTGTCTTTGGTATTTTATATTTAATAATACAAATTTTTTCACTTTATATATGTGTAAGATTCACTAGAACCTTTGATATACCTATAAGAATATATTTCATAAGTTTCCCCTTCATAATAAAACCAATCATAAACATGTAGACATGATGTCTCAAGAAGAAAGAGGAGAGAAAAGATTGAGAGAAGAGAGAAAGCCTCAAGGAGGTGAGCTTGTGAAGAGAATTAGGATTGTGGGAGGTTTGTGGGCATATCACAAGAAAAGGATTGCTAGAAAGCCAACAGAGCCAGTAATCCTAGATGGTCAAGAGGTAGAGGTCCTAGCTAGAAAGACCCCTTCTTTGTAGTTACCAAAACCACCTACTCCACCCTCACCATCAGGAAGGTATCATGATTTTGTGCCTAAATATAGGGGAGCCCCTAGTGGTATACTACCTACACAAGATGTGGAGCAGAAAGGTGAAGAAAATGTTCTTGAAGAAGAAGAGGGGGAGGAAGATTACCTCTATATACTAAAATAATTATTAAATGAAGGACGACTCCAAGTACCAGTGGCACCGGTACTTATCATTACTACTCAAGATATCAAGGGAATATTCCCTGGGGATTTGAGAAATGAAGCTTGTAGAGCCTTCATTGAAGATGATGAATTTGTTAAATTAGTACCCTTCAACCAGTTGATATGGAAACACTATTGGTCAGAGTGTCATCAAAACATAGAAGAAAAGAAAGTACAAAGGCCTAGTGCTGATGTGGAAAACATTATTTCAAGAAATTGATGAAGAAATGATGAACAACTTTATGGCCCTTACCCTAGAAGAGGGAAGATAGATTGTTGAGAAATTAGGATTTTTGTTGTTACCAAATGTCAATATAGAAGATGTTGTCACATTTGATTCCCTCAATCCAAGACATGAGATTGAAAAGATTGAAAATTGAGTAATCAGACAGGCCTACAATAGGCATGTATTATAGTGAGGACTTAGTTGTCTTAGTTACTTAGTCCTTCTCATCCTCTACTTCTAGGAAGCAGATTGTTGATGATACTAGCATCAGAGGAAACATAGTTCTTTAGAGAGTGGATGATTCCAAGCTCTCTAAATCAACTAGAGATATGAAAGAACATGTTTTCTATGTGCATGATGTAGCAAAGGCAAAGGAAAATAAGTATGAGGACTTACAAGAGAGGTATAATCATTTTTTGATGACTATGAAAATAAGTCAAATCTAATTACTAGTTTACAAACCAAAGTGATTTATTTAGAACAAAAAGTGTTTAAGCCAAAAATAGCTAAGCCACTCATTACAGATAGGTCATCAAGTGCATATAGAGCACATTCTTCAAGGAAATTGAGTATTGTGCCATTTTACAACAACAACTACCATAGGGCTACTCCAACAGATTCCACCCAAGTAAGGAAGATATGTTAATGCTTTGATCAAGGAGGTGGTTGACCTGTAGTTAAAAATAAAAAATGACAAAAGAATTTTTTATTTTGATAAGGATATTGTTGTTCGGAGTGCATTAATGCACTTGCATGAGAATGTTAACTCTAGAATGTTTAGACCCTACCAAGCATGCGAGTTGTTATATTTGGCCATCACCAAATTAGAAGATGATAGAAATTTGGTAAAACCAACTAATTAGAAATTGGTTGGTAGAATAGAGAAAATGAAGAAAAATGAACTATGTGTGAGAGTGGACCCTAATGCTCCTTCAGATAGCATGCCCACAGTTAAAATTGTAAAGTCACTGAAGAACTATTAAGTTTTGCCTAATTATATTGAGAATACGATAATGGAGCTAAAAGACAATTTCGATAGTTTCCAAGACACATTAATGCCACCAATTTTGAAAGAGGAAAAAAGTGTGAAAATTTTTGCTAACATGAGAAATGAGGCAATTTTCAAAGTAAATGATATGGTAAAACCCATAGCCCAAGATATGAACATGACACTTTTTCTAGAGTGTATTTAAAAATTAGTGAATTCCTTGGGATTTTATGAAAACTTTGAGAAAGAAGTCACGCAAGCCTCAGTAAAATACAACTTGTACAAATAGGTGGAAGATTCGATCCTTGAGCACAAATGGCCAATGATGATGAATTCAAGGAGTGGGTAAAAAGGTACATTCCTTATGGAAAATCCAACAATGAGGGCTCACCTAAGTAGCAATAATTTTTGAAGATATTCTCTTTTGAAAATAACATGCAGTTAAGAAGAAGGAGCAACTAGCCACGTGATCTCAAAACTATCACATAAGGCTATTTGAAAGCTAATTACATGTGCCCTACATAGTGAGTCATATGTTTTTTCATAACTAAAATGTTTGTCAAATGATTTAGTGACATGTGTCTTTTTCCTTTCAAGTATGAATCTTGTTGCAACTCATATCTATAAATGAGTTCCCAAGACTTGAAAGAGGGTTTGAATTTTGAAAAAGAAATGACATATTTTATTTTCAGAGTCAGTCCAATACTGTGTATTGCAATTGTGTTTTACTCATGAATAGAAGGAAATAAATTTACAATATTTTAGGTCATTGTTGGAGGTTGTTTCACTTGACATATCCAATACTCCAAGTGTATTATTTCAAGGAAATCAATACAAATAAAGATGTCATTTAAGTTGTAAATCTGGATCTTGTCTTTTTTCATATTATCTTTTAATTTTTGTAATTCAACAAGAAGGAGGTTGAATACCAATTATGATTCATTTAGAATTATATCTCTTATAATATTTTGTTGTTAATCAAATTAATCAAGTAAATGCTTAATGTGTTATGAGAGAATTGTAGGATTTGAAGGAGAGATTCTGATGAGCATGAGGTTTTAATCAAATATTGATTACATTCACAAAGTGAAGGCGTAAGTCTACATTTTCTTCGTGTTAGATTATTAGGAAATTTCCCAATGGATAAAATACTGGCTAGTGAATGATTCAAAGCATTTAGCCAAGGTTGCAAAGAATTAAAACAATTATTCAAGAATCTCTTATTTTAAATATTATGTTATAGACCTTAAAGTATTAGCCTATATTTCATATAGGGAGATTCTAGATATAAAGGGTAGGTTGTATTTCAGTCTTTTTCTCTCTCTAAGTTAAAAGAATTGAAGGCCATTGTTTTCTATAATGGGATTAGTTTTTAATAGTGTTGTATAAAGGAAGTGGTGATTAATCCCAAGGTATACCCACCTAAATCCTGTATAATTCAAAGGGAATAAGACTAATTAGTCTTATCAGTTGATCCTATTGGTTTGATTGGAAATATTTTTCATGGTTTGTAGCTAACTTATAGGTATTTTACACATCCCAAGAGGTAATTGAAATCCTATCAAATCAGGGGCCAACAAAGTGACAACTCCACTAGGTATGGCACTATGTGGGTATTGTATAGAATTATAATTTAAGTGTATCATATTAGTGTCATTTTGTTGTGATAGAGTTGTCTTTCTCTACTAGATGTTGTACTTGTTAGGTTAGCACTTTCCATCATATTCCTTTGTAGGTGTGGAGTATTTTATGGCATGAGTGGTATAGTGAAGGTAGTCACATTTTTAATGAGTTTTTATATATACACTTGCTATGGTTGATCTACCTCTTGTAGATTTTTAATGTTTTTCATTAGAAAAGCCATATTTACCTTAGTGGGTGGTGACTCGGTTAATGTTTCCTGACCAATATTTATTTTATATAAGTAAAAATGGTTGTTAAAAGAAACAACATGAGAGCTTACACAAGAGCACACCTAGAGGTCCCACTGCAAATAGACTTACTGCAAGGTAGAAGAAAAAATTGGTACAAGAAGAAAGATGAGTCTAGTCATAATTGGAAACCTAGGGATATATTGAAAGTAATCCCAAGTATCAATCTATAGAAGAGAGATAATCCTTGTCCTTGAGCTCTGGATCAGAGAACACTAGGCTTCTTGGTGAACTTTTCATCACCCATTTTCAGGAGGAAAAGGTATACCAAGATAAGATAGCCTCATCTACTAGAGATGTTGGTTTTTGGAAAAGTGTTTCCAAAGAAATGGATCAACATAGGAGATCAAGAAATATTCAACCTAGAGGATCTTCCAAAGAAAATCCCTTACTCTAAGATAATCTCACGGATCTAGATGATAACATAGAATTAGAGGCTACTACCATCAATCCTAATGATCTTTTCACCAAGTCGGATGCTTTAAGAAAGAAATTTTTAAAAGAAGATGTCAAATGCTTACGCTTGGAGAAAGAGAAATAAAGGATAACCATGGATTCTCTTATGGAGAGAGAAAACTTGTTGATAAGGATGACCTTGTTGAAAGAACACAACAAGAAGTTGGAAGAAAGATCTACATCTTTGGATACAAATTTATTTGGTGATGTTGAAATCTTGAAATCTAAGATTCTAGATGAGGAGAATGCTTTACATGAGAAAGAGGGACCTGTCATGGCACAAATCCATCCATATAAACCAATAGAGTAAACTAAGGTGGAAGTAGGTATCATAGATCTTGCAGTCAAGATTGTAAATAAACATAAGAAGGAAGCTGTGGGTATTGAGATAAATGAACCTGTGGTAACTATAAAGAATACTCTCACCATGTCCAATATTTATCTAGAATTAGAGAAGGCTAGGAAGGAGCACACACAGATCTTGCTAAGAAGCTAGAAAAGGTTGAGAATGAAGCTCAAGCTACTAAAATGAGAAGAAAAATCTAGTTCCTCGTCTTCCTCTAGTCTTGCTATTAGACAGGTTGCATCTTCCTAGGGCATGTCTTCTAGTGTATCTTGTGGTCCTATAAAAAGTAATATAGGTGCTTCCTAAGTTGGTACTATGGTGTCTTCCACTACAATAGGTCAAAGTATGTCTTCACAATAGGTAAACACTAATGTAGGGACATTGTCTAATCTTGCTGGATCAAGTGTTAGTGGTAGTCAAAGTTTTCAAAGAAGACATGTATACTTATAAAGATATAGGAAAATAATTTTTGTAGGAATCCCAAGATATCCTAATCATATTCCTAATGAATTAAGAAGTAAGATCCCAAAAAACTTCTGGAAACAATGCCATTAGTGGAGAGGAACATCTTAGGAACTTTAATTGATATGTTGAATGATTATGAAGCAGAGCATGAGGATGTAGTTATGCAATTGTTTATTCACTCCCTTATTGAAGATGGTAGGGATTGGTTCAAAAGACTCCCTGATGATAGTGTTATCTTCTAGGAAGGCCTTGAAAATCATTTCAAATAACAATACAAGGGTAACACCAATGCTTCTTTTGTGCTAAATGAGTTTTAACAACATCAAGAAAATCCAAAATGAATCTACCTTCAATTTTAATGTTAGGCTCCAAAAGGGTATGAGGTTGGATGAAAATCTGTCTCACAACATATTTCAATGCTTTTGATAGTAAGATGACATATATCCTGAGAGATAAAGACCTTATAACCCTGAGAGATGCGTTTAGAGTTGCAGTAAATATTGAAAATAAAAGGAGAGCCTCAACTAAGTTAGGGAGGAGAGATGATCCTAAATTGTATAACTCTCAAAGAAATAAGAAGGAAAGTAATAAGTCTAGGGGAAACAAGAATCTTGAGGAAGACAAGATGTATCAAATGTTAAATCTATTGAAGAATATGAAGCATATAACTAGAAATGTAAATAAAGCAGCTACTAATAAGAAGCCCAAGTTTGACAACACTAACTTCAGTAGACAAAACAAATTACAAAAGTTCTCATATAATACTCAGTAGAAGGATGATAAGCCCATCAATAATATTTCCAAGGGCACTAATGAGAAGATTACACCAGAGCCCTTGCAGAGAAACTCTATAAATTTTGCAAAAGAAGTCCCTTGGTGCATATCTTGTCAATCCCCACATGCCTCAGAGTATTGCATTGTTGCCTAATCTATTGTTGCCTCCCAACTGTTTGAACCAAAATAAGTTTTTGATAAAGAAAACCATGATGATGTGGCTTGCAACTTGGTCAAATCTTACTATGAGTTGATGATGAATCAAATCCTGATGGGTCAAAATTGGATGTAAATGATTAGAGAAAAAACTATGAGAGGTTTCATGAGAACTTTTTTTTTGACTATGATGAGAAAATAGATAATAGAGCATGTAATGTGGTATCAGATGTAGGCCATATCAGCTTGAGAAAATCATAAAAAGAAGAAATTGATAGAATAACTACAAATATGGTTGCTTAGGTTTAGAGTACTTATAACCTAAGGAATAGGGTGGTGAATAGTGATGTTGGTAAATGATTTGGCATTTTCATTAAGGATGTTAATCACAAGGCCTTTGATGTAAGTAAAAGAAAAGGCCCCTTGGTTATGAAACTAGAGGATGTCAAGGAAAAGAATGGCAACCTAAGAAAGGCGTACATACTCAAAGTATTGACAAGAAGAAAGATCTTGCTAAAGTAGGAGTACACAAGATAAAAACCAAAAGACAAGTCGAGACCTCCATTGTTCAACCATAGGATGATAAAGGTATTCCAATTGAGGTTCTTCCTTATACTCTTGTAGATATGTTATCCATGCTATCACAAATTACTATAAAAGTTCCTTTGTCTGAAATGTTTGGAATAAAGGATTATAAGAATAAAGCCCTAGCATGGTTAGAGGATTTTGGAAAGGGTAGTGCTACTAAAAATAAGAAGCTCTTAGTGGAAAAGACACAAACCCTACCCAAAGAAAATGAGGATGAAGGAGTAGTGTCTCTAGTTCCCCCTATGTATCTTGATAATTCTGTAGCAACTTATATTCAAAACATTGAGCCTTTCTTCTTGAGTCTGATTATAAATGGAAAAATAGTAAAAAGTTATGATTGATTTTGGTTCCTCAAACACTATTACTCCATTTAAGATTATGGAGTCTCTTGGCCTAAAAGTAGATACTAAACAAGTGAGGTTCTATGCTTTAGATTCTAGAGAAGTTCCTGTCATAGGAACCATTAGTGCACTTCCTTATAAATTAGCTACATACCCAAATAGTGACTTGACTATGAGTGTTTTGGTAGCGGATATCCCAACTTAGTATGGTATGTTTTTATCTAGAAAATGGAGTGTTTCCATGGGTGGAAGTTTATAGTTTGATTTTTCTTTTGCTATGTTTCATATTGCTAATAGAGTTGTCAAAACAAGAAGAGAACCAAGGGTCACCCATATGATTGAGAAAAATGTGGGTAATGGTACAACTTGTTTCTTAGAAATACATACATACATACATACATACATACATACATACATAAATATGTTCTTTTAGGGAAGAAGAAATTGTCTTAGAGAAAGAAAAGACACCAACACTAATAAATTAAGAAGTAAACAATTGCTCTGAAAAGAGAAAATTGTGGACTATGTAGTTTGATGGTGCAAGTTCAAAAGAGGGTGTTGTTTCTGGAGTGGTACTTATTTCACCAAAGAAAAAACTTTTAGATACTCTTTCACTTTGGATTTTACATGCACAAATAAAATTGCTAATTATGAAGCACTACTCTTGGGTTTAAGATTGGATGCTAAACATGCTATAAAATATTTGTTCGTAATTGGTGATTCTGAGCTAGTAGTATCACAGATTAGACAATCATATGCATCAAAAAATAAGAGGCTAAAGTAGTACATGAATGTTGTATGGGATGAAATTGAATCCTTTGATTCCTTGGGGATTAAATGGATGGATATAAAAAATAATAAGATGGAAAATATGCTAGCTAATGTAGCCATTAAGCTTGATGACATAACTTTTGTAGGAGTATCCAAAGTTGAAGTGAAAACTAGACCTTCAATTCTTGACAATGTTGACAGTTGGCAAGTATTTGTAGACGAAGCAAATATTTTGAATTTTCTAAATTGTGAAGGCAAGTATCATGGACATGAGTTGGACTATAATGATTTAGTAGAGACCATAGATGACAAGGACACCATTTTTGGAAATGAGGTAATCCAATTCAAAACTAACAAAGTGCCAAAAGGTTTAGTTGTCCTAGAAAGTGTCTTCGATAATCAAGATGAGTAACATTAGATGTTAAAGAAGAAAAACCAAAAGAGATGGAGGAAATAAATTTGGGTACGATTGAATCCCCAAAGAAAGTATACATAAGAAAGAAAATATCTCCTATTATAAGGAAATCTCTTATTGAATTGTTAAGGGAATATAGACATGTCTTTGCATGGTCATATGATGACTTGAAGGCTTATAGGAAAGATCTATTTAAACATGTCATTCGTTTAAAAGAATATGCTAAACCATTTATGCAGAAGAAAAGTCTGATATATCCTACCTTGACCCCTAAGGTGCAAGAAGAATTGATGAAACTCAAGGATGGGGGAACTATGAAACCAATTATGCATTCTACATGAGTCTCAAATTTGGTGCTTGTCATAAAGAAGAATGGAGACATCAGGTTGTGTGTTGATTTTAGGAACCAAAAAATTTAATCTTTAAAGGATAACTATGAATTTCCAAACATGGAGGAAATGCTTCAAAGAGTGACATGCTCTGAATTAATGTCCATGATGGATGGTTTCTCTAGTTACAATCAAGTGTTGGTAGATGAAGCCAAGCAGTACAAGACTTCTTTCACCACACCATGGGGAACATATGTGTATGTGAGAATTCCTTTTGGGCTCATCAATGCTGGAGCAACTTTTCAAATGGCCATGTATGTAGCTTTTTCCAATTTTATAGATAAATTCATGGTGGTGGACCAAGATGACCTTACTACAAACTCTAAAAGAGCAGAAGATCATTGTAGACATCTTGAAAAGATATTTAGAAGATCCTTAGAGTATGGTGTCTCCCTTAACTCAAGGAAATCTGCATTTGGAGGTTACCAAGTGTAAGATCTTAGGTCACATAGTATCCAAGGAGGGAGTTAGGATAGACCTTGAGAGGGTTGTTGCTATAGATAAGATTCCTAGACCAAAAAATGTAAAGGGTATTCAATCTTTCTTTGGACATGTGAACTTTTTGAGACGATTTGTAACCAATTTTGCATAAATTAGTTGACCCATATCCAAAATGCTCCAGAAAGGAGTATAAATTAAGTGGGATGTAGAACCAACATTTATATTTTAAAATATTAAGGATACAATAAAAATGCACCTGTATTAAGGACACTTGATTACAGAAAGCCTATGCACATATTATCTTTTGCCTCTTTCCACATAGTTACAATAGTGTTACATCAGAAAAATAAGGAAGGTTTTAAATAACCTATAACCTTTTTCACTAAATCTCTTGAGGTAGCATAGTTGAACTATGACATAAATGAGAAACATGTGTATGCATTGGTGAAAGCAATGAAGGCTTTTAGGTGTTACTTAGTAGGAGCAACAATTGTATCTTTTGTTCCTAGTGTTTTTGTCAAATTTATTTTCTCTCAACAAGAGGTGTTAGGAAGAAGGTGCAGATGGATTAATTGAATCTAGGAGTTTAATTTTGATATTCAAATCACCAAACTTGTTAGGGTTCAAGGATTGGCTAAGCAATGGCACAATCCAATTTGGATGCAAATCAGATAACTTAGGTGGATGATGACCTTAGGCCATATCTATGTGATATGGTTTCCTATGACTGGTATACAAATTTTATCCATTATCTATAATTTATGTGTGCTCCCCCAGAAATGAGTGACAATGAAAAGCAAGCATTAAAACTGCAAGCCACCAAATACATAATTGTTAGTGGAAAATTATGGTGGAGAAGTACATAAGGTGTGTTCTTAAATGTGTAGACAATGAGGACTTAGTTAAAATTGTAAATGAGATGCACAATAGTGTATGTGGGGATTACTATACAACAAAGAATATAGATCATAAGGTGATAAGGGTTGGGTTTTGGTGGCCTACTTTATTAAGAGATGCTCATGTATTGATAAAGAGATGTGATCCCTATCAAAGATTCACTAGCAAATTGAAGTTTTCTAGAAATTTACCTTTAAGATAGTGGAAGTACAAGAACCTTTTCAACAATGGGGTATAGACTTCATAAGTGAAATCGCCAAAAATTCTAGTGGTGGACATTCTTAGGTCTTAGTGGCTATAGATTATTTCACAAAGTGGGTGGAAGCTATCCCTACTAGAAGGTCAACTAGCAAGGTGGTAAACTATTTACTTCTGGAAAATATCATTACTAAGTTTGGATGCCTTGAGAAATTTGTCACTAATAATGCCACATGTTTCAGATTAGATGAATAGATTCAATTTTATGACATTTATGGAATAACTAGGTCTACCTCCTCCCCATATCACCCCCATGACAATAGATAGGAAGAATAAAGCAATAAAATCATCGTAAAGATCATCAAAAGGATTTTAGATGAGAATAAGAAAGTATGGGATTCAAAGTTACCTTTGGTAGTTTGGGAAGACCAGATAATAGTGAAGAAAGCAACTGATTATGCACCTTTTGATCTGGTATATGGAATTCATGCAAAGTCACCACATAATAATCTAATTAGGATGTACAACTTCATACATAAATATGAGGATGACATTAGTGATGATATGTAGGATAGACTCATCGATATTAATTAAGTTGGATGAAACTAGGAGAGAAGCCTCGAAAAAAATGCCAAGCTGTAGTTGTAGATGAAACACTTATATGATAAAATGGCCACAAACTAAAAGTTTCAACTAGATGATTTGGTATTTATTTGGAATGCAATATTGGAGGATAAATTAATACACATGAAGTTTGATCCTATTTGGTTGGATCCATATTTGATTCATAGTAAATGAGGAGAGGACTCATATATCATTAAGAAACTTTCTGGTGAAATTCTTGAACTGTTAGTCCATGGACAGCTCTTGAAGAAGTAATTTTGTTAAGAGGTATATTTATCCATGAATAGTATATTAGGTTTTTATATACTATATATTTTGTGCACAGGTGTATTTTCCCTTCCTGATGTATGTTTCCTTGTATATAATCTTGTTTATCCTTTTTGCTCTATGTTGTGTGTTGTTTTGCCTTGTGCTCTCCAAATGTTTTCAAGTGTGTGGTATGCTCTCCTATTGATTCTATTTCCTTTCATGGACATAAATTATCTATGATCCCCAAATAGAGGCGCTGTTGGTAGTGTTTTGTGTAGATTTATAAAATCCTTGTGTTGGCAAAAGTTTTCTTTTGTACTTGTTCTAAAATAGGGTTTGTCTTAATTTATCCATGTAAAAATTTTCCTTAATATGAAAACCCTAGAAAAGAGGTTTGGAAACCATTAAATTATTATATCTTGAAGTTACTTTTTAAAAGTAACCGAAGTAAGGGTTATTGCATTGTGAGGTTGTGCCCTTTTTTTCCCTAAGTGTTTATAACATTAGGTTGCGACCTCGTGAAATAATCTTCTGTTAATAATACCTTAAGGAAAGGTTTTCATACCATGTGTTTATCCCCTTCTATTTTTACTAAATTCTTACAACTTTTTTTAAAGTCATTCGCTCATGATCCACGCATCCTAAGAAAACCTTAGTAAATAATTGATTTACATTTGTATGCATGCAAGTAAAGTGGGGATGTGATCTAACAGTTAGCACATCTTCACGAAGCTTGATAAAGATCATAGCAAAAAAGTGAGATGCAAACATGTGTCTGATAGTGGGCCAAAGCTCTCGAATGTCATTCCATCATTGGTTGAGAGATTGATGGCTCTTTCTTACCTATGAGTTTCTCTCTCATGTCTTGTAAAAAAGTGAGATGGTGACACATGGAAGAGACCTGAGTTCAAATGGATGTAGTGGGACCTATCTAGTTAGAAGCATTATTATCATTTTCATTGGTCTATGTAAGTACAACATGGATCTAATGTGGTGGGTCCAAAGAACGATCAATTTAGGAAACAACTAGATTGTGTCACATGGAGTTACAGCTGAATAGACGAAGTTTGAAGATGGACTCATTATTTTAATTGAATAGCTATTGCTTACTTGTGAGCTTCTCTCTCTTTTCATGTGAAAAAGAGAGATGGTGATATGTGTCCTATTCTCTAGCAAAGTAAATACTTAGTCAAACTTGAGGAGACAACTAGGACCAAAAGTTCTATTGGGCCACGTAGATGATTTCAGTGGACCCAAACGCAACTGTATACACAATGGTTAAAATAGAAGAGATCAATGGCTCACATTTCTTTGCATCTTTCTCTCTCCTCGATAGTAAAAAAGTGAGATGCTTTCAGGTGTCCATTCAATGCTTAGAGAGATTCAAGCTATTTAATAAGAAGATTCTGAATGAGTTTAAATCAATGACTAGGACTTAATCTCACGATGAAGGAAGATTCACCTTCGATTGTGAACAAGTGCATTACTTTTCTTAGGAATGTTGAATTTTAAAAGGAGCTTACAAGGCATTTCTTTTGATTCTTATTCGATGAGTAGTGGGTCTTAGGTGATGATGAGGATGGTCAATGAAGCCCACACAAAGGTGATAGTTGTTCAATAATAAATAAAAGATCAACGATGGCTATATAAATTTTGTATTTAGATGAAGGAATGAGATTTTCTACTTGCAACTGGAGTTATTTCAAATGGTAATGGTTTTAATGCCAGTTTGAGAGAGTTTAAAGCTATCATTTCCTTATGTATTGCCAACTTAGTGCATTGATAATTTGGAGTTGCGATCGTCTATGGTAGGAGAATTCATAGCAAAATTTAAGGGGAACTTCCTCAGTGAAAAGAGAAAGAACAAGTAAGTAATAAAGTGCCATCTTCGAATCCTAAGTTGATTTTTCCACAAAATTAAAGTTTTGGGTTTCTCTAATGTTTTTCATTACAATTAAAACCCTGGTTTCAATTGGCAAACCTACATAGAACCCTAGTTGGCTTAGTAATCCAAAAAAATAATGATGCCACTTATGAGATACTCAAGTAAACTCAATTATGAGGATAAACACTTACATGATGATTTCATTGACCAATTACCCCCATTAAAGAAGGTAGGGAAGCAACAGAGGAGTGGAAAACTCTAAAAAGTGAAGTTCTTGTAGGGCTAAAAGACAAATATGAGAATATCCATGACTCAAATATGAAAATTAAGGGTTTAGATGTCTTTAGGAGATGGTATAGTCAAGCTAATGTTGGAAGCCCTTTATACAATGTGTGGTAGTATGACCTAGGAAAATTAGTCATTCCCACTATCATTTTGGATATTGACCTATTGTTAGAACTAGCAGCAAAATATGACCCTATCACACAAAAAATTATGGATTTAGATGGAGAATTTTTTACTGAGGATAGATGTTAAATCCATTAGGAAAGGTTTTGATCTTCATCCACCCCTAGATGTGATAGATGAAATTGACTTCAAAATGTTTGAAGATGCCTTCAACTAGGATGGACCAATAAGTGGTTATTGGATAAATTTGAGAAGCTAAAGGGCTAGATGGAAAAGAGAGTATAGATTTCCTCTAAGCAAGAGGAAGAAGGGGAAGAAGAGGATAACCCTGAGCAGGAGGTGGTTAACTTAGCTACAGACCAGAGATACTTCATAGAAGTCCTTGAAAGAGTTGGCAAGAAGGATGCCAAACATCACCTACCCATCTTCTTGGGAAAGATGGATGCTAATGCTATTGTGGATTGGATAGGAGCCTTGAACAACCATTTTGAATGTGAAAATAATTCAAAAAAGGACAAGGTAAAATTGCCAAGTCAAAGTTGAAGGGACCAACCCTCACTTGATGGAATTTCACCCAAGGAGAAAGGGTCAAAGGAGGTAAGAACATGATAAATTCATGGGAAAGGATGTGTGCCAAGGTGAGAGAAACATACTTACCTAAGGATTATGAAATCCAACTTCATCAAAGGAGACAAATTTTAAGACAAAAGGAGCTAGATGTCATAGCCTATACTGAAGAATTCTAAAAATTAAGCCTAAGGGCAAAGCAAAGTGAATGTGAAAGTGTAAAAGTTTCTAGATATCTCAATGGATTGAGGTTGAACATTCAAGAAGAACTTAATTTACTATATCCTAATATAGTACATAAATGTTATCAACTAGCATTGAAGGTGGAAGCCAAATTAAAAAGAAGGCAAGAAAAAAATAGCAGAGGAAGAGGAATTAATCAAAGGGGAAGATGAAATTTTCAAGGAAGAGGACAAAGCCATGAAGATCATAAGGAGATAAAGCAAGAAACCAGTGAAAGCGAAGGAAATTTCAAAGGTAATTTTAGAGGTAGAAGAGGCAATTCAAGAGGTGGATTTGGTGGTAGAAGGGAAAATCTGATCATTTGTTTCAATTGCAATAAGGAGGGACATTATGCATCTAAGTGTCCGAATAGAGCTAGTTCAAGTTCACAAGGTAAAGGAAGAACACACTTGGTATAAGATGATGAATACCAACAGAAGGAGATGGCTGACTTAGATAGTGTACCTGAAAGAGGAAAAAGTTTAATGATGAAAAGAAAACTTTTGAAAGTGCCTACTACCATGGAACCACCACAAAGAAAAACTATCTGTAGGACTACTTGCAAATCTAGAGGTAAGGTATGTAAAGTCATTATTGGCTCAAGATCTACTGAGAATTTAGTTTCTCTTGAGATGGTTCAGAAGTTAAAACTTAAGAGAATACATCATCCCTTTCCTTATAAGGTTTCATGGCTAACAAATGTTCAACAAACTCTTGTAAATGAGCACGCATGGGTTGATTTTCAGATTGGAAAGTATAAGGACATAATTTTGTGTGATATAGTTGACATGGATGCATGCCACCTATTATTTGGTAGGCCTTAGCAGTATGATTTGCAGACACAACATGATGGAAAACTCAATATATACACCATCAAGAAGGATGTAAGGGTGATTAGATTGATTCCATTTGTTGATCATGGAGAAGTGGAAGAAAATAAAGAGAGGGAAGCCAAAATTATGATGGTTGATAAAAAGGAATTCTTATGGGATATGAAGGATGAACCTAAGCCTTGTTTTCTTTTGATGCCTGGCCCACAACCATAAGAACTCATTGAAAATGACAAAAAGAAGGCTAAAACAAAGAAGGCAATCCCTAATGAAGTGAAAGAACTTTTGGATAAGTATGAAGGTTTGATTTTAGAAGATATGCTAAAGTCTTTACCACCTATATGAGACATTAGTCATTGTATTGATTTCATTCTTGGAGCTACTTTACCCAATAAGGCTATAGGCAAGATAACACTTCAACAAAATGAGGAGATTGCTAGATAAGTAAAGGAGTTACTTGATTCTGGCTTGATTTCAAAAAGCTTAAGCCCATGTGTTGTACCTACTATTTTGGCACCCAAGAAGGAAGGAACTTGGAGGTTGTGCATTGATTCTAGAGCCATTAATAAGATTACAATCAGATATAGGTTTCCAATACCAAGAATTGAAGATTTGCTTGATTGTTTGGGAGGTGAAAAATATTTCTCCACAATTGATTTAAAAAGTGGGTACCATCAAATAAGGATAAGAGCTAGAGATGAGTGGAAGACAACATTCAAAACCAATGATGAATTATATGAATGAAAGGTAATTCCATTTGGACTCTCTAATGCTCCTAGTACCTTCATGAGACTTATGAATGAAATACTCAAAGACTTCAATGGCAAGTTCATCATAGTATATTTAGATGACATATTAATTTTCAGAAAGACAAAGGAAGAACACCTAGAGCACATTGACATGGTTTTGAGAAGACTTCATGAGGAGAAATTGGTAATAAACTTGGAAAAATATTTTTTCATGCAAGATTAATTAACATATCTTGGTTTTGTGATCTCCTAAGGTAGCTGGAAGATGGATAAATATAAGGTAAGTGCTATACTATCCTGACCACCTCCAAAAATAGTTGGAGATGTTAGAAGCTTTCATGCTCTTGCTAAATTTTATAGGAAATTCATAAGAAATTTCAGTCATATATGCTTTCCTATTTTAGAAACTATTAAAGGAGGAAGGAAGTGTAAGTTTGCGTGGAGTCAATTAGCAAATGAAGCTTTTGAATTGCTTAAGAAAAAGGTTAGTGAGTAGCAAATTCTTTCTTTACCTAATTTTAACAAAGTTTTCCAAGTAGAATTTGATGCTAGCAAAGTTGCTATAGGGGTAGTTCTTAGTCAAGAAGGAAAACTAGTGGCTTTCTCAAGTGAAAAGCTCAATGAAGCCAAGCAGAAATACTCTTCATATGACCTAGAAATGTATGCATTGGTTCAAGCTCTCAAAAGGTGGAGACATTACTTGTTGCCAAAGGAGTTAGTTGTGTGTACTGATAACCAAGCACTTAGTTTTCTAAATAGCCAAGACAAATTAAATCATAGGCACATAAAATGGGTGGAGTATTTATAGGCCTATACCTTCACCATCAAGCATAAGAAGGGCATATCAAACAAGGTTGTTGATGCTCTTATTAGAAGGAATCTGATTGTCTCCTAGATATAGCTTGAAAGTGTGGGAATTGAAGCACTCAAGGACATGTATGTAGTAGATCCAAATTTTGGCGACATCTACAAGGTATGTATGGAGTTTGGTGAAAGATTTCATGCTGATTTTTCTAATTTTTTGATACAAGACAGACTTCTTTTCAAATGAGGACAACTATGTGTACCTAGGTGCTCTATGAGGACAAACATTATCAAAGAGAAACATAATGGAACAATGGGTGTACATTTTGGTTTGGATAAAACCTTAGAATTTTTTAGAAGGTACTACTATTGGCCTAAAATTCAGAACATGTATGATTTGTCAAAGGGCCAAAGGAAGGACTACAAATGCAGGGCTTTATCAACCTTCGCCAATACCATCTAGACCTTGGGAAAGCATAATGGATTTTGTAATGGGGCTACCACAGACACAAAAGTGGCATGATAGTGTATTTTTTGTAGTAGATAGGTTCAACAAAATGGCTCACTTCTTACCATCTAAGTTCACCAATGATGCTTCTCATATAGCAGATCTCTTTTTCAAGGAAGTCACAAGGATTCACGAGTTACCTCTGAACATGTTGCAGACAGGGATGTGCAATTTGTAGGATACTTTTTGAGAACTTTATGGAGGAAACTTGGAACCAATTTATCATTCTCATCATCCTACCACCCTCAAATTGATGGCCAAATAGAGGTAGTAAATAGAACATTGGGCAATTTGTTAAGAACACTCACAAGACAACATGCAACAAAATGGGATGTAATCCTACCCCAAGCTGAATTTGCATATAATGACTCCATCAATAGAAGTATAGGAAGGTCACCATTTCAAGTGGTGTACAGAATTCATCCTAGAGGGATCTTTGAGTTAAGAGATGAGTTCACAGCAACAAGTTAGTGCCCAAGGAGAAGAATTTGCTACATCTATAAAAGAAATTCATGATGAAGTCAAAGCACAACTCCAACAAACCTCTGACAAGTATAAGAAGCATGCAAATAAAAAATGGAGACACTTAGAATTTGAAGTGGGAGATTTAGTATGGGTAAATCTCAAGAAAGAGAGGCTACAAAAAGGTAAATCTACCAAGCTTATGTTGAGAAAACTAGGTCCTTGTCAAATATTGAAGAAGTTTGGAACCAATGCTTATGAGATTCGATTGCCACCTAAGATTGGCATCTCTCCCATCATCAACATAGTAGAGCTTACACCATTCAAAGAAACCAATGAAGAAATTGATACACGACCAATTGCTAATACAAAAGACATTAAATATCTACCATTTAAGAAGACACCACAGCTAGAAAGGATACTTGACACCAAAGTCATCAAGCAGACAAGAGGAAAGGAGTCCAAGCAGTATTTGGTAAAAATAAGAGGTTATTTGGATGTAGATGTTGTGTGGATGACCGAACAAGATATCAAGAAGCAGGGCACCACTCTACAAGAGCTCATCTCAGGTGGACTTGAGATAAAATTTCCTGAGGAGTATGGTGCAAGAGCACCCAGATAAAGATTTTACATTTTGTCATATTTCAGACTACATCATTAGGATAAGATCTTTTCTTGGGATTTGTTCAGACCATTGCGGGATCATTCTTCCCTATTCTATACTAATCTAAAATATTCTGTAAGCCATTTTGGCAGGAAGTCTCTTTGAGTCAATTTTCCTATTTTGTAATAATCTAAAATGTTCCGTAGACTGTCCTAGCAAGTATAAATAGAGTTTTTATGTTTAGGTTTAGTCAAGTTTGTGGATACAAAGTTATGGGAAGAATAAATCTATAGGGGATCAAGTGTATATATTATTCATTTAATGAATCAATTAGAAGAATATTGTTATCTATCTCTTTCTGGTGTTGGTTCCTTTTGTTTTTGCTTCCATTGAGTTTATCTCTACATCAATCCACCCCTAGATGTGATAGATGAAATTGACTTCAAAATATTTGAAGATGCCTTCAACTAGGATGGACCATATATGCAATAGAGCTTGATCACTCCTTTCTTAAAGGAGGTCGATGGGATCAAGTTAACACTTGTGGCTATCTCATATACTATAGCTAATGAATAACACTATGATGATATATTGGTGAATACACACACTGCTCTATATATAAGAAAACTTGCAACAATAATATATAGCTATTTCCACATAACCCATAACAGATCTAAAATATATATGTAATTAAGTCACTTAGAATCCACATGCAAGAGAATATACAACATACCCACAAAAATGTGACACAAGATATACCCTAGGAAACCCTCATTGAGGGAAAAAATCCAACCTCTAAAAGTGTCCATCACTATGTATTATTCAATAAAAATACCATTGCAATACAACCATGGAAGCCTTCAAAGCCATAGCCACAACCAAACAATCCATGTAAAAAAGCATGAATCCACACATCCCATGCCATGCTTTCAACCTTCACAAATTCTCCTTTGGCTATTCTATCAAGCCTTGTCCCGCTCAACTCTTGCCTTTTTCCCTTTTGTTTTTTTGCCTTGTTACTACAATCACCCTTTTATCTGCTTATATAGTAGCAAGTCCTACAAAACTACCAAGTGGTATTACATTTAAATCATGTGCTAAAACCATGTGCTACCTAACCTATTGACCCCAAATTTAATATTGGACATTTAATTATTTTCCGTAATATTAAATAATTACATCAAATATTATCACAATATTACAATACAACTCATCAAGTATATCTCATGAAAATCTTTACATGTTGCATGTCCATCTAGGTGCTCATATGTGAAATATATATATATACATAATGCAATGTGTGCAACACCCATTATCTCAACAATCTCCCACTTATTGTATACATTGCATAGAGTTAATCCATAGCCACATAAATGAACAAGGAAAAAATCCCTCCTAACACATCCACCATCATGAATCAAAGAACACATGTGCTCCATCCTGGTATTCGCAACAAAATCAGAGTATCTAACCTCTCAAACATGAATGATGCCACCTCTTATTATACCACTACCATCAAACATACATAGAAGCTATCCAAAGAGAAAGCCACCCAACCTATCACATAATAAAATATTGTACCAACTAAAATGTCAAGCACAAAAAACCTGATCCAAAGGTAATCACATGTATCCATAGTTGTCAAAATCCATAGCTGAAATAGCACCCACAACAAGTGCCAACCCATCCAACTATCCATACCTCAAAAGGTACATATCAAGTGAATATCACATCATCAACATATCCAATCTATAACCTGCAATCACAAGCCTCAAGATAAATACCTAACACATATATACCAAGAAGCTTCCACTACAAAAGATATTGTCAAATTTGTAACCAATCCACTCACAACATCTTCAAAGAAGTGAATCCATGTAGTATTAAGGAAATTTACAACACATAAACAAATAGCGTGCAAGAATAACTCTCATAAAAAGTCTCCAACACTCTCCCAAGCTCTCCACAACCAAAAAAGGAAAGAGATAAAGGAATAACCATGTCATCTCTCACATGACATACATGAACACAAACTAGTGATCACAATCTCTAACCAATATCAAATTCAATGTTAATGAAACCAAACATCTAGGAAGATAATGAAGACCAAAGAGAAATCATGCAAATCATAACCTATATCATGTCCTTTTACACACACCTCTAGATGTAAAATGTGCAAGTATGATATCCTCCATAAAACCCCAACCAAGAAGCCACAAAAATACCCAAATCATACCATATAAATAAACATGGATGTAAGCCTCTCACAAGAAGAGAAAACTCATAAACCATTCATAAACCAAGGAATATGCCCAATATAAAACCATCTCCCAAAGTCAGCCATCATAACAAAAAAATATGCACATGGAGATAACCAATGCTAAACCATCTCTCAAATGAACCCTCTATAACTAACTCATGTACCATAGCTCAAGATCCATATCCATGAAAAAAAGCATAAATATAATGCACATGAGAGAAAAAATGGGCTATACCTCTCAAGTAGCAATCCACCAAGTAGACCAAGAGTGGGCAATGAGAATGCTCATCAAGATATCTAAGTCTCCAACGAAGACTCATCTAAGAACAATCTCCTCTCAAGTCCATATCAAGTGAATTCACCTTAGACTTCTAGCTGAAATCAACAACTGTCCTAACAAGTACATCTCTAATCTAAGAGAAATCAACATCACCACTGTCTCTAAGTATCCATGAGCACCTGTAACAAATTAATCCATGCCAAATCCAAATGCAATATAAAAATATTATGAAGTATCCAATAAATGACCAATGTACTCAATACTAAGAAACTAAACCAAGATCAATGTAAAAGTTCCAATCATGACCCCAAGAACATAAACATGACAACATGATCTAAATCATCTCAACCAAAGAGATAACATACTCCATATGAACATACTATAACATGTCAAACTCTAAACATTTATTAAGAGTATACCATGACATAATAATGAAACCATCCTAACACCAAGTGTAACATGTCAAATGAAAGCATAAACCACATCTTTACCAAAAACCCCATGAGTCCTCAAGATGCAACCATCTCTACACACCATGAAGAAAACTATCTTCACATACCATGAAGAACTATCTTCACACACCATGAAGATAACCAAGAACCCCATGAGTCCTCAAAATCCAACCATCTTCACACACCATGAAGATAACAAGTGCACCATGCAAATTTCAAAGACACTTTTACAACAACAAGACTTAAGACAAAGCTCTCACATATGCAAAGACTCAATAAATATATCAATGCCGACAACTCTCAC
Source organism: Cupressus sempervirens (assembly GCA_028749045.1). Classification (NCBI taxonomy): domain Eukaryota; kingdom Viridiplantae; phylum Streptophyta; class Pinopsida; order Cupressales; family Cupressaceae; genus Cupressus; species Cupressus sempervirens. Next base: position 233,089,754 of record CM053793.1, read on the forward strand.
TCAATCGTGCTACTGAGTTACCCATGGCATCATAAAATCCATATCCTATAAGAAAATCCTCTAGGTCTACACACACATAACCAAAGTGTCAATACCAAGTGAAAACCAAGATCTCCAAACCAAGAAGATACAAACCAAATTGGGAACTAATCCCCATACTGCCACCTCATCATTGTGACAAGCTCTCACTAAATTGTGTATCCAAGCTATCCATGACATTATGATGAAAAAAATTTCATCCTCTAACCATAAGAATCAACCATGGCATCAAACCATCAAAGAACTCAAACCGCACATCATAAGCTCCTCAAAAGAAACCAAACAACCGTAATCCTCAACCAAGAAGATATACTACCATAACCAAATCCAGAATCCAAACCAATGAACATCAAGGATGTATTTGTCTATCCAATCATGTCATGCCAATATCGATGGCACCATGATCACATCCATAAATTGAGTATTTAACTCTCAATGTGTCCAAATTGTCAACATAAAATAGTTAACCACAATCCTCCACCACGATTGTACCTATTAACAACATCTCATCGCTTCTACATGAAGAAAAATCAAAAAATCATGTGACTTACAGCATAGACAAACCAAATCTAAGTCACCAATTTGAATATAATATGTATCAATAATAAAAAATCAACGGGCAAAGACAATCCATATTCAAGCTATAAATGCAACATGTAAGTACATAACGCTTACAATAATGCACAACTTGTAGACCCAACAAGTCATCATACATATCCAAATCAAACATTGATAAACATATCATCATGAGACCAATCTAAAATATGAATTGAGTATACAATGACATCAAATCTTCAAATCTCCAAAATATGTAATGTCATAAACTCGCAATGTTACCATAGTCAATATATATCATAAACTACTGAGATTAATATATCACCAAATAAATCATGCCAAACCTACACCAAATTGCAACTAATGTGTAGATCTCTCCAAGAGCTTTATGTTGACTACTCGAAGTCTAAAATCTAACTCTGTATACCCAAGTGATGCCCCAATCTATGCTCAAAATAAATAACATCTAAAATTTAGGCTCTTAAATGTCAAAATCACATAATCAAACTTGTACCAAGTTGTAGTGCCCTAAATTAGCTTTCTAACACCTATAAGAAGTCTGAAATATGATATCTTGAGAGAAAGTTATAGTTGTTTTAGCAAGGTAAACTTTTTACCATTTTCACTATGATTTTTCACCTTTGTGTTTTTATTTTTGACGAAAATTTTGATGCGATTAAATTTGATGGCTATCATGAGATGAAACTAAAAAACTCTTTCATTTCCTCTTAACATAGCCAAACTAGGACATACTATATATCAAAATTATGAAAAAATCGACCTGAATCCAACGGTGAGGTATATTTTTGTCTAGGAGGTCATTTCTACAAGCCCCCCCTAAAAACCTCATTTAAATGAAACATCCAAAAAAATCATTTTACGAACAATTTCACATGCCCAAAAAATCTTCCAACATATCATCATAATAGAAAACTCAAAACCCTCAAATCTGCAATAAACAACTCATATATCTTGCCATTTCTTTTATCCTCTCATGCATTCCCATGGATTCAATATAGGTTACAACATGAAAACCATAGCTTTGATACCACTTGTAAGGAAACTTGCAACAAAAATATATATAACCGTTTCCACATAACCCATAATAGATCTGAAATAAATAGGTAATTAAATCACTTAAAATCCACAATAGACAACATACTCACGAAAATGTGACACAAGATATACCTTGGGAAACCCTCATCGAAGGAAAAAAAACCTAGCCTCGAAAAGTATCCATCACCATGTATTGTTCAACAAAAATATCATTTCAATACAACCGTGGAAGCCTTCAAAGCCATAGCCACAACCAAGAAATGCATGTGAACAAGAATGAATCCACACATCCTATGCCATGCTTCCAACCTTCACAAATGCTCCCTTGACTAACTTGTTAAGCCTTGTCTTGCTCAACTGTTGCATTTTTCCCTTTTGTCTTTTCACCTTGTTACTACAACTACCCTTGTGACTGCTTATCTAGTAGCAAGCCCTATAAAACCACCAAGTGGTATTACATAAACCATGTGCTACCTAACCCATTGACCCCACATTTAATATTGGGCATTTAATTCTTTTTTCCAATATTAAATAATTATATCAAATATTCTCACAATGTTACAATACAATTCATCAAGTATATCCCATCGAAATCTTTACATATTGCACATCCATCTAGGTGCTCCTATGTAAAATTTTACATAATAAAATAAAAATAATACAAGATAACAATATTATGCAATGTATGCAACACCCATTATCTCAAAACCATACCAGGTGTTAGGGTTAGAAAATAGAGGAAAATTCAATAAATCAACTATGTGGATGTGCTTGGGAATCCAAAAGTATGGAGTTTTAATAATTTATGATTTTCCCCAATACTTAGAAGCAATAATGAGTGAAGGGTTGGCAACTTTGCATAAAGGAAAATCAATGTATTTCAGATGATATACATTGCTCATGCATATGATCCTTTTTTAATAAGAGAGATTACTTTGTTGAACATATGTATATGGAGTTTGAAAGGGATGATGAGACATTACCAGTGCAGTTGTGGTCAACTATCTTGTCACTTAATCGGGACCAACCTAGTTTTACTTTGGTTGAAAATCAGTTTGGAATTGCTCTGAAAAGAAGAACATTTCCATTTTTTAGAGACTTTTCTTGTATCCTACAAATAGTCTTAAGAACAATTGATTACAATGTTAACCCAAAGATATGTCACCAATGGGGAGATGTTTATTTCTATCCTCACACAACTTTTATCAAAGTTTATGGTTTCCCAGGGAGACCTCTTGTAATGCTGAGGTATGTTCCTTTAAGGATTGGATTTTTAGAAGTCATTAAGCAGATTGGTATGCTCCAAGATACTAACTTCCCAGCAAAGTCTCGCAAGGGGAAATTTTGCAATAATAAGAGAAGGGTAGAAGGAGTTGTTTCGATTGCTCAGACCTTACTCCATGGAATTTAGTTCCAAGAGATTGAATGATATAGAGGGATTTTACCATATACTAATGCATAAGGTAAAAATAACACCAAGGTGTAAGCATGAATTTGATTTCCTAGAAGACATCATCAGAAATGATGATGAAATTGATTCTCAAAAGAAAAAGAAGAGAAGATGGCATGTTTTAAAGTAATTATTGGACCATATTCATAAAGATGAGCCAATATATGATCCTTTACCATATGCAAAGACATGGGCTTAGAAGTTGGGGATAATATTTGATAATTTTTCACAATTGTGTGATATAATGAGTGAGAAACTTGGCTGAGTCAAAGCATCAAAAGTCAAATTCATGGATAATGCTAAAGGACTAGATGTGTTGTTAAAATATTCTAACATGATGCCTCAAGAAGAAAGAGGAGAAAAGAGACTGAGAGAAGAGACAGAGCCTCAAGCAAGTGAGCCTATGAAGAGAGTTAGGATTAAGTGAGGCTTGAGGGTATATCACAGGAAAGGCCTGCTAGAAAGCCAATAAAGACAATAATCCTGGAAGGTCAAGAGGCAGAGGACCCAACTAGAAAGACACCTTTCCTGTTGTCACCAAAAAAACCTACTACACCCTCACCATTATGAAAAAATCATGATTTTGTGCTCGAAGATAGGTGACCCCTAATGGTATACTACCTACAGAAGATGCAGAGAAATAAGGTGAAGCAAATATTCTCAAAGAAGAAGAAGAGGAGGAAACTTACCTATATATACTAAAATAATTATTAAATAAAGGACCACTCCGAGTACCAAGGGCACCTATATCTAACATTACTACTCAAGAGATCATGGAAATCTTCCCTAGGGATCTAAGAAGAGAAGCGTGTAGAGCCTTTGTTGAGGATAAAGAATTTGTTAAATCATTACCCTTGAAGTGGGTGATGTGGAAAAACTATAGGTCAAAGTATTAGAAAAAGATAGAAAATAAAGTACAAAGACCTATTGCTAATGTGGGAGACCTCATTCAAGAAATTGAGGAGGAAATGATGAACAAGTTTGAGGCCCTTACCCTAGAAGAGGGAAGAGTGATTCTTGAGAAATAAAGAGTTTTGTTGTTAGCAAATGTCAATATAGTAGATAATATGGAATTTGATTCCATAATGGAAGACATGAGATTTAAAAGACCAAATATTAAGGAATCTGACAGGTTTGCAACATGCATGTATTACAGTGAGCCACTTGGTCCTTCTCATCCTCTACTTCTTGGAAGTAGGTTATTGATGATATTAAGATAAGAGGGAACATAGTTCTTCAAAGAGTGGATGATGCCAAGCTTTCTAAATCAACTAGAGATCTTAAAGGACACGTTCACTAAGTGCATGATGTAGCAAAGGAAAAGAAGAAGAAGTATGAGGAGTTACACGAGAGATATAATCATATTATTGTTGCCTATGAAAATAAGTCAAAGATAACAACTAGTTTGCAAACTAAAGTGAATTTATTAGAACAAAAAGTGGTTGAGCTAGAAGTAGCTAAGCCTCCTAGTATAAACATACTATCAAGTGCATATAGAGAAATTTCTTCAAGGCAATTAATTATTATGCCATTTACATCAGCAACTGCCATAGTGTCACTCCAATAGATTTCACCCAAGGAAGGAAGAGATGTTAATTATTTGATCAAGGATTTGGTTGACCTACAACTAAAAATTAAAAATGACAAAATCTATTTTGGTTTTGATAAGAAGATTATTGTTTGGACTGCTTTAACACACTTCCATGAGAAAATTAACTCAAGAACATTTAGACTCCACCAAGTGTGTGAGTTTTTATATTTGGCCATCAACAAATTAAAAGATGATATAACTTTGGTAAAACCAACTTATTAGAAATGGGTTGGCGAAATAGAGAAAATGAAGAAAATTGAACTATGTGTTTGAGTGGACCCTAATGCTCCTTTAGATACCATGCCCATAGTTAAAATTGTAAAGTCACTAGAGAACTTTTCAGTTTTGAGAATAAGATGATGGAGCTAAAAGACAATTTAGAGAGTTTCTAGGATACACTAATGCCTCTAATTTTGAAAGAGGAAAAAAGTGTGAATGAATTTTCTAAGTGGAGAAATGAGGCTATTTTCAAAGTAAATGATATGGTAAAACCCATAGCCTTGGATATGAACATGATACTTTTTCAAGAGTGTATTTCAAAACTAGTGAATTCCTAGGTATTTTATAAAAACTTTGAGAAATAAGTCACACAAGCCACATTAAAATACAATTTGTATAGATAGGTGGCAGATTAGATCCTCGAGCACAAATGGACAATAGATGATGAATTTGAGGAGTGGCCAAAAAGGTACATTCCTGCTGATGACTCCAACAATGAGGGCCGACCTGAGCAACAATGATTTTTGAAGATATTATCTTTTGAAAATAACATTTTATTAAGGAGAAGGAGCAACTAGTCACATGATCTAAACAATGTCACATCAGGTTATTTGAAAGCTAATTATACGTGCCCTACACAGTGAGTCACATGTTTTTTTTAACTGGAGTGTTTGTCAAATGATTTAGTGAAATGTGTCTTTTTGCCGTTCAAGCTTGAAGCTTATTGTAACTCATATCTATAAATGAGTTCCCAAGACTTGAAAGAGGGTCTAAATTTTGAAAAAGAAATGACATATTTTGTTTTCTTAGTCAGGTCCAGTACTGTGTATTGCAATTTTTTTTGCTCATGAATAAAAGGAAAATGAGTTGTAGTATTAGAGATCATTGTTGGAGGTTGTGTGTGTGTGTGTGTGTGTATTGATGCAAGTGTAAACTTGGTGGAGGACATTCATTGTGAATGTCATAAAATGATCGAAGTATAAACCTGGTGGAGGGCATTCATTGTGAATGTCATAAAATTATCCAAGTGTAAGCTTGGTGGAGGGCATCAATTAGGAATGTCGTAGAATAATCCAAATGCAAGCTTGATGGAGGGAATTCATTGTGAATGTCATAGAATGATCCAAGAATAATTTGGTGGAGGGCATTGGTTATGAATCCCATAACTTGATCCAAGAGATTCTTGGTGGAGGTCATTCTCTATGAATGTCATAACATGATCTAAGATACTCTTGGTTGAGAACATTTGATACAAATGTTAAATATTTAAACTCAAAAATTAGAGGAAGATCTTATAATCTCTTAAGGGATATATATGTATACATATGGATTAAAATAAATGCATGAACATATTTCATAGAGGACAAGATATTTTGACTAGATTTATTATAGTTCTACCAACCATTTTATAATTCTTACTATCCATAATAACCCTAATAGTGGGCACATTATAGAGTCCTTGGTCCCCTCATTTGTCTTTTGATTCCTTTGTCATTGTAGAATGTATTGAACTCCTTAGATATCTATCTGATCTCAAGCATTTTGTACTCTTACTTGTTTCCTTTCAACTCTAACCAAATATCACTCAAACATTCAAAAAATATCATATTTTTCTTTTAGAAATATCATTGTCATAATTCTAGAGAAATTATCAACAAATAGAATAAAGTTCTTATCACCATAATAGCTTTGCACTCTAATAGGACCACATAAATTAGCACGAACCAACTCCAAAACATCATCAAAAGAGTAGGTCTTGCTATTGAAACTAGACTTTGTTATTTTTCCCATTTAAAATTGTTTACACATCACTTTATCAAGTTTTCTCAATCTTGGTAATCCTATCAATCTTTCCATCTTACAAATGCTTATCAAACTGTCAAATTTCACACAACATAACCTCTTATGCCATAACCAAACATCTTCAAATTGTGCAAATAAATATGTATCATCATATAGGTCTCAATAAAACAAGTTACCTCTTGTTTGCTCTCCACTTCCAATTAGTTCACCAATAGCATTATAGACATTTTCCTTCTTATTTTGAAATTCAACTCAATAGCCTAAAATGTTAAACTATGCCATACTCAGTAGATTATATTTCAATTCATCAACCCAACATGCATTGTTACATTTGATCTTTTCATTCAATATAATTGATCCTTCACCTCTCACATAACACTATGCATCATTTCCCAACTTAACACAGCTAGGATTATAGTGTTCTAGTTTTTCAAACTTACTGGTATCACCAATCATTTGATGTGAGAAACCACTATCGATTATCCATTTTTCATTCTTACTCACATGTAGAATTAGAGAAGTTTTCTCAAGTTTTTCATCTTCATCAGATTCATCTTTCATAGCAACATAAGCATCTTCTCCATTATGTTCATCAGAATCACTATCAAAACTATCTTCTACAGCAATGTAATAAGATTTCTTACATTTTCCTTTGTAGTCTCTTTTACCTCGATTATCTCTCCTTCCTTGGTATTTTTTTCATTTCTCTCCTCCATCTCATCTCTGTTAGGACACCTTGCAACAATATGACCAACATTATTATATGTAAAATAGAATATAAGAAGTTTGCCTTTGTATTTTCCTTTTCATCTTGGTAGCCTTCTTTCCAATACTGCTTCTAGATCATCAAGATCATCATCTGATTCACTATCACTATCCATTGGCTTACTTTTTGAACTTTTCTTTCTTTTAGGTTCATCAAGGTTTAGTTGAGACTTGAAGGCACATTCAACAATAGAAGGTGTTTAACTATCAAAATTTGACAATTCAAATGTATTATGTCTACCAATTATACTATCCAAGGTTAGATCATTACCAAGGCCTACATCTTAGTTATTGAATTGCATATACTCTAATTTCATAGATAGGATGTATAGTCCTCAATACCTCGCTATTCATAGTCTCATCACATATGTCTGCTCTAGCTCCTCTAATTGCATTCACCACTTCTTTGATTTAGCTACAATATTGTGCAATAGTCTCTCCATATTTCATTCTCATGTCATCAAACTTGCCTCTCAAATTTCTTCTTTATCCCTTAACACATTTTTGTCTTCTCCATGGACTTGTGCCAACCTATCCATACTTTCTTGGCATTATTGCAATCTTTCACATCATCAAACTCAACATAACTCAGGGAAGATGTCAGATCTATCATCATTCGATTATGCTCTTTCTTCTCTTTGATTTGCCTAATTATCATGGTTCTAGGCACTTTAATGTATTCATTGTCCAAGTAGTACAATGAAAAATCCCCAACTCTAGATAGATGTAATCTTATCAGTCGTTGTCATGCTAGGAAGTTCTCTTTGCTTAGTTTAGGTACCTATCTCTTGTACATCATGATTTTTAGCTTAAGTACTTCGAAACTTTCCTTACAAGCACCAATTCTCTGATACTAATTGTTAGAATGATTAGAATAACAAAGAGGGGGGATGAATCTATATTATCCTCAGGTCAAGATGTACCCATTCAACTTTTAGCAACTTCAAAAAACTTATTCAAACTCATAAACCCACTCAACCAATATAACAACTCATCAGTAACTTCATCTCTTCTCTAGCTCTCTGTTTAGTATATGCCAAATAACAAAAATAAATAACAATAAATAATATGCATCATAAAAACAACATTCACACAAATATGACACCAAGAATTAATGTGGAAACCCAATTTGTAAAAAAAACACCAAGTAACATGCTACCTCTTTTCACTCTTCTGAAGTGAGCTTAGTTAAAAAGCAACCATGTTAAAGGTTACAAAACACAATATTAGGTGTGAACCTGTTAAAGGATTTAACCACCCTATTAGGAGTGTCCTTGTTAGAGGTCTTTAGATCATTTCATTAGATTAAAGGATTTTAGTTCCATAATGGTTAGAAAGTAACAACTACGTTTGATCTAATAAAATACAACTCACTTTGCAAATTCAGTTCTCAATTCAACTCATTCCTGGTTCATTGACTGGACTTCATCATATTCTCCATGTCTGATCTACATGGCAACCCTTCAAGCAATATCACTCTCCACCAACTTCTCACTTTTCCTCTGCTACTTTAATCTTCACAAGTCCTTCGTAAATTGGCCAATCAAAAACCATAAAACATCTCTTATGCCTCCATAAATAAGTAGCTTTGATATTTTGTTGCTTAAGCATCACTATAGATCTTAGGGTTTTATCAAATTCATTGAATCTATCCATCATTTTGTTCTTCTTCTTTCTTGAAACTTCTCATTTAATCTTTGCCTAAGTCATTGAACAAACTCAATTCGTGCACTAACAATGCCAACTCATCAATCCCCATCATTTATGTATTTCAACCAATTAATAAATTCAATTGTGTCAGCCTTAAATTTTGATTCTTTCACAAATAATTAATTTTTTGACACTTAGTCACCGTTATGTTCTTCAACTCAGTCAATACTATGTAGCTCAGTCTCTACTAATTCTATCTCTCTCAGCTGACACTTGCTCGCTCAACCTAAATTGCACTTGGTCGCTATTTCAGTTTCCTTCTTCATCTTTCATTGACCATAATTATCACCCAACTAATACTATTTGCTCGGTTATCTCAAGTTCCTTAATCTCCCTCTTTAACTTCTTCCATTGACCTAGTAAATTGGCACTCAATCAAGCTTAGTGTTTTACTCAACTTCTTGTCTTTCATCAACCATCTCTTCTATGCTTCAACTCATCTTTCTTATACACTTCATCCAATGATCAAACAACACATTATCTTGTCAACAACTAACTGATCAAGTGCCCATTGTAATTCCATCTTACTTACTCTTCTTTACTCAACTACTCAACTAGCTCACCTTGTTATCTCTTCTTTTCAAATCATCTTCATCAATAATATGGTACTCTACATTGTTAGTAAATATCTTACTAGTAAGGTTTGACGTCAATGACAACATAACAATTGTTCCAATTATAGTTTCCAATAAATACTTATCATAATTTATTATAATTTTATCTATATAAAAATTGTATTATAGTTCTTATTTTCATGTATAAATATTACATATAGTTTAATTAATAGTTATTTAATAAAAATAAAATTATAAGAATATGTAAAAATTAATAAGCAGGTTATATAAGAAAGGTTGTATAAAACTTTAAAAATAATTAATGTCGATAGGCATTCTACAATGGCAGAAAGGATGGAGTGGGTTGGTGTGAGCATGTTAATGTTAACTTTTATCTTTCTAGGTTAAATTTGACAACCATCTACACGTCAAAATTTGTAATTTTATTATAAACATAATATATTATATTAAAATAATTTAATAAACACCACATAAAATATTTGTTAAAATTATAATCTTTGGAGTTATAAATCATCGATTGGGTGTAGTAAATTAAATTTTAATCATTTTGTAGTGGATATCTATCGGCCTTTCTTTAGATAGATTTATTTAAGATATCTATACAAGTATTTTAATAAGTTACAATTATATTATCGTATTATGTATCTTTGTATAAATTATAGCTTTGTTTCTCTAACTATAATTGTAAAAATTTAAAATGTGGTTATATACATTATAAATATTTGATATTTTATTTATTTATTTTAATTATACTATGTGAATTTTTATTTAATAAAAAATAAAGTTTTTAAAAAATAATTAAGTTCAAGATGTAATTAATAGCTTTGTATTTGATTGATACTAAATAAAATCTTAAAAATGATATTTAAAAATAAATAAACTTACAATTATATTACATATCTTATCTCTAACATATAAAGATATAAAAAATTCTTGGTGAGAAAAACAATATAAAGGAGCCTCCAAAAAAAGGGGTCATATAAGACTAAACTAATTCCATCAATCATAATTGAAATAACTACTATAATATATTTAATGAATAAATAAGTATTAAAACTTTAGAAATATTCAAATGAGGAAAACATAGTTACTTATGATTGGTTTTATTGGTACCAAACGAATTCACTAATTGTGAACAAGTGAATGCAATATACTAGCCTACCACAAGTACAATATTATTAAACATATGCACACAAAAAAATGATTGGATGTAAAATCACACCCCATAGTCCACATGTCCTCTACTTTTCTAAATTCCAATGTAGATTCCAAAAAGGTTAACATGATACACCATATATACTATCCAAGAGACTAGCTCATCACTATGATATAATGTCAGATGTGGCGTATCATATGACTTAACCTTGAAATAAGTGAACATATTTCTTAGTTGTTTGATGACTCTTTTGTAAACATTGATATTATGACTCTTTTCTTGATCAATTTGTATTTTCTTCTCACCTGACGCAGTGCGAGGTAGGAGAATCCCCAAAGGAGATGTCCTAGCCCTGACCAATTAACCACACAACGAAAGTATAACAATAATACAAAGATTTAAATAGAATGTCAATTCTCATAATATAATCATAATATTTATATCCAACATGCCCGCTTGTAAGGCCTTCCGTGTTGTGGCAAAAATCATAAGCAATTACAATAGTAATTCTACAAGATCTAAATCCTAGCTAGTCCAGATCCATAATCTGGTAGAAAATCCCAAGAAGAATCTAAATTTGTGCTCACAAGTTACCAAGTAACCTTCTTGTTTCCCAAGCCACAACTACTAGCTCTGCTCTCAAACTTCGCTCCACTCAGATACTCCTCTCTAGCTGACTTCCTTTGTGTTGAATGATGAATAATGACAATACACGAACCTCTACTTATACTAAACCAAGCCACAAGTCAGCCTAAAAAGTTACATTAAATTATCCCTTACATTAAATAAACCCTCAAGCTACAAGTTACATTAAATAATGCCACGTATTAAATGTATTTTTCTGATGCAAGTTGCTCTGCAAGTTTCATATTAGATTCCACAAACTAATCAACGGAACCAACCATACATGCCTCTTCATCTTTAGTGAAGTTATCCTTTACCTTTTTGTCAACAATAATTTATCGTCTTCTCTACACAATCTTCTTAACCAACCAGACCGCTCTCTTCCAGATCAATAGACTCCAAGTCCATAAATCTTTGCAAAACTCAACTATCCCTTCCTTAATTTGATTGGTCTTGAACTAGCTTCTAACAGAGCAGACAACTCTGAAATCTTCTTCTCCACCACATCATAGAGGTCTATAATCATCCTAGGGTCCAATCTTCTCTAAGGCATCTTCCAAGATCTTCACAAACCCTCTGCAATAAATCCATGCTCTTAACAATCACTAACCAAATCAAACTTTTAGTCAACAAGATCAAATTTCCATCTTCGCAACCATGAATCCATTTGCAAGTCCTCTGCAATTGTAAGTCAGAACCATGATTTTCCACCTCACAACAAAGATTTCTAGGACTTCAGAATGAACAATGCACCATAAGATCAATTAGATCCAATCACAATCAAATAATCTTCACCCCATGTCCTAGTGTAAATTGCCTCAACTTCAATGATATGTCTACATGCTTAGGAAAACCTTCGCCTAGATACCACTAGATACAGTGCAAGGTAAGAGAATACCTAAAGGAGATGTCCTAGCCCCCAAAAATTAACCAAACAACCAAAGCATAACAATAATACAAAGATTTAGATCCAAAAGAATGTCAATTCTCATAATATAATCATAATATTTACATCCAACATGCTCAATTGTAAGGCCTTTCGAGTTACGACCAAATACATAAGCAACTGTGAGATCTCACAAGATCCAAATCCTAGCTAGCCCAGATCTATAATCTAGTAGAAAACCCCAAGACGAATCTAAACTTGTGCTCGCAAGCCACCAAGCAACCTTCTTGAGCTGCAACAACTAGTTATGCTCACAAACTTCACTTCGCTCAGTTACTCCTCTCTAGTTGACTTCCTTCATGTTGAATGATGAATAATGACAAGACAAGAACATCTACTTATACCAAACCAAGCCACAAGTTAGTATATCAAGTTACATTAAATTAACCCTTATATAATAAATAAACTCTCAAACCACAAGTTACATTAAATAATTCCACATATTAAATGCCTTTTTCCCTCTTTTCTCCATTTTTATTTATTTATTTTTCTTCTAATTTTCATCACTTTCTTTCTCCTCCACAATTTTTTGGTTTTTAAATAAATTATTTCCCCCTTTGTTTTCTAACGCAAGATGCTCCTTCATCATCTCCTTAGTTAAATGAAATGTCTAAGCTATAACAAGTAACTTTAAAATTTAAACTAAAAAAAATTAGACTTACAACTATTTACTTAATTAAAATATCTTTAATTTTCTTAGTTCACCGTACGCTTAATGATCATATAGAAGATTTAAATATCATTATATATAATCATTCCATAAAACCTAAATATTTCTGTAGTTGAATTCTAAATAAAAATATACAATCTTCCTATCCCTTTTATTTTCTTAATAAAAATTTTAAAACAATAACAATTTTTTTTCCCTTAATAGTTGAACAACAAATTACAACAAGAGCTCTATGGGAGCTAGAGTCCCTGCCTATTGCAATAAGAAGAAGAAAAAGATAAATTATTAGATTCAGTTAATTGTAGAGTATAAATGATTTAGTTTTGTGTATTTGCAGATATGTTTATAGATTCACATTGAATATGCAAATAAATTTGAAAATATAAAACTTGTAGATATTCTTCATAGTCTCACCCATGACAAATTTAGGTGAATGACATGAGAAAATATGATTTTTTTAAAAAAATTTAATTTTGGATAAATATTTGTTATGATATATATTAAGTTTTTAAAATGATAATGTGTTTTCTAGGTAAATTGACTTGGATGATAATTGTTTGAAGCAACTTTTTTACTCATCAACATTGACCTCCCATCTTCTCAAAACGCATGAGCTTATGCCTGACGTTATAAATCACATATTCAGCCTTCAAACCCTTGGCAGGATTGGCATTGGAATTGTAATATGCCTTTTAAGAACTAAAATCCTATGTTCTTTACAGGTTCTTGTCTGAGCTTTTTAACATATTTGTGCAGCCAGACAATATTATTGTGTCTAGTTTCCAATTTATCATGGGCTCTTTCTAAGAGAATGTCTTCAACATATTAGCACTGTCAAAGCATGAGTTGACTACCCTGACATGTAAATCACCAAGTTTGGATTAAGGACTCCATTCTAAAGCACAAGTAGCTGAGGCATTGTTCAAGGAAACTGTAAAAATAAAAGAAATAAGAGGAATATGCATTCTATACACCCCACCTATGCCAGACTTAAGACTGAGAATTCTATTGTTCTTGTTATTGATTATCATTTTCATCTACTATATACAGAGCCAAGTAGTGGGATAGATTGCAATTACTTATTTCTAGGAGCAAGAAAATCGTACCACTTTATTTGTGCAGATTTCGTATGATTCTATTTAATCCCTAGTTTGTTTTGTATGTATCCTTCACCTTCAACATGACATGAAATCTTATATATTTGGAGAACATGTTTCCATAAAAAATATACAACTTTGCAGAGATCGAGACTTCTAGCCAAAAGAAAATCTACAGTCTAATCCTGGAATAGACATTATAGCTATAGAGGTGGATCCATGTGCATCAGAGCTTCTAGTGGCATCACTAGTAGCATATTTTCCTATATAATGAATATAAAAATTAGGTCTAGCAGCACCAACAACATCTCTTCGCTTGGTAAAAGAACCTGCACCCAATAACTTCCCATTTTAACCAAATCTTAAATAAAGTGAAATGTCAACAAAAAAGACATTTTGGCCTACTAATATTAATAGACTAGCTTGTTGGGTAATTTGATAGGAAGATTTCATATTTCTATATTGTTCATTACCTCTTTCTTTTATGTTTACGCTTGCCAATTACATTCTTGATGCAAAAGTTTGTAGACTATTCATAATTTACATATGTCAATTACATTTTTCATCTACACTATCTAGATTCATGAAGCTGGTCCTATGGTATGACATGGATATGAGTTAGTTCCTTGCCACAACTAGTTGGTTGGTCTTTTGGCTTCCATTGGGAATGAAATAGACGCTCACAGTATGATAATTTGTCCAAATGACTATTTTTAAATAGCCACAGGAAGATGTTGGATCTAATAGGAATAATACAAAATAGACCATCCTCTCAAATATTGTGGGACTATGATTTAATATCAAACTGATGAGTAATGTTATTTAATGATGGTCAGATCCAAAAGGATGAAGAAAACATTGATTGCATAGAATGAGGGTGACTTTAGAAGATAAACATGAACATACATATAAAAGGAATACACAACAAGTTATATCCATTCATGAAAGATAAAACTTGAATACAAGCATTACTAGAGGACATCGATTCAGGGAAAATCAAGAGGAAGAACTGTAAAGGGAAAATTGAGCAATTAAGCCTTTAAACAACCACTGTAATGGACCACTGCATGTTCAAATCCAATATTTGTATTGAACATTGAAAAACAAGGACAGTTCCTTTCCAGACTTCATTAAATGCAGACTAAGAATAGATATCTTTTTTAAGAATTGTTGATTGCTAGTACAACAGAATAGAGGAACTGGAAATAGATGCAACAAAAGTTAAACAAAATAAACTAGTATGCAAGCAACAAAATAAATTGAGTTCAAATACTAGTTTTCTATAGATAGGAAAATATTAGACTTAATGTTTTCAATCACATGTTTTTTGTTCGTGCCTCAATACAGGAGACAAATTTCTAGTCGTGGTACATAATTTTGTCAAAAGCATGTATGCAAGATCTATGTATTGGAAGCAATAGACATCGAAAATAGTGTGCATCATATATCTCCAAGTAACTAGATGTATCGAGCCTAATATTGTTCATCATAACCTGTCTATATATACCAAAATGTGAGAGTATATGTAATCTAGAAAAAAAAATATTCTTGTTGTTACATCTGCAAGGTCTTCAGTGTGTTGAACATAGTGGTGTGGATTGAACCATTCCAGTGACAAAAAATAAGAACTTTAGTGTGGCAAGTTCAATGGATCTACAACACATTGGAAAATGGATTTGTTAAGTGCAGAAACTTGGAAGGAGAATCAAAATTTGATAAAACTAAAGGAAGAGAAAAATGAATTAAGTTTATCTTACGTTGCTAGTTTATCCTATAATAGAGATGATATTGTCATTCATTGCAATAGAGAAAGTCCCTTGTATTTTTAATGTTCGCAGTAGGTAGACGACTATTGACATATTTTATTTGTAGGTCTCAAATGGTATGTTTGTAAGCTGTGGCAAGTGTTGTTGAAGCATTTTCCTACTCATGGTACAGTCAACAATTTTATTTTCAATTTCTATAGTACACTGTAGGAAGAGTCCATAAGCAAAATTTGTGTTTTTTCCACATGCAATACATTGGCCATTTGTAGTGGTTGAGAATGACGCTAATAAAATTGGATGGTTGCATTTTTTTCACAGTGGGTGGTATGGTTGTAGATAAGCATTCTTTATTGTCAAGGTACCGATAACCTAGTATGTGAAAGAAGATTCAGTTATGAGTTTGGGATGTCTATTATGTAGAATATAATTGCACTTTTATTTGAGAGGTGGTATGGTTGTGTTGCTTACCTAGATACTGGAGGAGAGAATGTTTTTAAGAGCTTTTATTGTACTATCATCGTTGAGACTAGCAACATATGTTGATGGTGTTGTTTTTATGCTATTTGTTCCTCTTGGCTCACTATGGACAACATTTTTGAGAAGTAGGAGTGGTGTTGTGGTGGATTGTAGGATTTCACGCAGTGTTGTATAAGCTTGAGCATGGAATTTAGGCACGGTTACCTGCAAAGAAGATAAATGTGACAATCAATATAATAAGTAATTGTATTTTGAGAAAAGTATCAAATTTAGAGTTAGATATAGAATGAGAAGATTACAATGGATTTGTCCAATATAGATTCTCCATCTTTGACGTGGAGCTCGTACTCCTTTGGCATCTATTTATGTGCTACTACTATAACACCCAATATGCTAATTGAGTAGTTATTAGGTGAGTGGATATGTTGGCATATTCTTGTATCAAACATCAATTTTTGTTGGTTGCAGACCTGGTCAATGGTTTCAATAGATGTCTGAGCTTTGAATTGGATGCAAAAATCTACGTCGCCTCTTTCATACTATGTTTTTTTCTTTAGGAAGAAGTCTTCAATGTGGACACTTGCCCCAGGCAAAAGCTTTGTCATGAATTTTTCAATTAATTGGTTGGTAATGTTTGTTGTTATGGCCACAATGAGATCAACATGCACTATAGGATCTTTTGTTGGACTTGTCAAATTTTTCACATAAGCAGGACCATAAGTGACAAGGACATCACCTTCAAAAAGAGTAGTTGATTGTGTAGTACAAATATCTATGATGCTAGATACATTGTTTTCCTCTGTAATGAGCCTACCAAGAGAATATTTTAGGTTATGCAATGGTATGGAAATGAATTGGAAAGTCTAATAACTGTACAATATTTTATACCTTTTTGTTGGTTGTCTATCATGGGAGCTAGTGCTATCCTCTGCAAGGTTTTGCTGGCGAGATAAGGATGTGAACAAAGATCTAGAAGATGTATTCAAAAAATATTAGTAAAATGACAAAATATATTTAAAAAGCAAATGGATGTATGGAAAATTATGGAATATTGAGTATATAATGGCAATACCTTTTTGTGGGAGTTGAAGTCTGTGTTTGCAGCTGATTCGTATTAGCACTACTTTTAGCTTCATGTTGTTTCTTTTGATATGACTCCATGGTATATTTGTTGATGGGAAAAATGGTGACATTTTTTTTCGATATAAAATAAATAGGCAAGTGAGGTTGACAAAAATGATATTAAGCAACCTGTTCATTTTTCTTATGCAATTAAAACATGGAAAACCTATACGTATGTGTGTCATGATATGGTGTGAAATAGAATTATAATGCATGTAAGAAAGTTGTGGAACATAATAGTTTTCAAATGCATAAATAAAGAATCTAACCTGGTGGGATGTTGTCATTTTCTAAAACTAAGGCCGTGGAATTTAGAAGTGGAGTTGTAGAGATATTGCCAAATGATCTAACCAATATGTATCTAATATTAATAATTTTGCAAATTGGTGATTAATATTGTGTATCCAAAAGTGATCTAATAAAGTGCCTACAAATGTTGTTGCTTTGTTAGCTATTAAAGAGAAGTTGTATTGTTGCATGAGTTCTACAAGCATTCTTTGTTTTTTACTAGGATGTAGCATGTCAATGTTGAAGTCTCCAATAATTATGATTTTGCAATTTTTTTAGCAATGACGTAAAGATGGTTAGTATTAGATTCGATATGTCATTGATAGGTGCACCTGGTGTGATATAAACCTTAGTGATGCATAGAGTATGACCAATATGTAATATATCGATGGTGGTTAATTCTAGATGGTGTGTTGCAAAAGAATTCATGTTTAATACTATAGTTGTTTTGGCACAACAAGTCAATATACTATGAATAGCAAGTGAAGAATAGCAATTGTATATTTCATTTAGCAATGGGAGATGTACATGTCTCTCGTCTCTTGTTTCTTGCAAGCATAGTACAATTGCTTTGAGAAAATTGTGGTCATGGACAGTTTCCTTTGCATGCAATGGAAGGCTTCAGGTATTTAAAGAGCATACAATAAGATCTATTATTGATAGGAAAGGAAGGTTGTGTTGAAGTTTCCATTGTGCTTGATTGCGAAGGCGATCCATTTCCTTGTTCACTTTATGTGAGACTTTGAAATTTTGATGTTCTACTTTGTGCATCAAATATAATGTTCCAATGGTTTTGACATGAGATAAAGTTTTATATGCAAGACCATGTTGGTATACTATATGAGGATAAAAAGCAAGTCCATCCATTGTCAAACCTTGTGCTCTATGGATAGCTCTTGCAGATGCTAATTGAAGAGGGAATTGTTTTCACGTAATAAATTTAGTGGTAGCTTTCATTTTTATAGCTATTTTCATTATTGGGGTCCATGAAGGTAGAATAGAATTTGTATAGAAGCTTTGCATTTTTGTGTGTCATGAAATGCCAATTGTAGGGTCATTGAATTGAATCCATAGAATGTCTTCATCATGAGTTGTATGCGGTTGGAAGACTCCATCAACATCGTTGACTAGTCCATCTTGTGTGTCAAGGTTGCTAGCTATTAACTCAACTAGAATTCCTGGCTTTAGATAGAGTACATCAAGCAATGATGATTTTTGGACTTGGTACTGGACATTGTCAATGTGTGAATCTATTTCATCGAGAACTTGAAATACATAAAGCTTAGTAGGTAAGAAGTCTAATATTCTTTTGTTGTGCTCAGCAACAACTGAATTTCTATGAAGCAAGTACAAGAATTTTGGATCATTAGGAGGTGTCCTATAACATGTGTTCTAGTAGCTAAGATCTTGATCATTTTGTTGACCAGTTCTTTCATGGTTTAGAATAGATATGAAGTGTTTGTTTGTTTGTCTAACAACAGTGTATAATTCAAAACACAATACATGCTCTCATCAAAATATGTGTGAGATTTTTTCACTATTTATTGTTGGCTCTTCAAATATCCAATTATCATAAACGGGTTGTGCTTGGTATAAGTAACCACAAAACATGATGTCAACATTACCAAATGGTTTTGTTGGTGTATGTTTGATTTGTCGAAGCCTTCTGTCAATATAATATAGCATTCTTGAACATATTAATGAGACCTCATCAATAAGCAAGAGTTGTAGTTGATCTATTTTCTTGCTTAGATTTTCATGAGTGTTTGAGTCCAATTGCAACATCTTCGAAGAGTTACATGGTAGTTGAAAAATAGAATGTGCAGTGATGCCACCTGCATTGAATGCAACTTTTCTTGTGGAAGCCATGATAATGCCTTTAGGCTTATACAGGTCACTATCTAGTTGCTTATCAAAGATCCAAATCATTGTTTGAAATAAGACTTTTGTTGTAAAGGTTTTGCTAGTGCTAGCACATCCTATCAAGAACAATTATAGTGGTTTGTCAAATGCAACTCTCTTTTTCATGAGGAAATCATTTACTATTGATTGTTGCTCTTCATTTAGTTGTCATTGCAAGCTAAAGTATTCCTAGTTTGTAAGAAGGAATGGGTGGGCAATTTCTAAGAATAGTGACGATGTAGTGCCATGTATGTTTTTTAAGTTTGTTATATGTTTGATGTGAGTTATAATGTTGAATTTCTCTATTTTATTCTCTATTTCTCTATGCCCATGGTCAGTATCGAGGTCTATTGTTGGTTGATTATTGTTAATAGTTTATGTTGCAGCTTGCTCAATGTCACCCCATTTACTATCTGTTTGTGATATGAACATTTTTTCAATCTATGCAATTTGTAGTTTTGTGCTTGAAATGTTGCACTTCATGTTTCATGCCCTACCATTAATGAGTTTTCACTATTTCTGAAAGGTACATAAGGCATGAGTTGTTCTCTACAAAAAATTTCATGACAAATATGTGGATTATATCTCACATAGCGTATGATATGTGGTTTTGTTCTTTTTTTGGACTCCGATGAGTTGATTGAGTAGGAAATTGTATATTCTACCAATGACATTTTTAAAAAGAGTTTTGGTCGTTGTATATACTTGTCTATTGCTGATGCATACATGATATTTTCGGAGTCGTCTTGTTCTTTCTCTAATAGCTTAGGGATTTTTAGCATAAGAATCTTATTTTTGGGTGGCAAGGTATTGATGAAGATGGTACTTCTTGAGCTTTTGTGTAATGGTAGAGACAAGGCAATATGAACTGCTTGACGACTAGACATTTGTTGGTAATTAAGCAACACATTGCCTAGTTTTTGTATGAAATGTGTCTTTTCATTGCAAGCATAAGTGCATTGTTTTCGTACTTGGTTGAATGCACATGACAATTTTTTGTCTTTTTTTGTCATGTATGAATTATAGTATGATGCAACAACATATACATCCAAGATAAATTATGTATCTGTATTTGCATACAATAGTACGGGTACTTTTTCAGCGAATGCATTTATCCATATGTTAGCCAGTTGTCTTTTTAGGAAGATAATTTTTCAAGTCAATGTTGCTTGCAACATGGTAATGTAATTAGCTTCTTCAAGTTGAAATTCATATAGAAAATTGTCAAATGTAACATCCTTTGTGTAATGTTTGCTTTGCAATTATGTGAATTTTTTTTTTTCTCTATCCTTGATTGTAGGATCAATGTTTATCAATGGCTCTAATATTGTTGTTTGTCTCATGGGAGGTAAGGGAAAACTAAATTTGCAATTAGATGTTTTATATTTTTTGCATGTTTTTGTATGGTTTTGTGTTTGCATTTTGATGAGATTTGGATCTAATAGTGTAGAGTCAGATGAAATTTACTTATTAATGAAGTCCTCTATGTTATTTTTTTTGCAATGTCCAAAGACAGGTGCATCCATGATCCATAGCATGAAGTGCACATGTTCATTGCCTCGATTTTGGAATTTTGTAACAAAAAAATAATAATCAGATACTTTGCCAAAGAGGTCATCATTTTCCTAAATGCATTGAGCCTATGATTAAAATAGCAACTGCAAAGGACTAGGTTTTTCCTAATTTCAAAGTCTAAGTCTTTGTCCTCTAAGCTTTCATTTCCTTTGTGTTGCTGAGTGTCTAAAATATGTTGTAATGCATTGCACAATGGTTGCCAAAAGTGTTCAGCACTTGTCAGTGTAACGAAAAAATTTGGAGGGCCAAGTTGACGAATCATTGCAAATATGTTTTTCCTTGTATTCTACAAATAGATGTACGAATACTCTTTAGAGATCTAAAACCTATTGGACATTTTAATATTTTTTTCTAGGTTTCTAGGGTTGTGTACATCCTTAGCATATAGTTTTGCACCTTTTAGTTCAAATTTCCTTATATAGACCCATGCTATTGACGATATTTGTTGAATAATTATTTTAATGGCTTTAAAAAATATGTTTGTTATATGTGTTGAGAAGTCAGTGTCTTTATGCATGAGCTCCCACTTAACAATTTTTTGGAATATAATTTTTTTGTGATGTCTTCTGCTCATGGGGATCTAAAAAACAATGTTTGAAAGTTCATTTCTTCTGAATAAGTATCTTGGAAAATGCTAAGAGGTTTGAAGCCTTCAGCTGGTGCAATTTCAAGAATTGATGTATGAAGATCATTGATTGAATGTGATTCATTAAACCAATGTATGAGTGATTCATGTTCATGTTTGTCTGCATATTCATTGGCAATGTCATTTTTGTCTATGTTGGCATCTATGGCACCATCTGTTTGGTTCTGTGCTCTTTTATTTGCAAATAGTAGTTGCCAATCTTCATTTATCAAGACCTTTTTGTTTTTATACAATGTTATCTTGGACAATATTGATAAAATATTCATGACATGAGTGGGTCTTATATTTCCTTGTGCATATGCATTTTCATACCGTACCTTTTGTTTTAGTGTAACTGCAATAGTGCTTGTCTCATCTATGTCTCTAGGCAATGCATGTTGCACTTTATCGAAGACAGAAACATTGATAATTGTGCTATTCAAGCCATATTGTGCTCTTTTGTATCCCAATTGCTTGATTTGTGCAAAAGCAATACGCAAAGAGACAAGTCTTTCTTTTGGGCTAGTCAAGGTTTGAACAAGAGGAATTTGTTTATTTTGCCTTATGTTCTATGGAGCAACATAATTAGGGAGACCATGGACAATGACATCTACACAGTGTTTGCAAATCACTTGGTTTGACGCAATTTTTTTTTGCTCATTTCAACAAAGAGAAAAGAGAAAGCATTGACAAATGCACTAGTAACTTTGCATATGTGTTTTTTGAAGCATAACATTTCACAGAGTGTACATGCTTCAGTTGGTGTATCATTGATTTCTTGTAGATAAAGAATAATTGATTTATGTTGTCTTTTGACTAGTGTAGATTGATATGGATAACTTGTAACATGTTCTGTTGTACGTGGCTTGCGAAAGAAATCTCTTTTTCTATCAGATGTAGACTTGTCTTCATCTTTGGCAATATTGTCAGAATTGATTAATTGATTGATGGACATGTTCGGTGGGTTTCTTTGCCTATTGCAGATTGTTTCTTTCAAATGTCTTAGTGAAGAATTGGTCTTTAAGGTTTGACTAGGAGTGGTTGCAGTATCTGCAATGTTTGAGGTTTTCACAAGAGATGGTCTTCTTTCATTCGTTGTTGTTGCAATTTTTGTATCTTGTAACAAATTGTGTTCAATTATTTTGGTTTGAATCAATCTTTCTTCCATTGGTTGGAGCGGCCTATAATGGAAATGACTTGTGCCATTTTTGAAACAAACCAATTTAATGCTTGTTCTTGGTTGAATGCAATTGTAATGGACCTGAACTCTAGATAACAGATCTAGCTACCATATGTGTATAGCTATATGGAAGATGTATGAAAGCCATAAGAAGCAAAATTTAGTGCCTTCCAAGTGGCTATTAGCATATTGTATTCCAACCTTGCTAATTAGTCTATGCGCTTGTAAGAGTAGCTTGTTATGTGACATTGCAAATTATTTGTACATATGGAAGTAGTGCAATGCAAATTTGTTGTTTTCTTTAATGCATTGGCCAATGACTGGGCCATGAATAATTACAAGGCAACTACATCAAACCAATCGTCAACCAAGAAGGCAACAGCTACGAACATGCTTTCACCATATGGAGAAGTAAATGCAGGAAATTGTTTTAGATCAAAACGAGAAAATTTTTGTTCAGTTGTGCATGGAATATCTATTATAGGAGATGATAAATTTAGCATTAGTTGTTCCATAGTTTGCATCGTATTGTAGGTACTTATTCTTGAAAAGACAAGTTCATAGTGCCAAACCAATGGGTTAGCGTCATGGAAAAGAATTGATATTGTAGGATGAGCTATATCTTTGTTGAAGAAGAGGTATGGTTTTTTGCGTGTGAATGACCAAATGCATATGGGTATGTTTAGCCATAGAGACAACTAATGAATAGAAAATGTGTTACCCCAAAGGCCTATTTCACCTAGTGCGTTGTCTTCAATTGCGGAGAGTCACATTCTTTGCAAATATGTGGCTTTGTCAGTTACCTTATGCAAATTTTAAAGCAATGAAGGTTGAAGTTCATGTTGGAAAGAGGTTGAAGCTACATCAGAACCATGTTGGAGGGAGTGCAAGAAATAGTCAACAAGTCCATTACGGAGTTCACTAGATGTATAACGAGAATGAAGCAACACTTGTATTTTATCAAACAAACAATCACCAATGTTGAAGTTGAAAGAGTCAATTCAAAAGCAATGGACATTGTCAAGAGTATCATCAATTGATCTATTTTGAAATATGTTATTTGATTTGTACGTCTCTGCTATTATTGGGCTTTCTGATGACTGCCTTGATGTAGGTGGTATGGCTATGAATGTGTCCATCATTTTTTTGATGAAGGAAAAATGAACTGGTAGTGTGTTGAAGATAAGTAGAGGGTAGGTTTCAGCAGTTGATTATAGTCACAACAAGTTCACAAGTGCAAAATGTAGCTAAAAGAGGATAGCAACAATATTTGAGATCCAAATCAAAATATGATGAGAAACTGCTTAGGTTTAGTACTCCCAGTGCAACCCCTACAAGTTAGTTGGTAAAAGAGGTTATGAATGCTAAGAATGGAAGGACAAGATGCCAAGCAATCAACAATAGATATTGATTAACGTAAAATACTAAATATAAAGGACATCTTTTAATCTAAACTATTTTGGTGTTTTTTTTTTTTTTTTTTTTCAGACTTCTAAGTCAATCTTAAGATCAACAACAAAGTACAAAAATAACAACATGAAACATGTTTTGGTTATAGAAGAAGATACATCAATAAGATGTATTAGGAAAAAAACATATTAGAAGGTGTAAAATGTACTAGCCTCCAAGCAATATTTGATAGCAGTTATGTAAATCAAAATAGATCTACTTTTATGAAAATCTATCAAGTAGGAATATATCCAGGCTATATAGTTGAATTGAATTATGTCAACGATAATTGCTTTATTCCACATGAAAAATAGGAACTGTAAAGTATATTAGTATGTTAAACTACGACATAGATTTAGTCTTGTTCCCATAGAGGATGAGGAGATAATGCCATCCATCAAGGTTCAAACCCCTGGAGGCAAGTCTGCACTAGGTTCTAGATCCCCCCACATTTGGTTTCTTATATCCACTATATAAAGGTATAGAATGCCAATATTTATGTGTACTCAGATGTTCCCATAAATAAATAGAGGTTAAAAAGTGAAGGTTGATTGCTAAATTTGACAAACTTAGGAAGCATTGTCATCAATAATTCTGTAAATTCTTCACACCTTCTTAATTGTCTATTTTTAATGTATGTATGTCGGTATCATTTTAGTTAGATCCATTGTTTGCTAATATGTAGAACAACTTGTGAAGATAACCTATTACCGAAGAGTAACAGGCGACAATCGCAGTCTTTGTTGGGCTGTGGACCCAAAATCTGAACACTCCTAATTTTTTTGTGATCCAATGTTCTAATGGAAATAAGCCACTTAAAGTAGGTGCGAACAAAATTTCATCGGAAAATAAGTGTAGAACTAGACTTCATGCTAGCCATCCAATTAGGCAATACAATATCTAGTACTTGATTATAGGTACAGATTAAGAACACTCTATAGATGAATTGTCACACACTAAAATAGACCTAAACAATAGTAAAGTTGTAACTTAAAGATTATGGACTCATTTATTGACATATACCAACATAGTTCTTAGTCAACCTTCATCAATCTA